>CM070445.1:2093297-2148297 GCA_036324595.1 Champsocephalus gunnari
TCCACAGTATATAGTATTTGTCATATGTTTATATTGTTAGTGTTACAATAGTCTTTTTTTAAATAGCTGTATATAGCTTGATAATATCTTAAATGTATGTTATGTTGTGTTTTGCAGGTGTGTCACTGCAGCGGAAAGTCCCTCTGTCACTGCGATGGGGTCAAAGGTCAGAAGGTGAGGACGTCTCAACGAAGAAGTCAAAGTCAAAAAGTTATAATTTTGAGAAAGAGAATAAAACATTTGAGATTGTGAGAAAAAGTCAGAATTTTGAGATTTTAAAAGAAAAAGTTAATAGTTTTAGAAAATAATCAACATTTTTCAGATTTTCCGAAAAAGTCAGAAATTGAGCAAAAAAATAAAACGTTGGAGATTTTGAGAAAAATACGGAATTATAAGATTTTTTGAAAAAAGTCAACATTTCGAGAAAATAAAGAGTCAGCATTTTGGGAAACGAAGCATCATGTAAATCAGGGGTGCCCACACTTTTTCAAGCCCAAATAATCGACCTACAGGGCCGCCCCTGCCCAATCTGTGTTGTGAGAGGGGGGGGGTGCTAGTAGACTAAACGGCGGATAAATCGATGTATTGGGCACCAACAGTGAGTCTAATCAGAGATAATTCCCAGCTGAGGTGATGGGATGTATTTGCAGTCCTTTTCCACCACAGCTTGAAGCAATTTTAGATTTTTGTGGAATTTAGATGTGATAGTTTTCTTTATAGCGTCAATCAAAGTATTTGTACGCACCACGTGAAGGTGCTTCACGAAACGGGTTGAAAAACAGGAATTTTATTTAGTAAAGGTACAATAGGTGATTAGAATCAAAGTCAAAAGGAGAAGATGATAAAAAGACCACATTTAAACAACAATATTTGAAAGAAAGGCTGCGATCTGAGTGTGCAGTGGAGTCTGACGGCTGGAGGCCACCCGGGTGCGAGCTCTGTGATCTCAGGTGTGTTTTGGAAGGATAAAAAAGGCTGGTTCCTCTCGGGTGAACATGAAACGCCCGTCTGCTCTCTGCAGAACCTGAGTGCACCTGGAACACAGCCAAGATGTACACCTGAGTGTACCCGAGTGTACTGCCACCGTGTGGACAGCAGGGGAACTGACCCCTCACTTCACAGAGAAGGAATGATTCCTAAAACCGTGACATGACTCAGCATTTCCTCACTTCCTGTCCCCTGATCTGGAGGTGAAGTCATGTGACCGTGCTGTAGTTCCTTTATAGCCCAACATTAGCCACCTTTAGCTTAGCGGTGGTGACGTGAAGTCATGTGACCGTGCTGTAGTTCCTTTATAGCCCAACATTAGCCACCTTTAGCTTAGCGGTGATGACGTGAAGTCATGTGACCGTGCTGTAGTTCCTTTATAGCCCAACATTAACCTCCTTTAGCTTAGCGGTGGGGACGTGAAGTCATGTGACCGTGCTGTAGTTCCTTTATAGCCCAACATTAGCCACCTTTAGCTTAGCGGTGGTGATGTGAAGTCATGTGACCGTGCTGTAGTTCCTTTATAGCCCAACATTAGCCTCCTTTAGCTTAGCGGTGGGTGACGTGAAGTCATGTGACCGTGCTGTAGTTCCTTTATAGCCCAACATTAGCCACCTTTAGCTTAGCGGTGGTGATGTGAAGTCATGTGACCGTGCTGTAGTTCCTTTATAGCCCAACATTAGCTTTTTAATTCAGAAATCATAAAGTGGTATTAACATGTGGAGATTATCCTGCTGAACTAAACTTGTAAGTATCAGAAACATTTGTTTGACACAGAGACTATTTTCTGACATAATCCAAAATCACACCGCGGAATCCCATTGGACCAGGGATATGCTGCCTTCAGGGACCAACAAAGAAATAGGACATTATCCTCATGAGATCCACTTGTGGTTTTGTCTGCAGGGTGAATCTGGTTACGTTGGATACGACGGACTTCCTGGAGTGATTGGTTATCCCGGAAACGAGGGAAACCAGGGCTTTCATGGAGAAAAGGTAACAACATCCATCTAATTATCACTCTTTCCATTATTTAATCGACTTTAAAAACAAGATAGTGGAGTTCCTCAGGGGTTTGTCCCGAGTCCCCTCTTAGTTAAAAAAATAGTGAAATACTCTGGAGTCTGATGGATATTTAATGTTTGATAACTTCAGCTCAGGGAACAAACCTCCGATGTTACAAGTCAGCGACATTCGTTTATTTAGACCCATATTTCACTACATCACAAATCTCAGTGTTTTCAGATTGTTATCAGATCCCATCAATGCCTCAGTTGGAGAAAGATATTTACGTGCTTTCTGTCTGCAGGCCGGTTCCTGTCTGCAGCTCAAACACAACGACTGTTCACGATCTGCAGATTTTATATCACAGACCTGCATCTGCTGACTTCATACGTTACGTGATAAAATCAAAACAAATGCAAAACTATGGATACATAGAAACAGACTTTGTGCATCCTTAGTGTATAGATTTAATGAGAGAAGTGTAAGTGAAAATGGATCTGAAGCTGTATTAGTATAACATATAATTAGTAAATAAATGTGTTTTTATTTGTCACAACTTCAAGAGAAATCACATGTCATTGTTTTTCAATATTTAATTGTACTTATTGGTTGAAAATGACATGGCAGCATTTAGAGAACACTCAGCAGCTTGAGGAGACATGGCAGCGTTTAGAGAACATCCCGCAGCTTGAGGAGACATGGCAGCGTTTAGAGAACATCCTGCAGCTTGAGGAGACATGGCAGCGTTTAGAGAACATCCAGCAGCTTGAGGAGACATGGCAGCGTTTAGAGAACATCCCGGAAGTCCCTCAGTGGCAGCCATGATAAGAGCTGATTCTCTAGAATGATGAGAATGAAAGGAAAGGAGGTTTCAAGCTTCCTTTATCACCTCCTTTAGCTTAGGAACCACTGGACCTCCCTCACCGAAAGGAGAGGAGAAAATGCTGCCCCACAATGCATTGCAGCCGCAGCATTTGCTGTCACTCAACAGTCGGCCGTTCATGGAAACAACCGATTATGACGGAGAAATGATATCATGAAAGTTACGGTGCTTATTAAGCTTTTTAAAACATAGGTGGTGAGTTACAAAGTGCTTTGTTTTGAACGTTCATCAGTATTATAATAAAGAGAGAAATATGAACGTTAGTTTTCACTGAAATGATCAAATAAAGTCAACATCTCAGTCTTCACTGAGCTGTGTGGAGTTTGTTCAACTTCTAAAAGATGTTTGAATGGTGATATACACAGTGATAGATGTTAAGGACTAACGTTTATAATAAATACATCTGTATTGATTTAAGATCTTTAGTTCATACAATCATACGTATTGGGATCATTTGGTATTAATGTGGACCGGAGGGAGAGGGGGACGAGCAGAAGTTAGAATCTGTTTCTCTGTTGTCCACGTTCATAAAGCAAAGCAGCAGCATCAGAGCACGGTGCAGAGTCTCGGATGAGTTTACAGTATCCCTCGTTCTTATTGAGCATCCATGTTGTAGTCCGCTGTATAGAAAACTGTGGTTTCCATGGTTACCCCACAGCAGCAGACGCACACAATGACGTCCGCTGGCGCATCATAAACACGTGGGATAGTGAAAGTGCAGTCGATTCTCTAAAGTACCGCAGTCTCTTCTCCTAAGTCCTTTTGAATTCTCCTATCCACTATCCCTTAACCCGTGACCTTTCACTCAGAGGTCAAGGGATAGACGATAGGAGCTGATTTTTGGATTATCGGAACGCAACCCATGTATTTATAAAACGTCAGAGATTCTTGGGTATCAGGATCTGTTCTTTTGTCCTCAGGGTGATCATGGAACAGCAGGGAATTCAGGACTCAAAGGCTCTCGGGTATGATGAAGATGATGATGATGATGATCCATAATTCATTTTTACACATTTTGTATTTCTGTCAACCTGACCTGTATAGAGATGAAATGAGTCTCTCTGTTTTCTCCAGGGTCTTCCAGGAAATCCAGGTTTTCCAGGACCTCCAGGTCTGCCGGTACGAACCATCGTATGATATGATGAAGCATAAAGAACATTTAGATTGTCATCAATCTATTAAACCAAACATTTGGATAATGCTTTTAGAACCGTATTATTTTTTATACAATCTTTTAGTATTGCGTTTATTGTTATTATCCTTTATTTTTTGTTATTTATTAGTTTTATTGATGAAGAATAAGATTGTTTTCCATTTGATTTGTCGAATATTTTTCATGTTCTTTACTGTTTATTTTTTCAGGGTCTCCCCGGACATGAAGGATCCCTCGGCCAATCAGGACTCCCAGGATGCAACGGGACAAAGGTAGAGATGAGGCTCAACAATTCCCCGTGGTAACATTCAGATTAACGTTACTATCACAGACAGACAGGAAGAAATACTTACCCTGAGTTACGCCTCAGGAACATTTGATAGACAATGAACATTTATTTCAATTTGATTATTGAGATAATAGAAGAATAGCACTATCAGCGTATTATGTCTATGTTTACAAATATGGACAGGAAGTAACACTGGGGTATGATCTGCAAAAAACACGATATTTCTTCTAATGATGTGGGTAATTAGATGCAAGTACATGGGGAATAGAAGAGGACCAAGAATGAAGCCCTGAGGTACACCACAGGTATATTTTATAGCCGATGAACTTCACACGATTATTGCGATTGGGTCGTGAAGTCAGAGGTTAAAGTACACCACTAAAAGTCATCAGTCAATTCATAATTACTATCACAAAGAAGACAAGAATATATTCTGGGTTGTGATCTGTTAAAAAATACACATTATGTCTTCTGACGACGTGGTTAGCATTTGAGAAGCATGTAAATGGGAAAATACGAGGCCCTTGACTCGTGCCCTGTGGCACACCAGATGTATTTAAATCAAGACTTTGAAGGTGAGATACAACTATCAGGCACTTTTATGAACGACATTCGCAGCTCTTTCATTTCTGTTTTTCACTTGGACTCAGCATCACAGATTTACATAACGTCGTGCTTCACAGAACAGCTCTACTCTTGACTTCTATTTATTTTATGTATTCGTTCATTTGGCAGGGACATGGCACATTGAACACTTAAAACATGAAATGTGCCAAGTGTAAATATCCGCAGTCCCTCACGTGAAACAGAGGTATCAGAGAGGTGTCTCCATGACAACGGAAGTCACCTGGCCTCATCCGCACAAACACTTAATATACTTATTGGTGTTTTCCAGGGAGATGTTGGTTACCCAGGGTTCTCTGGGGCTCCAGGTCCTGGCGGCATTCAAGTAAGTCCCACCTACGTCCCGTACAAAGCGGAGGTTGGATGCTTTGAATGCTTCCTGTTGACCTTTTAAAACCTTTTGATCACTGCAAGCTGAAGCCTAACTTGGCTAGTTAGCCATAAGAAGCTAAAGCTAACTTGGATCATGTGTTTCAGGGCCGATCAGGACTGCGAGGTGCAAAGGTAACGCCTGCACAAACTCACATACTGTCATTACATTTTAAATCTTGGTACAAAATGAAAAAGGGTTTTCACTTGAGCCACACATTTCTCACGTGATCACATAGATATAATCATATTATATGTGTAATATAATGATATCTTTAGTATTCTGTCTATGAGGGAAGACAGCTTGCTAAATGTTTGCTAAACATATTTCATGTTTATACTCGATAATACTTTTGGAGTACAGCCCGTAAAATCTTTGTTGCACTTATTTAAAATGTATTATCTTTTTTTCTGTTACGTATAGTTGTATTGATTGTGGGAATTATTACTGGTTTCTTTTTTGAACAGATCTCATTGAACTGTGTTATATTTCTGTTTTTGCCTTCAGGGAGACACTTACGTCTTTGCAGCAACTCCAGATATTAAAGGAGCACCAGGACCCCAGGGACGAGAAGGAGAATATGTCAGTGTTCTTCATCTTTTCTGGATGTTTTGTTATCTGCATTAGTATTCTATATTTGCGATTGTGATTGGCTGGTGGATTTTTTCTCTGATTCACTGGGTGGAGAGCTCTGATTGGCTAGTTGCGAACATTCTCTCATAGGTTAATGGAGAAAATCCTCAAATCAGCTATTGGATAGTATCCTTTGATTGACTAGTGGGGAACATATTCCGACTGTCTGATGGAGAAAGTCCTCTGATTGGCTAGGGGAGAAAGTCCTCTGATTGGCTAGGGGAGAAAATCCTCTGATGGGCTAGGGGAGAAAGTCCTCTGATTGGCTAGGGGAGAAAATCCTCTGATGGGCTAGGGGAGAAAGTCCTCTGATTGGCTAGGGGAGAAAATCCTCTGATGGGCTAGGGAGAAAGTCCTCTGATTGGCTAGGGGAGAAAATTCTCTGATGGGCTAGGGGAGAAAGTCCTCTGATTGGCTAGGGGAGAAAATCCTCTGATTGGCTAGGGGAGAAAGTCCTCTGATGGGCTAGGGGAGAAAGTCCTCTGATTGGCTAGGGGAGAAAATCCTCTGATGGGCTAGGGGAGAAAGTCCTCTGATTGGCTAGGGGAGAAAATCCTCTGATTGGCTAGGGGAGAAAGTCCTCTGATGGGCTAGGGGAGAAAGTCCTCTGATGGGCTAGGGGAGAAAGTCCTCTGATTGGCTAGGGGAGAAAGTCCTCTGATTGGCTAATTGAGACAATTATTTAATTGGCTAGTGGACAAAGTCCTCTGATTGGCTGTTTGTGTTGCAGGGGCTGAGTGGAGACCCAGGGGAACCGGGCTTTCCAGGAGAACCAGGACCTTCCGGACGTCCTGTAAAGTCTTTTCCTATCAAACTGTATTTACATGTCTGTAACTGACGCGTCAACCCACTGACATCAGCTCTTCCTTTCTGCTCTCTCTGAAACGTAGGGAGGTCCAGGGTTTTCAGGGTTAGCAGGAGAGAAGGTACGTTTGCTCATCATCATATTTTACAAACAAATGCATCTTGTTTTTAACCACTGTAACTAACTCAAACATTTAAAACGTTTTTTACAACAGAACCTCCAAAGTCCCAATGCATATTTCATATAATAATAAGTTAATATCTTGTTTAAAGGTGGGGTAGGTACGTTTCAGAAACCGGCTCGAGTGCACTAACATGTGAAAGTACGCAGCCGAAAAGAATCCGCCCCTTCCTTCAGACTTCCTGACAGAGCACCTCCTCCAACACACACGAACGCACGACGTCAGCAGACGGGTGGAAGTGGCCAGTCATCGAAGTGCTGCTGCGATGCACGCCCAATGATGGCACGAGATACATTTGTGCGTGCACGAGATGGACCGGGCGGCAATCCAATCCGATTGGATGTACTTTTTACACGGCTTCCACAGATGACATTATTTTATGGATGTGTTGTCAAAGCACTTCAGATATTCATTCTATCGGGATGTTGAGAGCATTCCATGGAATATAACACAAAGTGTATCTCGAGCCGGTTCCTGAAACGTACCTACCCCACCCTTAAAGACAATATCTTGTGATTATTATGTTTGGAAAGTTCTTAACTTACAAGTTAGTATGTTGGTAGTAAAGTCTTCTCTCGACTTTAGGGGCTCGTTAGTTACACTTACTGGACTCTAATCACTAATAATTAAACGAGGGTTGCATGATCTTGGAAAAACTGACATTTGCAATAAATATTTCTCCTGCAGTGTAAAGATAAATGCTCACCCTACGTTTAGTTAATTTAAAGTGAAATGCATCTGGAATTCGATTGACTTTGAGCGCAAAATGAATCAATGTTAATCATAAAGTCATTGGTCGATGAAGCGGTTCTGTATTTACCTTCAACGAAGTGAGAGCGGGACCCTGCACCGCGTCGCTCTCTGCTGACGAGGCTGCGTCTGTGTTTCAGGGCCAGGAGGGTCCCAGTCCGGTGATACCCGGCCCCCGCGGACAGAAGGTGACGGGTCTGAAGAGAAACCTTACTGTCATTCCAATTGTATTTCTACGGTTTCAACCACAGTCAACGTTGCTGTTTCACGAGAATCCTTTATATTTCTTAATGTTATTATAGTTTTCTTAAATCTCTGTTCGTATGTTTATGGATGAGCCATAAGACAAAGACAAATTCCCAAACACTTCTGATGCTAATATTGAAGCTAACTCACGTCACCTGTGAAATGTTTACACTCTGGTTGAAATGTGAGCAGACACATGAAATATAAAACACTTACTCCAATGTTTCTAACCTGGAAAACACCATCTTCATCATCTCCATCATCTTCATCATCATCACCGCCAGCTGCTTTTCATTTTCAGGGTTATCGCGGTCCGACGGGGGTTCCTGGACAGAAAGGAATTAAACTTTATGCTGAAGGACCCAAAGAACTGAAGGTCCGTCCGTTTGTCCGTCCGTTTGTCTGTCCATTTGTCCGTCCATTTGTCCATTTGTCCGATCGTCCGATTGTCTGTCCAAATTGACGGTCTGTCCGTTTGTCCGTCCGTCTGTCCGTTTGTCTGTCTGTCCATTTGTCTTGTTGTTTGTCTGTCCGTCTGTCTGTTTGTCCATTTGTCCGATTGTCTGTCCAAATTGACGGTATGTCCGTTTGTCTGTCCGTCGTCTGTCCGTTTGTCTGTCTGTCCGTCGTCTGTCCGTCTGTCTGTCCGTCCATTTGTCCATTTGTCTTGTCGTTTGTCTGTCTCTCTGTCTGTCTGTCTGTCTGTCCGTTCGTCCGTCTGTCTGTCCATTTGTCTTGTCGTTCGTCTGTCTGTCTGTCCGTCCGTCCGTCCGTCCGTCTGTCCGTCCGTCCGTCTCCTGTTTTCTCAGGTTTGTTTTTGTATTCCAGGGAGAACCAGGTGACATTGGAGCGAAAGGTTGTCTTGGTGTACTGGTAAGTAAAACCCGTCTCACATTCTGAAGACCTGTCTGTCTGTCGCTCAGAAACATTTAATAAACAAACATGCTCACGTGTTCATTATCAGAGTCAGGTGAACTGTGTTTTCTCCACCAGGGTGTCCCGGGGAAACTGGGGGTCAAAGGAGAAAAGGGCGGGCCAGGAGACCCCGGATCACTAGTAAGAGACATTTATGATATCGATATGATACGTATTCAACTAGGGATGTCCCGATCACCTTTTTTTGCTCCCGATCCGATTCCGATCATTTGATTTTGACAATCTGCCGATACCGATTTTTCCCGATCCGATCTTTATGCAATGCATTAAGAGAAAGAAAAGGTAACAGATAACGGCTGGTCATCCAACGCGATGAGTTCAGCTATCTAGGACTGTCACTGCTCTGGGGCCGTTTCTCTTTCCTAAAAGTCTCTGAAAGTGTCGGTTGCTTCAGTTTAGATTGGTCGTGTTGAACGTAGCTCTGTTCTTTCCACCACGCGGAACCTCCGCCTTGCAAACATTGCATCTGGCTGTTACACTGGCTTCGCTTTCAAGTCCTCAGGATGACTTTAAGACGTGAACATGGTCATTTTTGTTTTGTATCATTAAACAAAAACAAAAACAAATTATATCCCGATCCCCGATTTTTTGAAAATCACGTGATCGGCTCCGATCCCCGATCACGTGATCGGATCGGGACATCTCTATATTCAACATTTATTTACACTCATCGACTACAACCGAACCCGGCAAACAAGCAGCTAATTGATTGAATATTTGTATGAATTGCATGTTGGGTTTATGACCCGGAAGAGGCCTGGGTGGCCCCTATCCTGGAGTGTGTTTTAAGTCTAAGGGGCGGGACATCTCTAAGCTGTGGACCAATCACAACAGAACTGGCCAGCTAACCAATTAGATATTTTCAAAATAAGGGTATAGAAAATACATGAATGGAAATTAATTGGATTATATGAAATGCTACCCTATCAAATAAACATGATAACAATTTAGAATAAACATTCAAATTCATTTAGAAATATTCAATTCAAAGTTTTTCAAAAATGTTTTTTGTATATCAATGTATATCACTTTAACATACTAGAATATACCAAACATTAAATTGTAAATGTGTGCATTTTTTTTTATATCTTTGTCTTAAATGTATTTATTTTGGAAATGTGGAATTTGTTCTATTAATTTGTAATGCAGTGCCCCTTTTTCCATTGTATATATGTATATATATTTACTGTTATATTGGGTCATATGAACAACATGTCCCGGTGCGTTCTGGGTCCAACATGCTGCTTTGTGTTTCAGGGTAAACCGGGGAAGGATGGAGTCCTTGGAGAGCTGGGAGCACAGGTAACATGCTAAGCTAACGAGAATGCTAACCATCCGTTTGCAGTGTGGACAGCCTGTAATAATGGTGACCGTGTCTTCAGGGGGAAGCAGGGGTGCGTGGGTACCTCGGACCTCCGGGTATAGAAGGCGCCACGGTGAGTGACTGGTTGAGTAAACGACATAATATCATCAGAAAGTCAAGAGTCTCTCTCCAGGTTGGGAACGAGCATCTGTAAAACCTTTCCTCGGTGGTTGAATCGGGAAAACTAAATATTTACTAAGTATTTTCAACACTTTGTGATAGAGACAGATCAAAGTAATTACGGTAGTACATGTTTGTATTGTCTACTTGTTTTTATTTTTTGATCTTCTTATACTTTGCCATCAATATTTAAAAAAAAATTAATTTGTGTTTTCTATAAAATTGTGAATGTTAACATTATTCAGGTTCAGGCTTCAAATGAGCCGGGTATCATCTGCTAAACTACACACGATTAACAAATAACTATATCACAACAACTAAGAACAATACAAACATATTTATATACTTTAAAAAAAATATATATATATATCAAAGTGCCCCTCACAACACAGAGGGATCGAACCTCTGTGTTCAATACGTTATGGTGTCCCTCAGGGAAGCACCCTGGAGATCAACAACGATTGATAAACATTTTAGTTGACAATATTGACATTAACGAGTTTAGGAAGTTTTACATTGCGTTGCATTTAGCTGACGCTGTTATCCAGAGCGACTTTCAATCAGTGCGTTCGACCAGGAAGACACAACCTTGAAGAAAACAGAATCATAAAGTACATCAGGTTTTACAGTGTGTGTGTGTGTGTGGTGTGTGTGTGGTGTGTGTGTGGTGTGTGCGTGTGGTGTGTGCGTGTGTGTGTGTGTGTGTGTGTGTGTGTGTGGTGTGTGTGTGTGTGTGTGTGTGTGTGTGTGTGTGTGTGTGGTGTGTGTGTGGTGTGTGCGTGTGGTGTGTGCGTGTGTGTGTGTGCGTGTGTGTGTGTGTGTGTGTGTGGTGTGTGTGTGTGTGTGTGTGTGTGGTGTGTGTGTGTGGTGTGTGTGTGTGTGTGGTGTGTGTGTGTGTGTGTGTGTGTGTGGTGTGTGTGTGTGTGGTGTGTGTGTGTGTGTGTGTGTGTGTGGTGTGTGTGTGTGGTGTGTGTGTGTGTGTGTGTGTGTGTGTGTGTGTGTGTGTGTGTGTGTGTGTAGGGGGAGAAAGGTGATGGTGGTTCTCCAGGTCTTCCAGGAGAGGTGAGTCATTTTAAAACATGAATGCCTTCACTTATTGATCACTAAAGTTGTGTACTAAAGTCGTGTACTAAAGTTGTGTACTAAAGTTGTGTACTAAAGTTGTGTACTAAAGTCGTGTACTAAAGTTGTGTACTAAAGTTGTGTACTAAAGTCGTGTACTAAAGTTGTGTACTAAAGTCGTGTACTAAAGTTGTGTACTAAAGTTGTGTACTAAAGTCGTGTACTAAAGTTGTGTACTAAAGTCGTGTACTAAAGTTGTGTACTAAAGTCGTGTACCTAGACGCTGTATTCAACAGAGACGCTCTAACAGCAGGACATTTGTCTCTGGAGTCAAAGTGTTGCAGCTTCTCAGATGTGTGTGTTTCTCTTTCTTCAGACGGTTTTTAACCAGATATTCCTGAAGGGCCGGCCAGGAGCCTCCGGGCCCCGAGGCCCCCTGGGAGTGCAGGGAGAGCAAGGTAGTTCCATCACACACACACACACACACACACACACACACACACACACACACACACACACACACACACACACACACACACACACACACACACACACACACACACACACACACACACACACACACACAGAGAGAGACACACACACACACACACACACACACACACACACGCACACACACACACACACACACACACGCACACACACACACCGCTCCGACTAGAAGGCCAGGGAGAAGTTAGAGTAGATTTAACCCCAGGGTCCGGGCCGACCTCACGTGGAGGGCAGAGTGTTCCAGAGCCTGGGGCGCTGCGAAGGCTCGGTGCCCTCGGGGTTCGAGCCTGGTCTTAGGCGCTACCAGCAGCAGCCGATCGGCCGACCTTAAGGCTCTGGGGTGTAGCGCTGGAGGAGTTCGGCTACATAGGAGGAGCCAGAACATTCAGGGCTTTGAGAACAGATACAAGGAGTTTAAAATCTACTCTGAGCCGAACTGGAAGCCGGGGCAGTCAGGCCAGAGTGGGGTGATGTGGTCACCCCATTGGCCAGTGAGGAGACGTGCAGCTGCGTTCTGCACCAGCTGCAGGCGTCTGACTGAGGCCTGGTCCGTACCTCGTACAGAGCGCTGCAGTAATCCAGTCTCGAGGTAACGAAGGCGTTCATAACCCTTTCCAGGTCTTTGGAAGATAAACACGACTTGGCCAATAGTCGTATTTTAAAAAAGCAGGGTTTGACTTCGGTGCTGACCGGCTTCTCAAATTGAGATGCCAAACCAATTCTGAAAGTCTCCACGACCCGTGTGTTCAGCTGGTTCTGAGAGAATGATCAACATGGTGCTTAACAAGACAAAACCACCTCAGCTCTATCAGCTGCCGCCAGCAGGCAGGACAGAGCTCTGGGAGCAAGGTGCAGGTGCTCCGTCAGGACAAAGGGACAAACTGGGACAAAGGGACAAACTGGGAGCCCAGGTGCAGGTGCCTGAGCTCCGTCAGGACAAAGGGACAAACTGGGACAAACTGGGACAAAGGGACAAACTGGGAGCCCAGGTGCAGGTGCCTGAGCTCCGTCAGGACAAAGGGACAAACTGGGACAAAGGGACAAACTGGGAGCCCAGGTGCAGGTGCCTGAGCTCCGTCAGGACAAAGGGACAAACTGGGACAAACTGGGACAAAGGGACAAACTGGGAGCCCAGGTGCAGGTGCCTGAGCTCCGTCAGGACAAAGGGACAAACTGGGACAAAGGGACAAACTGGGACAAAGGGACAAACTGAGAGCCCAGGTACAGGTGCCTGAGCTCCGTCAGGACAAAGGGACAAACTGGGACAAAGGGACAAACTGGGACAAAGGGACAAACTGAGAGCCCAGGTACAGGTGCCTGAGCTCCGTCAGGACAAAGGGACAAACTGGGACAAAGGGACAAACTGGGACAAAGGGACAAACTGGGTCTTGGAACATATTTCCCCAACAACAAGTATATTTAGAGATTGCAGGGTTGGCAGATAGCTCAACAAGGTTTAGCAATAAACACTCAGTTTCGGATGTTTACGGATACATTTTCATTCATTTCCATTTTGTAAAACTGAAATACAACAACAACAACAACAACAACAACAACACACCCAGTCATGAGACGTTATCACGTTAAACATTACATACGAAAGACTAAACAACCGTTCTAACAGCAGAGCACCTGTTAGCACCTGTTAGCAAACATGCTACACATTCAGCATCACGTGTTTAGCCTGTACCCGGTGTCAGAGGGCAGGTCCGTGCAGACAGACAGCAGATGGTACTCACAGACGTACAGACCCGGGGTTTGAGCAAAGCGTCGTTGAGCAGCAGCTCCTGCTATCCTCATGAACTTTAGATTCTAGATCATTGTTCGATCTTCATGATGGTCTGATGTTATGTTCTTTGTGGAATGTGACATCACTATGTAACACTTGTGCTCCTATTGGCCTACAAAGTATTTAGATTATACCTTTTGAGTCATTGTAAAACAACTAATTATACTAAGAAGTATCTGTCTCGTGGATCAGTTTGTGTTGGGGAGGACGTCTGTTGAATCAGCGTCTCTCTCGTCCTCTGTGTCGATGCTCAGTCGCCTTCTTCTTCTGTGGTTTCTTTCAGGACTCATCGGATTTCCTGGCCTGCAGGGACAGCCAGGTAAATACTTTGTTACTGTACTGAAGTACATTTTTCTGGTATCAGTACTTATTTTTCTGACCACTTTTTACTTTGACTTCTTACATTTTGAACTCAAATACCTGTACTTTCTACTTCTCTCATGTTGAACTCAAATACCTGTACTTTCTACTTCTCTCATGTTGAACTCAAATACCTGTACTTTCTACTTCTCTCATGTTGAACTCAAATACCTGTACTTTCTACTTCTTACATGTTGAACTCTAATACCTGTACTTTCTACTTCTTACATGTTGAAAACAAATACCTGTACTTTCTACTTCTCACATGTTGAACTCAAATACCTGTACTTTCTACTTCTTACATGTTGAACTCAAATACCTGTACTTTCTACTTCTCACATGTTGAACTCAAATACCTGTACTTTCTACTTCTTACATGTTGAACTCTAATACCTGTACTTTCTACTTCTTACATGTTGAACACAAATACCTGTACTTTCTACTTCTAACATGTTGAACTCAAATACCTGTACTTTCTACTTCTCTCATGTTGAACACAAATACCTGTACTTTCTACTTCTCACATGTTGAACTCAAATACCTGTACTTTCTACTTCTCTCATGTTGAACACAAATACCTGTACTTTCTACTTCTTACATGTTGAACTCAATTACCTGTACTTTCTACTTCTCACATTTTGTACACAAATGCCTGTACTTTCTACTTCTTACATGTTGAACTCTAATACCTGTACTTTCTACTTCTTACATGTTGAACACAAATACCTGTACTTTCTACTTCTTACATGTTGAACACAAATACCTGTACTTTCTACTTCTTACATGTTGAACTCAAATACCTGTACTTTCTACTTGTCACATGTTGAACACAAATACCTGTACTTTCTACTTCTCTCATGTTGAACTCAAATACCTGTACTTTCTACTTCTCTCATGTTGAACTCAAATACCTGTACTTTCTACTTCTTACATGTTGAACACAAATACCTGTACTTTCTACTTCTTACATGTTGAACTCTAATACCTGTACTTTCTACTTCTTACATGTTGAACACAAATACCTGTACTTTCTACTTCTTACATGTTGAACTCAAATACCTGTACTTTCTACTTCTTACATGTTGAACACAAATACCTGTACTTTCTACTTCTCTCATGTTGAACTCAAATACCTGTACTATCTACTTCTTACATGTTGAACTCAAATACCTGTACTTTCTACTTCTTACATGTTGAACTCAAATACCTGTACTTTCTACTTCTCTCATGTTGAACTCAAATACCTGTACTTTCTACTTCTCTCATGTTGAACTCAAATACCTGTACTTTCTACTTCTTACATGTTGAACTCAAATACCTGTACTTTCTACTTCTTACATGTTGAACTCTAATACCTGTACTTTCTACTTCTTACATGTTGAACACAAATACCTGTACGTTTCTACTTCTTACATGTTGAACTCAAATACCTGTACTTTCTACTTCTCTCATGTTGAATTCAAATACCTGTACTTTCTACTTCTCACATGTTGAACACAAATACCTGTACTTTCTACTTCTCTCATGTTGAACTCAAATACCTGTACTTTCTACTTCTCTCATGTTGAACTCAAATACCTGTACTTTCTACTTCTTACATGTTGAACACAAATACCTGTACTTTCTACTTCTTACATGTTGAACTCTAATACCTGTACTTTCTACTTCTTACATGTTGAACACAAATACCTGTACTTTCTACTTCTTACATGTTGAACTCTAATACCTGTACTTTCTACTTCTTACATGTTGAACACAAATACCTGTACTTTCTACTTCTTACATGTTGAACTCAAATACCTGTACTTTCTACTTCTTACATGTTGAACACAAATACCTGTACTTTCTACTTCTCTCATGTTGAACTCAAATACCTGTACTTTCTACTTCTCACATGTTGAACTCAAATACCTGTACTTTCTACTTCTTACATGTTGAACTCAAATACCTGTACTTTCTACTTCTTACATGTTGAACCCAAATACCTGTACTTTCTACTTCTCTCATGTTGAACTCAAATACCTGTACTTTCTACTTCTCTTATGTTGAACTCAAATACCTGTACTTTCTACTTCTTACATGTTGAACCCAAATACCTGTACTTTCTACTTCTTCCATGTTGAACTCAATACCTGTACTTTCTACTTCTCACATGTTGTACACAAATGCCTGTACTTTCTACTTCTTACATGTTGAACTCAAATACCTGTACTTTCTACTTCTTACATGTTGAACACAAATACCTGTACTTTCTACTTCTTACATGTTGAACACAAATACCTGTACTTTCTACTTCTTACATGTTGAACTCAAATACCTGTACTTTCTACTTCTCACATGTTGAACACAAATACCTGTACTTTCTACTTCTCTCATGTTGAACTCAAATACCTGTACTTTCTACTTCTCTCATGTTGAACTCAAATACCTGTACTTTCTACTTCTTACATGTTGAAACACAAATACCTGTACTTTCTACTTCTTACATGTTGAACTCTAATACCTGTACTTTCTACTTCTTACATGTTGAACACAAATACCTGTACTTTCTACTTCTTACATGTTGAACTCAAATACCTGTACTTTCTACTTCTTACATGTTGAACACAAATACCTGTACTTTCTACTTCTCTCATGTTTAACTCAAATACCTGTACTTTCTACTTCTTACATGTTGAACTCAAATACCTGTACTTTCTACTTCTTACATGTTGAACTCAAATACCTGTACTTTCTACTTCTCTCATGTTGAACTCAAATACCTGTACTTTCTACTTCTCTCATGTTGAACTCAAATACCTGTACTTTCTACTTCTTACATGTTGAACTCAAATACCTGTACTTTCTACTTCTTACATGTTGAACTCAAATACCTGTACTTTCTACTTCTTACATGTTGAACACAAATACCTGTACTTTCTACTTCTTACATGTTGAACTCAAATACCTGTACTTTCTACTTCTCTCATGTTGAACTCAAATACCTGTACTTTCTACTTCTCACATGTTGAACACAAATACCTGTACTTTCTACTTCTCTCATGTTGAACTCAAATACCTGTACTTTCTACTTCTCTCATGTTGAACACAAATACCTGTACTTTCTACTTCTTACATGTTGAACACAAATACCTGTACTTTCTACTTCTTACATGTTGAACTCAAATACCTGTACTTTCTACTTCTTACATGTTGAACACAAATACCTGTACTTTCTACTTCTCTCATGTTGAACTCAAATACCTTTACTTTCTACTTCTCACATGTTGAACTCAAATACCTGTACTTTCTACTTCTTACATGTTGAACTCAAATACCTGTACTTTCTACTTCTTACATGTTGAACCCAAATACCTGTACTTTCTACTTCTCTCATGTTGAACTCAAATACCTGTACTTTCTACTTCTCTCATGTTGAACTCAAATACCTGTACTTTCTACTTCTTACATGTTGAACCCAAATACCTGTACTTTCTACTTCTTACATGTTGAACCCAAATACCTGTACTTTCTACTTCTCACATGTTGAACTCAAATACCTGTACTTTCTACTTCTTACATGTTGAACCCAAATACCTGTACTTTCTACTTCTCACATGTTGAACTCAAATACCTGTACTTTCTACTTCTCACATGTTGAACACAAATACCTGTACTTTCTACTTCTTACATTTTGAACACAAATACCTGTACTTTCTACTTCTTACATGTTGAACCCAAATACCTGTACTTCCCACTTCTTACATGTTGAACTCAAATACCTGTACTTTCTACTTCTTACATGTTGAACACAAATACCTGTACTTTCTACTTCTTACATGTTGAACACAAATACCTGTACTTTCTACTTCTTACATTTTGAACACAAATACCTGTACTTTCTACTTCTTACATTTTGAACACAAATACCTGTACTTTCTACTTCTTACATGTTGAACCCAAATACCTGTACTTCCCACTTCTTACATGTTGAACTCAAATACCTGTACTTTCTACTTCTCTCATGTTGAACCCAAATACCTGTACTTTCTACTTCTTACATGTTGAACACAAATACCTGTACTTTCTACTTCTCACATTTTGAACTCAAATACCTGTACTTTCTACTTCTTACATGTTGAACCCAAATACCTGTACTTTCTACTTCTTACATTTTGAACACAAATACCTGTACTTTCTACTTCTTACACTTTGAACACAAATACCTGTACTTTCTACTTCTTACATGTTGAACCCAAATACCTGTACTTCCCACTTCTTACATGTTGAACTCAAATACCTGTACTTTCTACTTCTCTCATGTTGAACCCAAATACCTGTACTTTCTACTTCTTACATGTTGAACACAAATACCTGTACTTTCTACTTCTCACATTTTGAACTCAAATACCTGTACTTTCTACTTCTTACATGTTGAACCCAAATACCTGTACTTTCTACTTCTTACATTTTGAACACAAATACCTGTACTTTCTACTTCTCACATGTTGAACTCAAATACCTGTACTTTCTACTTCTTACATGTTGAACCCAAATACCTGTACTTCCCACTTCTTACATGTTGAACCCAAATACCTGTACTTTCTACTTCTCTCATGTTGAACTCAAATACCTGTACTTTCTACTTCTCACATGTTGAACTCAAATACCTGTACTTTCTACTTCTTACATGTTGAACTCTAATACCTGTACTTTCTACTTCTTACATGTTGAACACAAATACCTGTACTTTCTACTTCTAACATGTTGAACTCAAATACCTGTAGTTTCTACTTCTTACATGTTGAACCCAAATACCTGTACTTTCTACTTCTAACATGTTGAACTCAAATACCTGTACTTTCTACTTCTCTCATGTTGAACACAAATACCTGTACTTTCTACTTCTCACATGTTGAACTCAAATACCTGTACTTTCTACTTCTCTCATGTTGAACACGAATACCTTTACTTTCTACTTCTTACATGTTGAACTCAAATTACCTGTACTTTCTACTTCTCACATTTTGTACACAAATGCCTGTACTTTCTACTTCTTACATGTTGAATTCTAATACCTGTACTTTCTACTTCTTACATGTTGAACACAAATACCTGTACTTTCTACTTCTTACATGTTGAACACAAATACCTGTACTTTCTACTTCTTACATGTTGAACTCAAATACCTGTACTTTCTACTTCTCACATGTTGAACACAAATACCTGTACTTTCTACTTCTCTCATGTTGAACTCAAATACCTGTACTTTCTACTTCTCTCATGTTGAACTCAAATACCTGTACTTTCTACTTCTTACATGTTGAACACAAATACCTGTACTTTCTACTTCTTACATGTTGAACTCTAATACCTGTACTTTCTACTTCTTACATGTTGAACACAAATATCTGTACTTTCTACTTCTTACATGTTGAACTCAAATACCTGTACTTTCTACTTCTTACATGTTGAACACAAATACCTGTACTTTCTACTTCTCTCATGTTGAACTCAAATACCTGTACTTTCTACTTCTTACATGTTGAACTCAAATACCTGTACTTTCTACTTCTCTCATGTTGAACTCAAATACCTGTACTTTCTACTTCTCTCATGTTGAACTCAAATACCTGTACTTTCTACTTCTTACATGTTGAACTCAAATACCTGTACTTTCTACTTCTCTCATGTTGAACCCAAATACCTGTACTTTCTACTTCTTACATGTTGAACACAAATACCTGTACTTTCTACTTCTCACATTTTGAACTCAAATACCTGTACTTTCTACTTCTCTCATGTTGAACTCAAATACCTGTACTTTCTACTTCTTACATGTTGAACCCAAATACCTGTACTTTCTACTTCTGACATTTTGAACACAAATACCTGTACTTTCTACTTCTCTCATGTTGAACTCAAATACCTGTACTTTCTACCTCTTACAGTTGAACTCAAATACCTGTACTTTCTACTTCTCTCATGTTGAACTCAAATACCTGTACTTTCTACTTCTCACATGTTGAACCCAAATACCTGTACTTTCTACTTCTTACATTTTGAACACAAATACCTGTACTTTCTACTTCTTACACTTTGAACACAAATACCTGTACTTTCTACTTCTTACATGTTGAACCCAAATACCTGTACTTCCCTACTTCTTACATGTTGAACTCAAATACCTGTACTTTCTACTTCTCTCATGTTGAACCCAAATACCTGTACTTTCTACTTCTTACATGTTGAACACAAATACCTGTACTTTCTACTTCTCACATTTTGAACTCAAATACCTGTACTTTCTACTTCTTACATGTTGAACCCAAATACCTGTACTTTCTACTTCTTACATTTTGAACACAAATACCTGTACTTTCTACTTCTCACATGTTGAACTCAAATACCTGTACTTTCTACTTCTTACATGTTGAACCCAAATACCT
Organism: Champsocephalus gunnari; assembly: GCA_036324595.1. NCBI lineage: Eukaryota > Metazoa > Chordata > Actinopteri > Perciformes > Channichthyidae > Champsocephalus > Champsocephalus gunnari. The sequence goes on from CM070445.1 coordinate 2,113,792, forward strand.
GTACTTTCCCTACTTCTTACATGTTGAACCCAAATACCTGTACTTTCTACTTCTCTCATGTTGAACTCAAATACCTGTACTTTCTACTTCTCACATGTTGAACTCAAATACCTGTACTTTCTACTTCTTACATGTTGAACTCTAATACCTGTACTTTCTACTTCTTACATGTTGAACACAAATACCTGTACTTTCTACTTCTAACATGTTGAACTCAAATACCTGTAGTTTCTACTTCTTACATGTTGAACCCAAATACCTGTACTTTCTACTTCTAACATGTTGAACTCAAATACCTGTACTTTCTACTTCTCTCATGTTGAACACAAATACCTGTACTTTCTACTTCTCACATGTTGAACTCAAATACCTGTACTTTCTACTTCTCTCATGTTGAACACAAATACCTGTACTTTCTACTTCTTACATGTTGAACTCAATTACCTGTACTTTCTACTTCTCACATTTTGTACACAAATGCCTGTACTTTCTACTTCTTACATGTTGAATTCTAATACCTGTACTTTCTACTTCTTACATGTTGAACACAAATACCTGTACTTTCTACTTCTTACATGTTGAACACAAATACCTGTACTTTCTACTTCTTACATGTTGAACTCAAATACCTGTACTTTCTACTTCTCACATGTTGAACACAAATACCTGTACTTTCTACTTCTCTCATGTTGAACTCAAATACCTGTACTTTCTACTTCTCTCATGTTGAACTCAAATACCTGTACTTTCTACTTCTTACATGTTGAACACAAATACCTGTAATTTCTACTTCTTACATGTTGAACTCTAATACCTGTACTTTCTACTTCTTACATGTTGAACACAAATACCTGTACTTTCTACTTCTTACATGTTGAACTCAAATACCTGTACTTTCTACTTCTTACATGTTGAACACAAATACCTGTACTTTCTACTTCTCTCATGTTGAACTCAAATACCTTTACTTTCTACTTCTTACATGTTGAACTCAAATACCTGTACTTTCTACTTCTTATATGTTGAACTCAAATACCTGTACTTTCTACTTCTCTCATGTTGAACTCAAATACCTGTACTTTCTACTTCTCTCATGTTGAACTCAAATACCTGTACTTTCTACTTCTTACATGTTGAACTCAAATACCTGTACTTTCTACTTCTCTCATGTTTAACCCAAATACCTGTACTTTCTACTTCTTACATGTTGAACACAAATACCTGTACTTTCTACTTCTCACATTTTGAACTCAAATACCTGTACTTTCTACTTCTCTCATGTTGAACTCAAATACCTGTACTTTCTACTTCTTACATGTTGAACCCAAATACCTGTACTTTCTACTTCTGACATTTTGAACACAAATACCTGTACTTTCTACTTCTCTCATGTTGAACTCAAATACCTGTACTTTCTACCTCTTACAAGTTGAACTCAAATACCTGTACTTTCTACTTCTCTCATGTTGAACTCAAATACCTGTACTTTCTACTTCTCACATGTTGAACTCAAATACCTGTACTTTTTACTTCTTACATGTTGAACTCAAATACCTGTACTTTCTACTTCTTACATATTGAACTCAAATACCTGTACTTTTTACTTCTCACATGTTGAACTCAAATACCTGTACTTTCTACTTCTCACATGTTGAACTCAAATACCTGTACTTTCTACTTCTTACATATTGAACTCAAATACCTGTACTTTCTACTTCTCTCATGTTGAACTCAAATACCTGTACTTTCTACTTCTTACATGTTGAACTCAAATACCTGTACTTTTTACTTCTCACATGTTGAACTCAAATACCTGTACTTTCTACTTCTCACATGTTGAACTCAAATACCTGTACTTTCTACTTCTTACATATTGAACTCAAATACCTGTACTTTCTACTTCTCTCATGTTGAACTCAAATACCTGTACTTTCTACTTCTTACATGTTGAACTCAAATACCTGTACTTTTTACTTCTCTCATGTTGAACTCAAATACCTGTACTTTCTACTTCTTACATGTTGAACTCAAATACCTGTACTTTTTACTTCTCTCATGTTGAACTCAAATACCTGTACTTTCTACTTCTCACATGTTGAACTCAAATACCTGTACTTTTTACTTCTTACATGTTGAACTCAAATACCTGTACTTTCTACTTCTTACATATTGAACTCAAATACCTGTACTTTTTACTTCTCACATGTTGAACTCAAATACCTGTACTTTCTACTTCTCACATGTTGAACTCAAATACCTGTACTTTCTACTTCTTACATATTGAACTCAAATACCTGTACTTTCTACTTCTTACATGTTGAACACAAATACCTGTACTTTCTACTTCTTACATGTTGAACTCAAATACCTGTACTTTCTACTTCTCTCATGTTGAACTCAAATACCTGTACTTTCTACTTCTTACATGTTGAACCCAAATACCTGTACTTTCTACTTCTCACATGTTGAACTCAAATACCTGTACTTTTTACTTCTCACATGTTGAACCCAAATACCTGTACTTTCTACTTCTTACAAGTTGACATATACCGATAGCAGCACCGTTTGTCCAGCGGCTTAACGGTATACCGATACCGTCCAATCAGGTACCGGTATTGACTTAGTACCGGTTCTCGATACCCATCCCAATCTAACAATGACATTATTGTTCTATTCATATAACGGGAGGTCAGGTACTCTTTAAAGCAGCTGCTAGTTATGGGTACGTTTTACTGAAGTACACTTCAAAGCCTCTTTACTTTGACTCGAGTAAAGAAGTTTAGTCAGTACTTTCACCAGAGTATCTTTAAACACTAGTATCTGTACTTCTGCTTGAGTAAAGGATGTGTGTACTTCTGCTTGAGTAAAGGATGTGTGTACTTCTACTTGAGCTAAGGATGTGTGTACTTCTACTTGAGCTAAGGATGTGTGTACTTCTACCTGAGTAAAGGATGTGTGTACTTCTACCTGACTAAAGGATGTGTGTACTTCTACTTGAGTAAAGGATGTGTGTACTTCTGCTTGAGTGAAGGGTGTGTTTACTTCTACCTGAGTAAAGGATGTGTGTACTTCTACCTGAGTAAAGGATGTGTGTACTTCTGCTTGAGTAAAGGATGTGTGTACTTCTACCTGAGTACAGGATGTGTGTACTTCTACCTGAGTAAAGGATGTGTGTACTTCTACTTGAGTAAAGGATGTGTGTACTTCTACCTGAGTACAGGAGGTGTGTACTTCTACCTGAGTAAAGGATGTGTGTACTTCTACCTGAGTACAGGATGTGTGTACTTCTACCTGAGTAAAGGATGTGTGTACTTCTACCTGAGCAAAGGATGTGTGTACTTCTACCTGAGTAAAGGATGTGTGTACTTCTACCTGAGTAAAGGATGCGTGTACTTCTACCTGAGTACAGGATGTGTGTACTTCTACCTGAGTAAAGGATGTGTGTACTTCTACCTGAGTACAGGATGTGTGTACTTCTACCTGAGTAAAGGATGTGTGTACTTCTACTTGAGTACAGGAGGTGTGTACTTCTACCTGAGTAAAGGATGTGTGTACTTCTACCTGAGTACAGGATGTGTGTACTCTGGCTGTCTCTGCCTGTATCGACAGTAAGACTCTAAATAAGGACTCTTCTTTTCCCTCCAGGTGTGGCTTCCGATGGTCCGCCGGGCCCTCAGGGGCCTCCAGGCTCAACTGGACCCAAAGGAGAACCAGGAGCTTCCGGTCCCCTCGTGGTCGGCCCCCCGGGACTCTCTGGAGTTCCTGGAGGTCCAGGGTTGGAAGGAGAACCAGGCGAAGCGGGAACACCAGGTGAGGGTCTCGCACTGATGGCTGGTCTCACGGAGGCCCCGCTCTGCTCCCTGAGGTGCTCCCTCTGCTGTCCCGCGCTCTATATGTGTGTCTGCGTGCACACGGTCTGCAAAGGCTAACATGCCTTCCAGAACATGAAGACATGACCGTATAACACGCGCGCTCCTATTGGCCCGCGCGCCAACACATTGCACGTGACAGGCTTCTCCTATGAAGATGAGCCTGACGACGAGACGTTATCTCCGGACAGGGAGAGTCACGTGTTGGAATCTTTATAAAACCACTCAATGAAAGTATTCATCGCCCCGATAAGGCTGAAGTGAGGAGTCGCACACACACACCTGTAAAACATCCACTCTGCAGTGAAATAGGGAAATATCAAATATACACTTAATAACCCAAACGTCTTTTCTAGAACCAGCACATCAGACGAGGAACAAGAGGTTGAACATGTCATAACAAAGAAACTCTTTGCAGACGCAGCTCTGAGTCACATGTCTGGGTCAAGTGAGGAGATGTTAGCCGAGCTTAGCGCACATGATTGAAGCGGAGGGGATCGTACAGCCAGAGAGCTTCACCAAGAGAAACAAAAGTCGACTTGTCCACAACGCCATATATTATTATTGTGTTTCCCGTCAGATTTTCTCCCGGGAGACGTCGGCGCTCCAGGAGATAAAGGTCCAAAGGGCCCGATCGGGTTCCCTGGAGTCAGAGGGGAGGATGGACTGACGGGTGAGTGGGGGAGGCAAGGCATACCGTCTGAGCTTTACTGAAACAGCAGATTTTCCATGTGAATTATGATAAAAAAGACATTTTACGGGTTTAGTGGTGCTCGTGTTTTATTATCTTTACTCTTTCGTGTTTCTAATGTGTTTACGCTCTTAATGTCATGTTTGTAAATTGTGAATTGCATTGTGTTGAAAAGTGCGGTATAAATAAACTTGCTGCCTTGTTGAGCATAACTGATTGATTTGAGTTATTCAGGCGAGAAGGGGGGAGTGTGCTCGGTCTGTCCGCTTGTCGCGGGCTCCCCAGGACCTCCAGGCAGGAAAGGAGAGCAAGGTGACATCGGGTTGGCAGGTAAGAAAGCACCTGGCTCGTTTAGCTAGTGTCAGTATGCTATTGAAGAGGAGAAATCTGAATCATTTAAATAATGTTGGAGGCTACGAGAAATATTTACCTGCTGTAAAAAAAATGTAAACTCTCAGAATGCGGAAAATTAAAAAATTAAAATTCTGAATTTTCTGAAAAAGAAAGAATTCTTTCTTCAAATTCTGAAAATCTCGAAATTGTGACTTTTTTCAGAAAATCTATCAAATCTGACTTCTGTCTGCAAATCAGAATCACATTTTTATCCTGACGTTTTTCAGAAAATCTTTTTCCACAAAAAAAATCTGGATTTCTTAAAATTCAGATTTTTTCTGAAAATCTGAAAATCCAGAATTTTTAAAAACAAATCTCAAAATTATGAAGCTCAAACCACTATGTAGACCAGGGGACACTAAAGAGTGACGCACACATCTGGGAGACCAGGGGACACTAAAGAGTGAGGCACACAGCTGGGAGACCAGGGGACACTAAAGAGTGACGCACACATCTGGGAGACCAGGGGACACTAAAGAGTGAGGCACACAGCTGGGAGACCAGGGGACACTAAAGAGTGAGGCACACATCTGGGAGACCAGGGGACACTAAAGAGTGAGGCACACAGCTGGGAGACCAGGGGACACTAAAGAGTGACGCACACAGCTGAGAGACCAGGGGACACTAAAGAGTGACGCACACAGCTGGGAGACCAGGGGACACTAAAGAGTGACGCACACATCTGGGAGACCAGGGGACACTAAAGAGTGACGCACACATCTGGGAGACCAGGGGACACTAAAGAGTGACACACACATCTGGGAGACCAGGGGACACTAAAGAGTGACACACACAGCTGGAGACCAGGGGACACTAAAGAGTGACACACACATCTGGGAGACCAGGGGACACTAAAGAGTGACGCACACAGCTGGAGACCAGGGGACACTAAAGAGTGACACACACATCTGGGAGACCAGGGGACACTAAAGAGTGACGCACACATCTGGGAGACCAGGGGACACTAAAGAGTGAGGCACACAGCTGGGAGACCAGGGGACACTAAAGAGTGACGCACACATCTGGGAGACCAGGGGACACTAAAGAGTGAGGCACACAGCTGGGAGACCAGGGGACACTAAAGAGTGACGCACACAGCTGAGAGACCAGGGGACACTAAAGAGTGACGCACACAGCTGGGAGACCAGGGGACACTAAAGAGTGACGCACACATCTGGGAGACCAGGGGACACTAAAGAGTGACGCACACATCTGGGAGACCAGGGGACACTAAAGAGTGACACACACATCTGGGAGACCAGGGGACACTAAAGAGTGACACACACAGCTGGAGACCAGGGGACACTAAAGAGTGACACACACATCTGGGAGACCAGGGGACACTAAAGAGTGACGCACACAGCTGGAGACCAGGGGACACTAAAGAGTGACACACACATCTGGGAGACCAGGGGACACTAAAGAGTGACGCACACATCTGGGAGACCAGGGGACACTAAAGAGTGACACACACATCTGGGAGACCAGGGGACACTAAAGAGTGACACACACAGCTGGAGACCAGGGGACACTAAAGAGTGACACACACATCTGGGAGACCAGGGGACACTAAAGAGTGACGCACACAGCTGGAGACCAGGGGACACTAAAGAGTGACACACACATCTGGGAGACCAGGGGACACTAAAGAGTGACGCACACATCTGGGAGACCAGGGGACACTAAAGAGTGACACACACATCTGGGAGACCAGGGGACACTAAAGAGTGACGCACACATCTGGGAGACCAGGGGACACTAAAGAGTGACGCACACAGCTGGGAGACCAGGGGACACTAAAGAGTGACACACACATCTGGGAGACCAGGGGACACTAAAGAGTGACGCATACAGCTGGAGGACCAGGGGACACTAAAGAGTGACGCACACATCTGGGAGACCAGGGGACACTAAAGAGTGACGCATACAGCTGGAGGACCAGGGGACACTAAAGAGTGACGCACACATCTGGGAGACCAGGGGACACTAAAGAGTGACGCACACATCTGGGAGACCAGGGGACACTAAAGAGTGACGCACACATCTGGGAGACCAGGGGACACTAAAGAGTGACGCACACAGCTGGAGACCAGGGGACACTAAAGAGTGACGCACACAGCTGGGAGACCAGGGGACACTAAAGAGTGACGCACACAGCTGGAGACCAGGGGACACTAAAGAGTGACGCACACAGCTGGGAGACCAGGGGACACTAAAGAGTGACGCACACAGCTGGGAGACCAGGGGACACTAAAGAGTGACGCACACAGCAGGAGACCAGGGGACACTAAAGAGTGACGCACACAGCAGGAGACCAGGGGACACTAAAGAGTGACGCACACAGCGTCTGATCCAGAGTCAGTGCTCTGCTGGCACCAGGTTAAACTCAGCCGTCTCTGTGGTGTCGTTTTCTTTCCAGGGTCAACTGGGTCTCCCGGAGCCAAAGGCCACAGCGGGGCGGGAGGTGTCGGAGGACCAGCCGGCCCACAGGTGAGCTCACCTGGACTCTCTGCTCCATATATCTGCAGTCTGACTTACTTGAACTGAAGACTTTCTGTTTCTGCTTTTTTAATAACATGAATAACACATTCACTTAGATAGCGCTTTTCTAAAAACCCAAAGACGCTCAGGTTTATTGTCCCACATACAACTTAGGTATTTGATTATTAAATCAGATAGCAATGTCTGTCTGTCCAACAACACTGACAGCGCTGCAACCATCCCTTTCTCTTCCGTGCTAACCCAATGCACTCTACCATCGTTGGGATTACGGACTGCCCGTGTCCTTTCACTTCCTGTTGAGCTCCATCTGGAGTGCGCCGGCGGACCAGCTGCTCTGTGGTCCCTCAGGTCCTCACTCACACCACAGACACACAGAGAGAGGGCTGGCGTTATAGCACAACATAAAACACCTCATTGTGTAACACAATAGTTAGTGTATCAGGCATCGTTGGATTAGATTTACTTTCCTTCGTCCCATTGGCCATTGGTCCCAGAAGAGAATACAACTGCCTCAGTTCAAACGGGCGACCTCACTTCTTATGTTCATATTATATTTTGTTCTATTTTATTCATCTTAAACTGGGATGAAACCCAAATTCCCCGGATAAATGTATTCTGATTTAATACAACATGTCTCTCTCTCTCTCTCTCTCTCTCTCTCTCTCTCTCTCTCTCTCTCTCTCTCTCTCTCTCTCTCTCTCTCTCTCTATGTCTCTCTCTCTATGTCTCTCTCTCTCTGTCTCTCTCTCTGTCTCTCTCTCTCTCTCTCTCTCTCTCTCTATGTCTCTCTCTATGTCTCTCTCTATGTCTCTCTCTCTCTCTCTCTATGTCTCTCTCTCTCTATGTCTCTCTCTCTCTCTCTCTCTCTCTCTCTCTCTCTCTCTCTCTCTCTCTCTCTCTCTCTCTCTCTCTCTCTCTCTGTCTCACTCTTGTTCTGTCTTCAGGGCTCCTTTGGTACCCCCGGCCCCCCCGGGCCCCCAGGGCCGGTTGGGGATCCCGGGGTCATGCAGAGGGTGGGGCAGAGAGGAGAGGATGGGATCCGGGGGGCCCCGGGACCCCCAGGATCAGAGGGGACAGGCGGGTCTGCAGGATATACGGGACCCCAAGGTGTTCGAGGACAGAAAGGAAACCCTGTGAGTATCAGAGCCCGAACGAAGAAACAATCACAGAGACCTGGAACTCAAAGACCTGGAACTCAGAGACCTGGAACTCAGAGACCAGAAACTCAGAGACCTGAAACTCAAAGACCTGGAACTCAGAGACCTGGAACTCAGAGACCTGGAACTCAGAGACCTGAAACTCAGAGACCTGAAATACAGAGACCTTCCAGCAGGGGGGCCAAACATAAAACAGAAACTATAAAGAGTATTGCAAGAAGAACAGAAAGAATAGTTAGTTGTATTACGAGGCTTTGCTAGATTAGATTTACTTTATTAATCCCAGTTTGGGAAATTCTTCATTCTGCCCCAGAAGAGAATTAAACGGTCGCAGTTGAAACGGGCGACCTCACTTCCTATGTTCATGTTTTATTTGATTGATTTCCTCCTAAATTCCCGGTTGATTGAATTCTGAGTCTTTTAGAAAATCTCGGAATTTTTTTCACAAAAACTTAAAATTCTGACTTTTTCTGAAAATATCTAAATTGTGTCATTTTACTGAAGATTAAAAAATAAAAACGGTGAAGCTTTCCTATCAGCCACATATTACTCTGAGCTTCCTGTCCCTTCAAAAAGTGACGGGGTTTCATAACTGATTTCTCCAGCAGGTGGAGTCAGACACATCAAAGTGCTGAATATATGAATGAATATACATATACACTTTCACGAGTGGATTCAAGGACAGAATGGCACCTACACTCCGTTGAGGGTTACTATTAGCCACACACATATATTTCGGCTTGGACATTTTGCCATAGAATCTCTTGCATGAATCCCTGTATGAAGGATCTGACCGCGTAGAAACCAAATGCAGGCGTCAGGAATTACTCAGAAGCTTCTTTAAACCATCTCTGAGTCATGCAAGAGAATCTACCAATGGGAAACTGGGTTTGCTAGCATGCTTGTTGTTATATATACTCATTCCTTAAAACAGAAGCCGAAGATTGATTATAAAAAGAGGGAATATGAAGGGTCTATTTCAAGATTGTTATGTAAATAAGTTATTGGGCTTTTCTCTTATCAACGTAGATTTGTTAGAACACGTGTTCAGCTTTAGTTGACTGAAAGTGGGCTCAGTAACACATGAAAAGTACTGTGTAAAATATGTTTACATTTATATTTAAGAAGTACAATACAAGACAAGCACACGTTTACTTTGTGGGCCGTATTACATTATACTTTCAGAATTTGCTGTGGGCCGTTTCAAAATGGTCCGCCGGCCGCTTTTAGCCCCCGGACCGTAGTTTGTACACCCCTGATCTAAAATGCCGTTGTTTCTCTCTAATCCTGCTCTCAGGGGCCTCTAGGGGCCAAAGGCGAGCAGGGCCCCCTCGGAGAGACTGGTTCCAGAGGACCACTGGGTCAGACGGGACCTCCAGGACCTCCGGGGATTGGGGATTCAGGACCTCCAGGAAATAAAGGCAATGTGGGGGTCCTGGGGCCCCGAGGGGACGCTGGGAAACCAGGTGAGAGCCAGAGAGGGCAGCAGTACCTTTACTCGAGTAGAAGTACACACACAGGTATTTGTGTTCAACATGTAAGAAGTAGAAAGTACAGGTATTTGAGTTCAACATGTGAGAAGCAGAAAGTACAGGTATTTGTGTTCAACATGTGAGAAGTAGAAAGTACAGGTATTTGAGTTCAACATGTAAGAAGTAGAAAGTACAGGTATTTGTGTTCAACATGTAAGAAGTAGAAAGTACAGGTATTTGTGTTCAACATGTAAGAAGTAGAAAGTACAGGTATTTGTGTTCAACATGTAAGAAGTAGAAAGTACAGGTATTTGAGTTCAACATGTAAGAAGTAGAAAGTACAGGTATTTGAGTTCAACATGTGAGAAGTAGAAAGTACAGGTATTTGAGTTCAACATGTAAGAAGTAGAAAGTACAGGTATTTGAGTTCAACATGAGAGAAGTAGAAAGTACAGGTATTTGGGTTCAACATGAGAGAAGTAGAAAGTACAGGTATTTGTGTTCAACATGTAAGAAGTAGAAAGTACAGGTATTTGAGTTCAACATGTAAGAAGTAGAAAGTACAGGTATTTGAGTTCAACATGAGAGAAGTAGAAAGTACAGGTATTTGGGTTCAACATGAGAGAAGTAGAAAGTACAGGTATTTGGGTTCAACATGTGAGAAGTAGAAAGTACAGGTATTTGGGTTCAACATGTAAGAAGTAGAAAGTACAGGTATTTGTGTTCAACATGTGAGAAGTAGAAAGTACAGGTATTTGTGTTCAACATGTGAGAAGTAGAAAGTACAGGTATTTGGGTTCAACATGTAAGAAGTAGAAAGTACAGGTATTTGTGTTCAACATGTGAGAAGTAGAAAGTACAGGTATTTGAGTTCAACATGTAAGAAGTAGAAAGTACAGGTATTTGGGTTCAACATGTAAGAAGTAGAAAGTACAGGTATTTGAGTTCAACATGTGAGAAGTAGAAAGTACAGGTATTTGAGTTCAACATGTAAGAAGTAGAAAGTACAGGTATTTGGGTTCAACATGTAAGAAGTAGAAAGTACAGGTATTTGTGTTCAACATGTGAGAAGTAGAAAGTACAGGTATTTGAGTTCAACATGTAAGAAGTAGAAAGTACAGGTATTTGGGTTCAACATGTAAGAAGTAGAAAGTACAGGTATTTGAGTTCAACATATGAGAAGTAGAAAGTACAGGTATTTGTACACGTGCATAACGACGGATACCTGAACTGTAAATGGTGTATTCAGACAACAGCTCTGTGTGTTCCTTCAGGGGAAAAAGGCTCTCTGGGGGAAATCGAAACCTCTCCAGGAGACCCAGGACTGAAAGGAGGGACAGGGTTATCTGGAAACCCCGGACCCGAAGGTGAGACTGAGGTCGCTTCTCCGCCCGTGACCACAGTTTGTTACATCGTTTCATCTTTCAGAAGGTTCGGTCTGCGTTCACACGGGAAGACTCGCTTTAAGCTTTAAACACAAGTCATGTGCTCGGAAACGCTGTGCAACGATTGGTCAGACATTGTCAAGTCCTTCAGGTTTTTGGCCTGTTCCAGTGATTTAGCCTGACTTGATAGGCTAGAGGGCAACAGAGGACGCTGTGGACAACTCAAATTTGTTCTTTTTGTCTTTATTTAATCAAGACAGCTCCAAGAATTCATCAGGTTGAAAACCAACGGCGTCTCCGGAGTCACACTGTCGCCTGGTTCTCTCTCCGCGGCTTTGAGAGCAAGAGACCGGCCGTCACAAGCTCCACCCCTTTTTGTAGCCGTGTTGCCGGAAGCGGCATTCATATTTTTCCTACAGCTCGCTTCTGAAAAGTAGCCCACGCTATCAAAAATAAACAAATACCCTCTCCTGGTATTGAACAATACTATAATAATAATCTAAATGAAAACACATAATTATTTATTAGTCCGTTTTTCACAGATATTATATATTGACAGACATTCAGGGGTAAAAACGCAAATCTCGGCAGATTCGACCGGAGCTTTGGAGCATCGGCGGTAGGGGTGTAACGGTATCCGTATTCGTCCCGTACCGCGACCCCCAAACCGAGGTATGAACCGAACCGTGACTTCTGTGAACCGCTACACCCCTGATCGGCAGGTCATCCTCATGCTGCTGTTAGTCTGGAGCTCAACGGACTCGTGGACGGGCGGATGATTATACCACCAGACAACGTGCGATGAGAAGCACGATAACACGGAGAGACGTTCAGGGCGTTTCACCGACCGCAGGTGGCTCTGGCGTTTGTGAATAGCTGACGGAGCATTTTTACTTTACACGACACTGTTCAACTCTTCAATCTGCTTCACTCTTTCGCTAAAGATGTTGAAGACCTCCGCGTCCTTGTGCCTCGTGAACACTACACCTCCGATGTTCTGGTGCGACTGCGTTCACACCAGAGATGAACCGCTCCAGAGTTCACCAGCAGGCGCTCCGAGACCAGCTGGTTTAGGTTGTTTAGTTCACGTCAGAGCTCTCGGACTGCGTTCACATCGACCCCAAGGAAACACACCAGGGTTCGGTTCAACCGGACTGAACGCGGCGGCTGTGGATGCGACCTGAAACACACCGTACCACTCGAACGTCTTTATGAAGCCGCTGGTGGGGCGGCTTGGGAGCTGATGCACTCGGAGGATGCCTTGCTGTTCTGTTCTTCCGTCACGCCGATGTCTCTTCTGCTCTCAGGTGCTTCGGGGCCTCCGGGGTTACCAGGGTCTGTCGGTCCGAGGGGAGCACGAGGAGACGAAGGGTTTTCCGTCCAGGGGCCCCCAGGGTTCCCCGGGGTCAAAGGTCAGGCTTATGTTATTTGGTATTTGTTTCTGTTGTTTTGTTTCGACTATTTTACTCTGTAGCACTTTGAGTTTTGTTTACTCAAATAAAAAGTGCGCTTATAAATACTATTTATTATTATTATTATGAACGGGGTTGATTTAAACCAGTGGTGTTTAAAGAGCTTGCAAAGAATATAATACGTTTAATATACGGTTACATGCAGCTTTACAGAAGCACGTTGCCCATAAACTACATGTCCCACAATGCATCTCATTGTGTGACTGAAGAGACTTCTGCTTTCAGACGTAGTTAATTACGAAGTTATTACCCTATCGGATAATGATCCAATGCAGACGCAATAATGTAATATAATACATTATTTTATATATATTATGTATGTATATGTATTTATATATGTATGTTTATGTATTCTTAAAGTTACAACCGGCCCTTTGAGTGCAACCATAATGCTGATGTGGCCTGACATTGAGTTTGCCACCCCTGATTTACAGTCAAAGAGTTTAGAAGATGTTAAATAACTGCTATACTTTGCTTTGATTGGATCAGGACTCAAGGGCCCTCCAGGAGCTGCAGGTTCACCGAGTTTTGGCATCAAGGGACGTGCCGGCCCATCCGGAGCCCCAGGGATGCCGGGGCCCAAGGTAACGTGGACGGGAACAGACAGGAAGTCCTCACCAGAAGTCCTACGATAATATGATACGATAGGATGATACTTTAACGGTTAGGTCCAGTCTGAGATGCTCCTTGCATCACAGAGGATGCTTCAGGCCGGCTGGAGCACAGAGGATGCTTCAGGCCGGCTGGAGCACAGAGGATGCTTCAGGCCGGCTGGAGCACAGAGGATGCTTCAGGCCGACTGGAGCACAGAGGATGCTTCAGGCCGTCTGGAGTACAGAGGATGCTTCAGGCTGACTGGAGCACAGAGGATGCTTCAGGCTGTCTGGAGCACAGAGGATGCTTCAGGCTGTCTGGAGCACAGAGGATGCTTCAGGCTGGAGCACAGAGGATGCTTCAGGCTGTCTGGAGCACAGAGGATGCTTCAGGCTGGCTGGAGCACAGAGGATGCTTCAGGCTGGCTGGAGCACAGAGGATGCTTCAGGCTGTCTGGAGCACAGAGGATGCTTCAGGCTGGAGCACAGAGGATGCTTCAGGCTGGAGCACAGAGGATGCTTCAGGCAGACTGGAGCACAGAGGATGCTTCAGGCCGGCTGGAGCACAGAGGATGCTTCAGGCTGTCTGGAGCACAGAGGATGCTTCAGGCTGGAGCACAGAGGATGCTTCAGGCTGGCTGGAGCACAGAGGATGCTTCAGGCCGGCTGGAGCACAGAGGATGCTTCAGGCTGGAGCACAGAGGATGCTTCAGGCTGTCTGGAGCACAGAGGATGCTTCAGGCTGGCTGGAGCACAGAGGATGCTTCAGGCTGGAGCACAGAGGATGCTTCAGGCCGACCTTATAGATCTCCATCAGATGGCAGCAGTTCAGATTCTCTGTCTGAGCATGCTTTGGGTCCAGAGGACGCTGTTGGAGCCTCTCAGGTTATTATGGCCTGAGAGTCAGGAAGTCTCCGGACCAGCTGTCTCTGAGCAGATGTTCGACAGGCGGACCAGCTGTCTCTGAGCAGATGTTCGACAGGCGGAGCAGCTGTCTCTGAGCAGATGTTCGACAGGCGGACCAGCTGTCTCTGAGCAGATGTTCGACAGGCGGACCAGCTGTCTCTGAGCAGATGTTCGACCGGTGGAGCAGCTGTCTCTGAGCAGATGTTCGACCGGTGGAGCAGTTTAGATTTCAAGCTGTTGACAGACACTTGAACCAGATAGCAAGGCAGTGCTGTAGAACAGAGCTAAAGAACAACATGTTGATTCTCCGGCTCTGATTGGTTACTGACTCGTGTTGGTGTCCGCCTCACAGGGCGACGACGGCTTCGGTTTCCCAGGTCAGCAGGGTCGCTCGGGCCCCCAGGGGGAGGACGGCTCTGTTGGGCCCCCAGGGAACCCCGGACCCCAAGGATCAGATGCAGCGCCAGGACTTCCAGGTCTAGACGGACCCCCCGGACCCAAAGGTACCTGATTTATAGGGGTAGGGGAAGTAATCCGAGTACACACATCCTTTCCTCAAGCAGAAGTACACACATCCTTTACTCAAGTAGAAGTACACACATCCTTTACTCAAGTAGAAGTACACACATCCTTTACTCAAGCAGAAGTACAGATTTGTGTTCAACATGTGAGAAGTAGAAAGTACAGGTATTTGTGTTCAACATGTGAGAAGTAGAAAGTACAGGTATTTGAGTTCAACATGTAAGAAGTAGAAAGTACAGGTATTTGAGTTCAACATGTGAGAAGTAGAAAGTACAGGTATTTGAGTTCAACATGTAAGAAGTAGAAAGTACAGGTATTTGAGTTCAACATGTGAGAAGTAGAAAGTACAGGTATTTGGGTTCAACATGTAAGAAGTAGAAAGTACAGGTATTTGAGTTCAACATGTGAGAAGTAGAAAGTACAGGTATTTGAGTTCAACATGTAAGAAGTAGAAAGTACAGGTATTTGGGTTCAACATGTGAGAAGTAGAAAGTACAGGTATTTGAGTTCAACATGTAAGAAGTAGAAAGTACAGGTATTTGAGTTCAACATGTAAGAAGTAGAAAGTACAGGTATTTGAGTTCAACATGTAAGAAGTAGAAAGTACAGGTATTTGAGTTCAACATGTAAGAAGTAGAAAGTACAGGTATTTGAGTTCAACATGTAAGAAGTAGAAAGTACAGGTATTTGGGTTCAACATGTGAGAAGTAGAAAGTACAGGTATTTGAGTTCAACATGTAAGAAGTAGAAAGTACAGGTATTTGAGTTCAACATGTAAGAAGTAGAAAGTACAGGTATTTGAGTTCAACATGTAAGAAGTAGAAAGTACAGGTATTTGGGTTCAACATGAGAGAAGTAGAAAGTACAGGTATTTGAGTTCAACATGTGAGAAGTAGAAAGTACAGGTATTTGAGTTCAACATGTAAGAAGTAGAAAGTACAGGTATTTGAGTTCAACATGTAAGAAGTAGAAAGTACAGGTATTTGAGTTCAACATGTAAGAAGTAGAAAGTACAGGTATTTGTGTTCAACATGTGAGAAGTAGAAAGTACAGGTATTTGAGTTCAACATGTAAGAAGTAGAAAGTACAGGTATTTGAGTTCAACATGTAAGAAGTAGAAAGTACAGGTATTTGAGTTCAACATGTAAGAAGTAGAAAGTACAGGTATTTGAGTTCAACATGTAAGAAGTAGAAAGTACAGGTATTTGAGTTCAACATGTGAGAAGTAGAAAGTACAGGTATTTGGGTTCAACATGTGAGAAGTAGAAAGTACAGGTATTTGAGTTCAACATGTAAGAAGTAGAAAGTACAGGTATTTGGGTTCAACATGTGAGAAGTAGAAAGTACAGGTATTTGAGTTCAACATGTAAGAAGTAGAAAGTACAGGTATTTGAGTTCAACATGTAAGAAGTAGAAAGTACAGGTATTTGAGTTCAACATGTAAGAAGTAGAAAGTACAGGTATTTGTGTTCAACATGTAAGAAGTAGAAAGTACAGGTATTTGAGTTCAACATGTAAGAAGTAGAAAGTACAGGTATTTGAGTTCAACATGTAAGAAGTAGAAAGTACAGGTATCTGTGTTCAACATGTAAGAAGTAGAAAGTACAGGTATTTGAGTTCAACATGTAAGAAGTAGAAAGTACAGGTATTTGAGTTCAACATGTAAGAAGTAGAAAGTACAGGTATTTGAGTTCAACATGTAAGAAGTAGAAAGTACAGGTATTTGAGTTCAACATGTAAGAAGTAGAAAGTACAGGTATTTGAGTTCAACATGTAAGAAGTAGAAAGTACAGGTATTTGAGTTCAACATGTAAGAAGTAGAAAGTACAGGTATTTGGGTTCAACATGAGAGAAGTAGAAAGTACAGGTATTTGAGTTCAACATGTGAGAAGTAGAAAGTACAGGTATTTGAGTTCAACATGTGAGAAGTAGAAAGTACAGGTATTTGAGTTCAACATGTGAGAAGTAGAAAGTACAGGTATTTGAGTTCAACATGTAAGAAGTAGAAAGTACAGGTATTTGAGTTCAACATGTGAGAAGTAGAAAGTACAGGTATTTGAGTTCAACATGAGAGAAGTAGAAAGTACAGGTATTTGAGTTCAACATGTAAGAAGTAGAAAGTACAGGTATTTGAGTTCAACATGTAGAGAAGTAGAAAGTACAGGTATTTGAGTTCAACATGTAAGAAGTAGAAAGTACAGGTATTTGAGTTCAACATGTAAGAAGTAGAAAGTACAGGTATTTGAGTTCAACATGTAAGAAGTAGAAAGTACAGGTATTTGGGTTCAACATGTAGAGAAGTAGAAAGTACAGGTATTTGAGTTCAACATGTGAGAAGTAGAAAGTACAGGTATTTGAGTTCAACATGTAAGAAGTAGAAAGTACAGGTATTTGAGTTCAACATGTGAGAAGTAGAAAGTACAGGTATTTGAGTTCAACATGTAAGAAGTAGAAAGTACAGGTATTTGAGTTCAACATGAGAGAAGTAGAAAGTACAGGTATTTGAGTTCAACATGTAAGAAGTAGAAAGTACAGGTATTTGAGTTCAACATGTAAGAAGTAGAAAGTACAGGTATTTGAGTTCAACATGTAAGAAGTAGAAAGTACAGGTATTTGTGTTCAACATGTGAGAAGTAGAAAGTACAGGTATTTGTGTTCAACATGTGAGAAGTAGAAAGTACAGGTATTTGTGTTCAACATGTGAGAAGTAGAAAGTACAGGTATTTGAGTTCAACTTGTGAGAAGTCAAAGTAAAAAGTCGTCAGAAAAACAAGTAGTACTGACTCCAGAAACATGTACTTAAGTACAGTAATGAAGTATTTGTACTCGTGAACTGGACTGAACTGAAGTGTCTCTCAGGTGGAACTGGTCTGGAGGGTCTCTCTGGTCCCGTGGGTTTGGTTGGACCCTGTTTATCTGGACCCCCCGGACCTGAAGGACAGCCGGGACCGATGGGCGTCATCGGATTCACAGGTAACATCTGTCTGTTCGTCAGACACAACGCCTTACGGTGTGATGCTCCTTTACTGTCAGAACACGCCTGACACGTGTCCTGCATCCCAGCTGTCCTCTGAAGGGGACAACAGGACGTAGACCGCCAAGCTTCAGCTTTACTCTGGACCAGTGTTTCTCAAAGAGTTTAAACATGAGAAGTATAGGAGCAACAGAGACACGCAGTCCATGAGTGCGTGAACAATGCTAAATACATGGAACAGTGTAAATAATTAACTTTGTTTTTAATAATAATTGAACTGATTGTTTTAGTGTGTGTCTCTGTGTGTGTGTGTGTGTGTGTGTGTGTGTGTGTGTGTGTGTGTGTGTGTGTGTGTGTGTGTGTGTGTGTGTGTGTGTGTGTGTGTGGCCTAGCATTACTATACTTGTGGGGACCTACATTTGTTTACATAGTCACGTGTGGGGACTTGCCTCCCTTATGGGGACACATTGGAGGTCCCCATAAGGGGGCATCATTAATGTTAGGGTGAAGACCTGGTTAGGGTTAGGGTTAGGCATGTGTTGGTTATGGTTAAGGTTCGGATAAGTCTCCAGGAAATGCATGTAAGTCAATGTAATGTCCCCTGAAGTGATGTATACATGGTGTGTGTGTGTGTGTGTGTGTGTGTGTGTGTGTGTGTGTGTGTGTGTGTGTGTGTGTGTGTGTGTGGGTGTCTCTGTGTGTGTGTGTGTGTGTGTGTGTGTGTCTCTGTGTGTGTCTCTGTGTGTGTGTGTGTGTGTGTGTGTGTGTGTGTGTGTGTCTCTCTGTGTGTGTCTCTGTGTGTGTGTGTGTGTGTGTGTGTGTGTGTGTGTGTGTGTGTGTGTGTGTGGGTGTGTGTCTCTGTGTGTGTGTGTGTGTGTGTGTGTGTGTGTGTGTGTGTCTCTGTGTGTGTGTGTGTGTGTGTGTGTGTGTGTGTGTGTGTGTGTGTCTCTCTGTGTGTGTCTCGTGTGTGTGTGTGTGTGTCTCTCTGTGTGTGTGTGTGTGTGTGTGTGTGTGTGTGTGTGTGTGTGTCTCTGTGTGTGTGTGTGTGTGTGTGTGTGTGTCTCTCTGTGTGTGTGTGTGTGTGTGTGTGTGTCTCTCTGTGTGTGTCTCTCTGTGTGTGTGTGTGTGTGTGTGTGTGTGTGTGTGTGTGTCTCTCTGTGTGTGTGTGTGTGTGTGTGTGTGTGTGTGTCTCTCTGTGTGTGTCTCTGTGTGTGTGTCTCTCGTGTGTGTGTCTCTCTGTGTGTGTGTATTTATTTATTTTATTTATTTTATTTATTTTATTTATTTTATTTATTTTATTTATTTTATTTATTTTATTTATTTTATTTATTTTATTTATTTTATTTATTTTATTTATTTAGTAATCTTCCATATCACTAATGTTGGGGAATGTTCGGTTGTGTTTGTGTAAGGTGAAGAATGTAACAAATCCATAAATACATGTTTAAAAAAAGAAAGTATAAATGACCCAAATCAAACCTGCCGACCCCTGTCCTGCAGGACGACGGGGCCCAAAGGGACTGAAGGGGGACCCAGGGCGATCTGGCGTTGGGGTCCCGGGTCCTCAGGGGCCTTTTGGGACCCCAGGGTTTGATGGAGCGCCAGGGTCAGTGGGGGAAGTTGGATCCAAAGGCCAGAGTGGGGCCAATGGGGAGCCAGGAAGCACAGGTAAGGAGGCGTGGCCAAACCGAATCCATCCAACCTGTGACTAAAGATCATTGGCGTTTTATTTTATTTTGTATTATTATTATTTATTCTACTATTTCAACAATTAGACAGTTTATACATCCGAAAAACGAGCACAAGGAGTGGAAGCAGGAGAGCTCCCGTTACTCACGCAGCTGCAGCATCAAGAGAACAGAGATTATTCTGTAATTAAATACGCACGCAGATAAAAACAATTCTATATACACCCAAAAAATACATTCCTAAAGTCCATGTTCCGATAACAAGACATTTCTCATCCTATTTGTATATAAACTATGATAATTAAGATAAGTCTGATAACAGTTATGGGGCCAATGGCGAGCCAGGAAGCACAGGCAAGGAGGCGTGGCCAAACTGTGACTAAAGATCAATGAAGTGTCCTCACTAGTATATAACAATCCAACATGTATATATGTGTGTGTGTATATATATGTATATATGCACACACATAATAATAATAATAATAATAATAATAATAATTTGAAAGCGCTTTTCCTGGTGCTCAAAGACGCTTGAATATATATATGTATATATGTATATATATATTCATTTATTTATTTATATATTTATTTATTTATTTATTTATTTTATTTTTTATATACATATATATATTCAAGCGTCTTTGAGCACCAGGAAAAGCGCTTTCAAATTATTATTATTATTATTATTATGATTAAGTAAATACATGTGTTCGTGTACATATTTGTCATTTCAAACAAACCCCTATGTACTTTTAATGTTTTATTTAATTTTTTTATTCTGTTCAGTATTTAATTTGCCGTTTCCAGGTCTCTAAAGAGATTCGATTCGCAAAACTGTACTTCTAATATCATGTGATCCCAAATAAAGAATTTAAATATATATAACATCCGACATGCAGGTCTGCGAGGGGACGGCGGCCCTCCAGGAGCCCTCGGGGGTCCAGGGGTCGATGGGGGACCAGGAGAGGCCGGACCGCCAGGACTGAGAGGTTCCGTGTATCAGTCGATCAATGCTTCCCCTGCTGCTGTCCAGAGAGAGGGACGAGTTAGGACACATATCGATATCGAGTCCTTTAGAGACAAGGCGTCCAGATAGAGACAAGGCGTCCAGAGACAAGGTGTCCAGATAGAGCAGGACAAGGGTCCAGAGACAAGGTGTCCAGATAGAGACAAGGAGACAAGGTGTCCAGATAGAGACAAGGTGTCCAGATAGAGACAAGGCGTCCAGATAGAGACAAGGCGTCCAGATAGAGACAAGGAGACAAGGTGTCCAGATAGAGACAAGGTGTCCAGATAGAGACAAGGCGTCCAGAGACAAGGTGTCCAGATAGAGACAAGGTGTCCAGATAGAGACAAGGAGACAAGGTGTCCAGATAGAGACAAGGAGACAAGGTGTTCAGATAGAGACAAGGTGTCCAGATAGAGACAAGGCGTCCAGATAGAGACAAGGCGTCCAGATAGAGACAAGGTGTCCAGATAGAGACAAGGTGTCCAGATAGAGACAAGGCGTCCAGATAGAGACAAGGAGACAAGGTGTCCAGATAGAGACAAGGACAAGGTGTCCAGATAGAGACAAGGTGTCCAGATAGAGACAAGGCGTCCAGATAGAGACAAGGTGTTCAGATAGAGACAAGGTGTTCAGAGACAAGGCGTCCAGATAGAGACAAGGCGTTCAGATAGAGACAAGGAGACAAGGTGTCCAGATAGAGACAAGGTGTCCAGATAGAGACAAGGTGTTCAGAGACAAGGTGTTCAGATAGAGACAAGGTGTTCAGAGACAAGGCGTCCAGATAGAGACAAGGCGTTCAGATAGAGACAAGGAGACAAGGTGTCCAGATAGAGACAAGGTGTCCAGATAGAGACAAGGTGTTCAGAGACAAGGTGTCCAGATAGAGACAAGGCGTTCAGATAGAGACAAGGAGACAAGGTGTCCAGATAGAGACAAGGTGTTCAGACAGAGACAAGGAAACAAGGTGTCCAGATAGAGACAAGGCGTCCAGATGGAGACAAGGTGTCCAGATGGAGACAAGGTGTCCAGATAGAGACAAGGTGTCCAGATAGAGACAAGGCGTCCAGATAGAGACAAGGAGACAAGGCGTCCAGATAGAGACAAGGTGTCCAGATAGAGACAAGGAGACAAGGTGTTCAGATAGAGACAAGGAGACAAGGCGTCCAGATAGAGACAAGGAGACAAGGCGTCCAGATAGAGACAAGGTGTCCAGATAGAGACAAGGAGACAATGTGTCCAGATAGAGACAAGGAGACAAGGTGTCCAGATAGAGACAAGGTGTTCAGATAGAGACAAGGTGTCCAGATAGAGACAAGGAGACAAGGCGTCCAGATAGAGACAAGGTGTCCAGATAGAGACAAGGAGACAAGGTGTCCAGATAGAGACAAGGTGTTCAGATAGAGACAAGGTGTCCAGATAGAGACAAGGAGACAAGGCGTTCAGATAGAGACAAGGCGTTCAGATAGAGACAAGGTGTCCAGATAGAGACAAGGAGACAAGGCGTTCAGATAGAGACAAGGCGTTCAGATAGAGACAAGGAGACAAGGTGTTCAGATAGAGACAAGGTGTTCAGACAGAGACAAGGTGTCCAGATAGAGACAAGGTGTCCAGATGGAGACAAGGTGTCCAGATAGAGACAAGGTCTTCAGATAGAGACAAGGTGTCCAGATAGAGACAAGGTGTCCAGATAGAGACAAGGTCTTCAGATAGAGACAAGGTGTCCAGATAGAGACAAGGTCTTCAGATAGAGACAAGGTGTCCAGATAGAGACAAGGTGTCCAGATAGAGACAAGGCGTTCAGATAGAGACAAGGCGTTCAGATAGAGACAAGGAGACAAGGCGTTCAGATAGAGACAAGGTGTCCAGATAGAGACAAGGAGACAAGGCGTTCAGATAGAGACAAGGAGACAAGGTGTTCAGATAGAGACAAGGTGTCCAGATAGAGACAAGGTGTCCAGATGGAGACAAGGTGTCCAGATAGAGACAAGGTATTCAGATAGAGACAAGGTGTCCAGATAGAGACAAGGTCTTCAGATAGAGACAAGGTGTCCAGATAGAGACAAGGTCTTCAGATAGAGACAAGGTGTCCAGATAGAGACAAGGTGTCCAGATAGAGACAAGGTGTTCAGACAGAGAGACTTCATGTCTCTTCTACATCAACATGTGTCCCCTCTTCTCCATGTCTCTTCTTCATCAACATGTGTCCCCTCTTCTCCATGTCTCTTCTACATCAACATGTGTCCCCTCGTCTCCATGTCTCTTCTACATCAACATGTGTCCCCTCTTCTTCATGTCTCTTCTACATCAACATGTGTCCCCTCTTCCTCATGTCTCTTCTACATCAACATGTGTCCCCTCTTCTTCATGTCTCTTCTACATCAACATGTGTCCCCTCTTCTTCATGTCTCTTCTACATCAACATGTGTCCCCTCTTCTCCATGTCTCTTCTACATCAACATGTGTCCCCTCTTCTTCATGTCTCTTCTACATCAACATGTGTCCCCTCTTCTCCATGTCTCTTCTACATCAACATGTGTCCCCTCTTCTCCATGTCTCTTCTACATCAACATGTGTCCCCTCTTCTTCATGTCTCTTCTACATCAACATGTGTCCCCTCTTCTTCATGTCTCTTCTACATCAACATGTGTCCCCTCTTCCTCATGTCTCTTCTACATCAACATGTGTCCCCTCTTCTTCATGTCTCTTCTACATCAACATGTGTCCCCTCTTCTTCATGTCTCTTCTACATCAACATGTGTCCCCTCTTCTCCATGTCTCTTCTACATCAACATGTGTCCCCTCTTCTCCATGTCTCTTCTACATCAACATGTGTCCCCTCTTCTTCATGTCTCTTCTACATCAACATGTGTCCCCTCTTCTTCATGTCTCTTCTACATCAACATGTGTCCCCTCTTCTCCATGTCTCTTCTACATCAACATGTGTCCCCTCTTCCTCATGTCTCTTCTACATCAACATGTGTCCCCTCTTCTTCATGTCTCTTCTACATCAACATGTGTCCCCTCTTCTTCATGTCTCTTCTACATCAACATGTGTCCCCTCTTCTTCATGTCTCTTCTACAGCAACATGTGTCCCCTCTTCTTCATGTCTCTTCTACATCAACATGTGTCCCCTCTTCCTCATGTCTCTTCTACATCAACATGTGTCCCCTCTTCTTCATGTCTCATTGTCTTCATCTAAAGTAACAGACAGAGAATCAGCACTTTGGAAACAGGGCTGAAACAGAGGGGATTATGGGTAATGCTGCAATGATCTGTTTGGTGTTTCAGCCAATCAGAGACAGGCTCTGGATATATCGGAGACCTGATGAACAACAGGACACTAGGGGACCTTTTAAACCATAATTGCCATGACAACCTGTTTCTCTGTTGGCAGGTGAGAAGGCTGTCGACGGGGTCAGGGGGTCTCAGGGGCCTCAGGGGCCTCAGGGGGACCGAGGGTATCCTGGACCTAAAGGACTCCAGACCGACGTGGAGATGTACGGGGACCCTGGAGACCTGCGAGACTCTGGTAATCTATTCCTGCCGGTTCCACATGTAGTGCTAGTGAGTCAGGAACCTGGGCTCAAAGACCACCGAGACCCGGGGTCCGCGGTCGACTGCTTTGAAGCCCAGAGCTTCACACAAACACATGTCGTCTCGTGACTAGAAAAACAAATGTCCTCGATGATAAATATACACATTTTAGGAAAGTCACGAAGTTTGAGCAGTGTGGCTTTTCTATGGAGAGTTGCTACGGCGATAGTTAGTTTCTCCTCCAACTTTTTTGAAATATAGAAATGAACGGCGGGATATCTCTCCCAGCTTAGACGCGGTTTGATTGGCTACGGCTTCAGCTGTCAGATTCTGGGAAACGGGATTTGATTGGCTGGCGCTGGCTACTCCGGCGTCTCCGGCGTCAGAAGTTGAACATTGTTCAACTTCTGACGCCTGAGACGGACCGCTCTGCTACCCACAATGCAGTTCGGCGAAAAAGCGAGGCAACGTGACGTCACCCCATTGAAAGGGAATGGGCAGATTGGAGCTGTCGACGCTGTAGTGTGGACACACTGTGAAGACCACTGAGACAAATGTAACATTTGTGACATTGGGCTATATAAATAAACATTGATTGATTGATAGTGTGGACGGGCCGTTACACATACCTGCAGTTTGCCTCATCATCCTCAGTGACGCCCACGCCCATGTATCTCACTCAAACGTAAGAACAGCTGATTAAAGGATCAGTTCTAATGTCGTCCTAGTTTCATTGCATGATGTTAACATTGGTTTAGTGATGGATTGTAAACATTTTAAATGCTATTTAAAGGGGACCTGTCATGCAAAATTCACTTTTGGCTTTATCGCCTAACCTGATATCTTTTAATACGTCTTTTATACATGTGTCCCCGGGGCGTCAGGGAACTCACCAAGTGTCAGAAAGCACAACCCTCTCTCTTCCTCCGTACCCACATCTCTTTAAAAGATCTGATACAGACTGATCCAGATGTTAACACTGTCCTGACTTCAGGACGGTGGCGCTACGGCTATTGGGCCAACTCCACCAATCAGGAGGAGACAGCCACGGACGTTGCCATTGGAAAGCGCTGGAGACGCTGTAGTACATATGCCAGGCCTGTAGATGGCGCTGCTCTCACAGAATCAGCCCGTGCAAAGACAGTGTGAAATTGAGCGAAATGAGGAATGGCTAAAAATGCATGATCTGTATTTTGAAAAATAAAATATATGAATATACCTTATAGGTATAGTCCTACACTATATTATTCAAATATAGCATGATAGGTCCACTTTAAGTGTTTCTCAGTTACAAGGTTGTTGTTTTAATAACTCAGACCCTGATGGTGCAGCGCCGTGCTCTCAGGTCTAAGTCCTGAGGATCCTCCCTTCCCAGGTCAGGGAGAAGTGGTTCGTCCAGGTGTTCGACCTGTCTCTCACGTGTCTCTCTGCTTCCTGTCTCACCCTCAGGGCCCACTGGTCTCACTGGTGCCAAAGGAGAAAGGGGTCTCCAGGGGCCACAGGCGCCAGACGGCAGCAATGGGAGACCAGGATTTGGCGGCCCACAAGGTGAACTGAAAAGCTCTTTGTTTGGCGGTCAAATTAAAGGGAATGCATGTCCGATGGATTTAGGATAATAACGCACATTTGGTGGATGTGTTCCTGTCAGGACCTCCTGGAGACCCCGGCAGGGGAGGAGAGCAGGGGCCTCCTGGTCCCTTTGGACACAACGGACACCAAGGAGAGATGGGGAAGCCAGGTACAGTCCCCCTGTCCTTCCTGTCCTCTAGACTGGTCTGTGGTAAACATAAGCTGAAGAGGCTTTAAAGTGTTCTACCACATAACATACGTCAGTAAATACCCCACTGCTGGATTCAAAATCTGGTTGTTAACAAGTGTCTAAATGAGACGACTAAACGTCACCACGCCAAACGCCTTTAGCTTAGCGGAGGTGACGTGAAGTCATGTGACCGTGCTGTAGTTCCTTTATAGCCCAACATTAGCCGCCTTTAGCTTAGCGGTGGTGACGTGAAGTCATGTAACCGTGCTGTAGTTCCTTTATAGCCCAACATTAGCCTCCTTTAGCTTAGCGGTGGTGACGTGAAGTCATGTGACCGTGCTGTAGTTCCTTTATAGCCCAACATTAGCCACCTTTAGCTTAGCGGTGGTGACGTGAAGTCATATGACCGTGCTGTAGTTCCTTTATAGCCCAACATTAGCCACCTTTAGCTTAGCGGTGGTGACGTGAAGTCATGTGACCGTGCTGTAGTTCCTTTATAGCACAACATTAGCCACCTTTAGCTTAGCGGTGGTGACGTGAAGTCATGTAACCGTGCTGTAGTTCCTTTATAGCCCAACATTAGCCTCCTTTAGCTTAGCGGTGGTGACGTGAAGTCATGTGACCGTGCTGTAGTTCCTTTATAGCCCAACATTAGCCACCTTTAGCTTAGCGGTGGTGACGTGAAGTCATATGACCGTGCTGTAGTTCCTTTATAGCCCAACATTAGCCACCTTTAGCTTAGCGGTGGTGACGTGAAGTCATGTGACCGTGCTGTAGTTCCTTTATAGCCCAACATTAGCCGCCTTTAGCTTAGCGGTGGTGACGTGAAGTCATGTGACCGTGCTGTAGTTCCTTTATAGCCCAACATTAGCCACCTTTAGCTTAGCGGTGGTGACGTGAAGTCATGTGACCGTGCTGTAGTTCCTTTATAGCCCAACGTTAGCCACCTTTAGCTTAGCGGTGGTGACGTGAAGTCATGTGACCGTGCTGTAGTTCCTTTATAGCCCAACATTAGCCGCCTTTAGCTTAGCGGTGGTGACGTGAAGTCATGTGACCGTGCTGTAGTTCCTTTATAGCCCAACATTAGCCACCTTTAGCTTAGCGGTGGTGACGTGAAGTCATGTGACCGTGCTGTAGTTCCTTTATAGCCCAACGTTAGCCTCCTTTAGCTTAGCGGTGGTGACGTGAAGTCATGTGACCGTGCTGTAGTTCCTCTATAGCCCAACATTAGCCTCCTTTAGCTTAGCGGTGGTGACGTGAAGTCATGTGACCGTGCTGTAGTTCCTTTATAGCCCAACATTAGCCACCTTTAGCTTAGCGGTGGTGACGTGAAGTCATGTGACCGTGCTGTAGTTCCTCTATAGCCCAACATTAGCCTCCTTTAGCTTAGCGGTGGTGACGTGAAGTCATGTGACCGTGCTGTAGTTCCTTTATAGCCCAACATTAGCCACCTTTAGCTTAGCGGTGGTGACGTGAAGTCATGTGACCGTGCTGTAGTTCCTTTATAGCCCAACATTAGCCTCCTTTAGCTTAGCGGTGGTGACGTGAAGTCATGTGACCGTGCTGTAGTTCCTTTATAGCCCAACATTAGGTTTTACCTCAGTAATCAGGTACAGATGAAGTAGAGAATACAGTACAACATTCGCCCCTGAGATGTAGTGGATCATAACATTTCAATACTAAAATACTTCAGTAGGACATATACTCCATCACATGACTGAAAACCCACCTGTCAAATTCAAAGGCTCTTTTGTCATGCCTTGCTCATATGGTGGTTGTATATTTGTTTTAGTTCTTTAAAATGTTCTTTCTGCTACTTAAGAGTCATACCTTTTCAAAGTAACATTAAATAATATGATTTAATGCATGGACTCTCAGAAGATCATATGTACACATCTTGTTTCTATCCAGGTCTCAAAGGGGGGACAGGTTGTGCAGGTTCTTGTGGGGAACCTGGACCGGACGGACCACCAGGACCAGGAGGACTTAAAGGTGCTAAAGGAGAAGCGAGTCCACCTGGACCAGGACCTAAAGGACCTCCAGGGGAAAAGGTAGCACACGCATACGGGGACATACTGACACGCAGACCTGGAGTTCTGTCCGAAGCATCCGTCAAACGAGATGTCGGACTTTTAGAATATTGTCAATACGAATGTGACTTCTCGTAATGAACCAAAGTGAAGTTGCTGTATCCCCGAACCTGATAGACGACTTCCTGCTTCCTGTCGCCAGTCTTCATCCTTGTTTCTTTCTGTTTCCCGATTAACTTGAAGATGTCTTTATGACCCTGATGTGAGCACCTCAAAAGACATTTCAGATAAAACAATAAATAAAGTATCGTCTCCTCCTTTAAGGGAAATTCGGGGTGTTCAGGATCACCGGGGCCAGACGGGCACCCAGGGGACGACGGAGAGCCTGGTCCTCCCGGAGAGAGTGGCTCCTGTGGCCCCAAAGGAGGGTCCGGACCCCCGGGATGTAGAGGTATGTCTGCAGTCCATACGTCATACATCTGCAGTTTGAGGTTTCACTTCCATCAGAATATCATTCATCAGTGTTTGTCTCGTCATATTCGGAGGCGCCCGTTTCAGGCTCAGACGACTCTGGTTCCAAACGGTCTGAACACTCATGACGTGTCCTTCTTCCTCAGTCCTCATGCCCATGTCCCGTCCTCATGTCCTCCTCCTGTCCTCATGTCTTCATGTCCTCATGTCCTCATGTCCTCATGTCCTCATATCCTCAATGTGTCTCAGGGCTCAGCTCGCAGCAGGTCTCTGTCCTCTCAGTGTGTCTCAGGGTCAGGTGGAGCAGGTCTCTAACCCTCTCAATGTGTCTCCAGGTCCTCCGGGGAACCCTGGGGGAAAGGGTTGTGATGGTCCTGCCGGGACCAGCGGCCCCTTGGGACCCACCGGCCTCACAGGTACTGTAAGGAATGCAATCAATATGTATATGGCGTAATTTCAATTAATACGCTGTTCTAATTTAAAGCTGCTTTATTCTGAAAACCGGATGTTCACGCACTCGACTTCCGGTTAGCATTAGCATGTAGCATTAGCATGTAGCATTAGCATTAGCATTAGCATGTAGCATTAGCATGTAGCATTAGCATTTAGCTAATATGATGTTTTATGTACATTACATTACATGACATTCGTTAGACGCTTTTATCCAAAGCGACTTAGTACTGTGGGCTGCCTCAGGGACACAACGACTTGCTGACTGCAGTGGGACTCGAACTTGCTATCCCCTGATTCGAAGTCCAGCACACCAGCCACTGAGCCACAGCCTCCCATGTGTGCGTGATGACACGTGTCACTAAACCCTCACTTATTGACGCTGCAGCATTGTTCTTAGGGAATGTTTAAATGACCAACAGATATTAGAATATTGTAAAACTAACATCAGAAAACGACAGGACGTGCCTTGGACCCGTCAACGTTAAGCCAATAGGAGAAGACTACAGCTGGAAGCCGGTCTGCTTTCCCGGCTGACCAACACCAACCATCGGGGAGAGCCACCATCTTCGTCCTCGTATAATCGTATCGTTGTTTTATTAAACACTGTTAACTTGTAAATAAGCTTCCTGGACTCTCTCCAGCTAGTCCTGAGCTCAGAGCTAAAAAACATAGTGTACCAAAACCAGAGTGTTCGTGCCGCCAGGAAGCAGAACCACACACTGATCTAAAGACTTTAATGTGGGTTACCCATCCATCCATCTTCTCCGCTTATCCGTGGTCGGGTCGCGGGGGTATCAGTCTCCAGAGAGCCCCAAACGTTTCTTTTCCCTGGCGACATCAACCAGCTCTGACTGGGGGGTCCCAAGGCGCCCCCAGGCCAGCGAAGAGATATAATCCCTCCACCTGGTCCTAGGTCT
This sequence comes from Champsocephalus gunnari, assembly GCA_036324595.1. Taxonomy (NCBI): domain Eukaryota; kingdom Metazoa; phylum Chordata; class Actinopteri; order Perciformes; family Channichthyidae; genus Champsocephalus; species Champsocephalus gunnari. Next base: position 2,143,590 of record CM070445.1, read on the forward strand.
ACCCCTCGGTCTCCTCCCAGCTGGACGTGCCTGGAGCACCTCCCTAGGGAGGCGCCCAGGTGGCATCCTAACTAGGTGCCGAACCACCTCAACTGGCTCCTTTCGACGAGAAGGAGGAGTGGCTCAACTCCGAGTCCCTCCCTGATGACCGAACTCCTCACCTTATCCCTAAGGGAGACGCCAGCCACCCTGCGGAGAAAACCCATCTCGGCCGCTTGTATCCGCGATCTGGTTCTTTCGGTGAGTTACTTATATCTTCTTCATTTTCAGGGAACAAGGGGGCCCCTGGAGATCCTGGTCCAGCGGGTCCCAGAGGGAACCAGGGCCAGGACGGTATACCTGGTCCTCCTGGGGAGAAAGGAGCTATGGGAGGTAGGAGACTGTGCTCAATGGTTCTGAATCCACCATACATGTTGAAAAGAGCTTAGAACCCAGTCTGGTGCTGGTCTGGATCTCTGATTGGTTGGTTTTCTGTCCCCCAGTTCCTGGGATCGGGTCTCGGGGCCCCGACGGGAAGACGGGTCCACCTGGTGAGTCCTGATCTGTAATCGAGTTTAGTTTCAGTCAGAATTAAAGATGAGGATTAAACCCCACCCTCTGCTCAGGGTGTGTTGGAGGGGCGGGTCCTCCGGGGGCCTGCGGTCCACCGGGCCCTCTTGGTGCTGGGGGAAACCCAGGGTGTTCTGGTCCTCCGGGACCACCGGGCCCCTCTGGTTGTCCTGGAAAAGAGGGAGTCTGCATTGAAGGAGTCAAAGGAGAGAAAGGGATCCCTGGAGAGCACGGACCCAAAGGTGAGGAAATGCATCTCTATGGTTCGGCTATGAGATCGCTAAGTTTGCACCTGTTTGAGTAGAACGGTCCTGTCTTAGTATATTTAGTGAGTGTACTGACGTGTGGAAACGTTCCTCTGCAGGTCCGACAGGTTACCGAGGTCCTCCTGGTCCTCCGGGTCCTGGCTTTAAAGGAGACGAGGGATTTAAAGGAGCTTCAGGAGACCAAGGACCACCTGGTAACCATGGAGACACTGGACCCCGGGGCCCGCCGGTCAGTACATCCCATAGTTATACATCTGAAAAGATACAGAAGGATCCAATTCATCTCAGATGTGATTCTTACACTGGAATTTCAAATCAAAAGTATATATTCAGGAACCTGAAGGAGATGTGTGTTCGATTGGATTTCCTCAAAACACCGTCTTTTTATTTTTACACGGTTGTTTAATTGACAGGGTGAAGACAAACCACCAGGCCCACCGGGACAGAAAGGCATGATGGGAGATACTGGAGTCACGGACCTGTTGGTAAGGACTACAGTTGAAAAGAGTGTTGCAGGGATGTGGTGTTTCTGAGTGGGATTGGTTTTGGATTATAGCAACAAATAATCTCTGTGTCAAACAAACGTTTATGATTCTTCCACGTTTAGTTCTGCAGGATAATCTCCACATATTAACACCACTTCACGATTTCTGAAGTAAAGAGCTAATGTTGGGCTATAAAGGAACTACAGCACGGTCACATGACTTCACGTCACCACCGCTAAGCTAAAGGCGGCTAATGTTGGACTATAAAGGAACTACAGCGCGGTCACATGACTTCTACAGCACGGTCACATGACTTCACGTCACCACCGCTAAGCTAAAGGTGGCTAATGTTGGGCTATAAAGGAACTACAGCACGGTCACATGACTTCACGTCACCACCGCTAAGCTAAAGGCGGCTAATGTTGGGCTATAAAGGAACTACAGCACGGTCACATGACTTCACGTCACCACCGCTAAGCTAAAGGTGGCTAATGTTGGGCTATAAAGGAACTACAGCACGGTCACATGACTTCACGTCACCACCGCTAAGCTAAAGGTGGCTAATGTTGGGCTATAAAGGAACTACAGCACGGTCACATGACTTCACGTCACCACCGCTAAGCTAAAGGTGGCTAATGTTGGGCTATAGAGGAACTACAGCACGGTCACATGACTTCACGTCACCACCGCTAAGCTAAAGGAGGCTAATGTTGGGCTATAAAGGAACTACAGCACGGTCACATGACTTCACGTCACCACCGCTAAGCTAAAGGTGGCTAATGTTGGGCGTGATGAAGTTTAGTCGTCTCATTTAGACCGCTGTTTTTAAATTCACTATTTAGCGGGCACCCGTGCAAAATGACACCACCGCGGTGCGCAGTGCATTACAGAGTGATACCAAGCGGACCTGATTAAGCGTTATTTGAAAGTTGAATAACTCTGTGTCCTTTGGGCTCATTGTTTGCTTCAGGTGTGAAGGGGGAGATCGGACCAGCAGGTAGCGACGGCCCAAGAGGACCTCCGGGACCACCTGGGAGGAGAGGTAATTAATCCAGGATCCTCTGCCCGTTAAACACAATCAGTCACATCTACATATCAACTCGTCAAAAGCAGCTCCAATATGTTCTACTGGGCTTTTCCAGACATGTTAAAAACAATCTCTTCTTATTGTTCAAAGGAATTCAATAATACACCTCTGTTGTTGGAGGTCTGTTGCTTCTCAAAGCAGGTCCACCTTAACATGTCATTCCACCTTAAGTGAGCGTTAGCCGCAGTTGTTGCTAAGTTCGGAGCTAACCGAACCGAACCTTTAATCAGCAGTGAGAGTTTGGCTGCAGGCTTCAGGTCTGAAAGCGTTTATAAACTCTACACACACTTTCTCTGTCTCGAACACACACTCCTCAACGTTACGCCGCAAGCACCACAAGCTAAGGGCGATACATTTTGGACGCAACCCTGTCTAAGTGTGCAGATAGATGGATAGATAGATAGATGGATGGATGGATAGATGGATGAGATGGATAGATAGATGGATGGATAGATAGATAGATGGATAGATAGATAGATGGATGGATAGATGGATGGATAGATGGATGGATAGATGGATGGATAGATAGATGGATAGATAGATAGATAGATGGATAGATAGATAGATGGATGGATAGATGGATGGATGGATGGATAGATAGATATATGGATAGATGGATGGATGGATAGATGGATAGATAGATGGATAGATAGATAGATGATGGATAGATAGATAGATAGATGGATGGATAGATGGATGGATGGATGGATAGATAGATATATGGATAGATAGATGGATGGATAGATAGATAGATAGGATGGATGGATAGATAGATGGATGGATGGATGGATAGATAGATGGATGGATGGATAGATAGATAGATGGATGGATAGATAGATAGATGGATGATAGATAGATGATAGATGGATGATAGATAGATGGATAGATAGATAGATAGATAGATAGATGGATGGATGAGATAGATAGATAGATGGATGGATGGATGGATGGATAGATGGATAGATGGATAGATAGATAGATAGATAAGAGAAGTAATTTATTGATCCCAATCTGGGAAATGTTTGCATTGCAGCATCTTAAAAAACAAGGCATAAGAGAAATTAAGAAACTAGAAATAAACAATCAAAAATAATTCTGAAGTAAAAATAAAAAGTAAAAAAATATACACGTGGAAATACACATTTCCAGTAACAACATATAATGCAGGATATTATATTTACATTAATTGTGAGGGAAATTGATTATTGAATATTAAATTGAATACAAATATGTTACGCATCCAATAAGTGCCAGATGTAGAACTGAACACTGCCCCCTGCAGGCCTGAGGGGGAAGGACGTGCCCAGGAACGTGTTGCTGCTGCCAGGGGAACAAGGCTCAGATGGCACCCTGGGGTACCCAGGAGACAACGGACCCCCGGGGGCCCGAGGGACGCCTGGAGGTCCAGGTGAGTCTGGAATGTTGAGCTGTGATACATAAGAAGGCCAAAGATCCTTGGGGGAAGTCTCAAAACAGGTTTAAATATCCTAATGCTGGGATGTGAAAAGAAAAGTGGCTTAAAGGTCGAAGATGGGTTCGGGTAACAGTAAGCAGGAACATGTGTTGTCTGGAGATGCAAAACAGATGAAAGAGAAGGAGGAGAGGAATATAAAGAGGTTAGAAAAGTGTCACGGGAAGACGAGGGAGACTTTGGTTCGGGACATCTCCAAACATCCGGAACCAGCTCCCAGAAACCTGCAGGTCCGCTGCAGCTCCGACGACATACATCCAGGCTGAAGACTTTATCATCTTTGCTTTGTAGTGTTTCTAACGTGTGTCATGCTCTCAAGGTCTTTCCTTTGAAGCCCTTTGAAGGCCTCGTGCTGAGAAGTGCTCTGTGAACACACGCGCCGTGTGAGGGCAGGCGGTTTGGAAACAGATCTGTGCTTTGTGGCTGCAGGTACAAAAGGCTTTGTCGGGAGGGGGGGCAGGCCGGGACACGACGGACGCCCTGGAGTCAAAGGGGAAGAGGGGGATCGAGGCTTCCTTGGATCAAAAGGTGAGAGGCACCAACGATGAGCATCCTGGTATTTATCCAAGAGACTTTGTCCTCTAAGGAGATGAGCTTACAGACGCGTGTTTTACAAGCTAGCAGGGCAGCAGCTCGAGAATGGGAACATGTGAACAAACTGTTCGGTAGAGCGAAGGAAGCAGGACCCAAATGCAGATTAAACTGATCATACCTTTATTTCAAGGATAACGAATAGAACTTGGACGACAGACAGACAGACGGACAGAGAGACAGACAGACAGACAGACAGAGAGACGGACAGACGGACAGACAGACGGAGAGACCGACAGACAGACAGACAGACAGACAG
>CM070445.1:2155797-2163297 GCA_036324595.1 Champsocephalus gunnari
TCAGGTGCCTTTAACCAGGCGTTCAGGTGCTTTAATGAGACGTTCAGGTGCCTCTAACGAGACGTTCAGGTGCCTTTAACCAGACGTTCAGGTGCCTTTAATGAGACGTTCAGGTTCCTTTAACCAGGCGTTCAGGTGCCTTTAATGAGACGTTCAGGTACCTCTAATGAGACGTTCAGGTGCCTTTACCCAGGCATTCAGGTGCCTCTAATGAGACGTTCAGGTGCCTCTAATGAGACGTGCAGGTGCGTTTAATGAGACCTTCAGATTCCTTTAACCAGGCGTTCAGGTGCCTTTAATGAGGCATTCAGGTGCCTCTAATGAGACGTTCAGGTGCCTCTAATGAGACCTTCAGGTTCCTTTAACCAGGCGTTCAGGTGCCTTTAATGAGGCGTTCAGGTGCCTTTAATGAGACGTTCAGGTTCCTTTAATGAGACGTTCAGGTGCCTTTGATCAGGCGTTCAGGTGCCTTGAATGAGACGTTCAGGTACCTTTAATGAGACGTTCAGGTGCCTTTAACCAGGCGTTCAGGTGCCTTTAACCAGGCGTTCAGGTGCCTTGAATGAGACGTTCAGATGCCTTGAATGAGACGTTCAGGTGCCTTTGATTAGGCGTTCAGGTGCCTTGAATGAGACGTTCAGGTGCCTTTAACCAGACGTTCAGGTGCCTTTAACCAGGCGTTCAGGTGCCTTTAACAAGACGTTCAGGTGCCTTTAACGAGACGTTCAGGTGCCTTGAATATGACGTTCAGGTGCCTTTAATGAGACGTCCAGGTGCCTTTAATGAGATGTTCAGGTGCCTTTAATCAGACGTTCAGGTGCCTTTAATGAGACGTTCAGGTGCCTTTAATGAGACGTTCAGGTGCCTTTAATGAGACGTCCAGGTGCCTTTAATCAGACGTTCAGGTGCCTTTAATGAGACGTTCAGGTGCCTTTAATGAGACGTTCAGGTGCCTTTAATGAGACGTTCAGGTGCCTTGAATGAGACGTTCAGGTGCCTTTAATGAGACGTCCAGGTGCCTTTAATGAGACGTTCAGGTGCCTTTAACCAGCTGTTAGGTACCTTTGAAGAGACCTTCAGGTTCCTTTAATGAGACGTTCAGGTGCCTTGAATGAGACGTTCAGGTGCCTTTAATGAGACGTCCAGGTGCCTTTAATAAGACGTTCAGGTGCCTTTAATGAGACGTTCAGGTGCCTTTAATGAGACGTTCAGGTGCCTTTAATGAGACGTTCAGGTGCCTTGAATGAGACGTTCAGGTGCCTTTAATGAGACATCCAGGTGCCTTTAACCAGCTGTTAGGTACCTTTGAAGAGACCTTCAGGTTCCTTTAACCAGCTGTTAGGTACCTTTGAAGAGACCTTCAGGTTCCTTTAACCAGACGTTCAGGTGCCTTTAACCAAGCATTCAGGTGCCTTGAATGAGACGTTCAGGTGCCTTTAACCAGACGTTCAGGTGCCTTTAACCAGGCGTTCAGGTGCCTTGAATGAGACGTTCAGGTGCCTTGAATGAGATGTTCAGGTGCCTTTGATTAGGCGTTCAGGTGCCTTGAATGAGACGTTCAGGTGCCTTTAACCAGACGTTCAGGTGCCTTTAACCAGGCGTTCAGGTGCCTTTAATGAGACGTTCAGGTGCCTTTAATGAGACGTTCAGGTGCCTTTAATGAGACGTTCAGGTGCCTTTAACCAGCTGTTAGGTACCTTTGAAGAGACCTTCAGGTGCCTTTAACCAGGCGTTCAGGTGCCTCTAATGAGACGTTCAGGTTCCTTTAACCAGGCGTTCAGGTGCCTTTAATGAGACGTTCAGGTACCTCTAATGAGACGTTCAGGTGCCTTTACCCAGGCGTTCAGGTGCCTCTAATGAGACGTTCAGGTGCCTCTAATGAGACGTGCAGGTGCGTTTAATGAGACCTTCAGATTCCTTTAACCAGGCGTTCAGGTGCCTTTAATGAGGCGTTCAGGTGCCTCTAACGAGACGTTCAGGTGCCTCTAATGAGACCTTCAGGTTCCTTTAACCAGGCGTTCAGGTGCCTTTAATGAGGCGTTCAGGTGCCTCTAACGAGACGTTCAGGTGCCTCTAATGAGACCTTCAGGTTCCTTTAACCAGGCGTTCAGGTGCCTTTAATGAGACGTTCAGGTTCCTTTAATGAGACGTTCAGGTGCCTTTGATCAGGCGTTCAGGTGCCTTGAATGAGACGTTCAGGTTCCTTTAACCAGGCATTCAGGTGCCTTTAATGAGACGTTCAGGTTCCTTTAATGAGACGTTCAGGTGCCTTTGATCAGGCGTTCAGGTGCCTTGAATGAGACGTTCAGGTACCTTTAATGAGACGTTCAGGTGCCTTTAACCAGGCGTTCAGGTGCCTTTAATGAGACGTTCAGGTGCCTTTAATGAGACGTTCAGGTGCCTTTAATGAGACGTTCAGGTGCCTTTAACCAGCTGTTAGGTACCTTTGAAGAGACCTTCAGGTGCCTTTAACCAGGCGTTCAGGTGCCTCTAATGAGACGTTCAGGTTCCTTTAACCAGGCGTTCAGGTGCCTTTAATGAGGCGTTCAGGTGCCTCTAACGAGACGTTCAGGTGCCTCTAATGAGACCTTCAGGTTCCTTTAACCAGGCGTTCAGGTGCCTTTAATGAGGCGTTCAGGTGCCTCTAACGAGACGTTCAGGTGCCTCTAATGAGACCTTCAGGTTCCTTTAACCAGGCGTTCAGGTGCCTTTAATGAGACGTTCAGGTTCCTTTAATGAGACGTTCAGGTGCCTTTGATCAGGCGTTCAGGTGCCTTGAATGAGACGTTCAGGTTCCTTTAACCAGGCGTTCAGGTGCCTTTAATGAGACGTTCAGGTTCCTTTAATGAGACGTTCAGGTGCCTTTGATCAGGCGTTCAGGTGCCTTGAATGAGACGTTCAGGTACCTTTAATGAGACGTTCAGGTGCCTTTAACCAGGCGTTCAGGTGCCTTTAATGAGACGTTCAGGTGCCTTTAATGAGACGTTCAGGTGCCTTTAATGAGACGTTCAGGTGCCTTTAACCAGCTGTTAGGTACCTTTGAAGAGACCTTCAGGTGCCTTTAACCAGGCGTTCAGGTGCCTCTAATGAGACGTTCAGGTTCCTTTAACCAGGCGTTCAGGTGCCTTTAATGAGACGTTCAGGTACCTCTAATGAGACGTTCAGGTGCCTTTACCCAGGCGTTCAGGTGCCTCTAATGAGACGTTCAGGTGCCTCTAATGAGACGTGCAGGTGCGTTTAATGAGACCTTCAGATTCCTTTAACCAGGCGTTCAGGTGCCTTTAATGAGGCGTTCAGGTGCCTCTAACGAGACGTTCAGGTGCCTCTAATGAGACCTTCAGATTCCTTTAACCAGGCGTTCAGGTGCCTTTAATGAGGCGTTCAGGTGCCTCTAACGAGACGTTCAGGTGCCTCTAATGAGACCTTCAGGTTCCTTTAACCAGGCGTTCAGGTGCCTTTAATGAGACGTTCAGGTTCCTTTAATGAGACGTTCAGGTGCCTTTGATCAGGCGTTCAGGTGCCTTGAATGAGACGTTCAGGTTCCTTTAACCAGGCGTTCAGGTGCCTTTAATGAGACGTTCAGGTTCCTTTAATGAGACGTTCAGGTGCCTTTGATCAGGCGTTCAGGTGCCTTGAATGAGACGTTCAGGTACCTTTAATGAGACGTTCAGGTGCCTTTAACCAGGCGTTCAGGTGCCTTTAATGAGACGTTCAGGTGCCTTTAATGAGATGTTCAGGTGCCTTTAATGAGACGTTCAGGTGCCTTTAACCAGCTGTTAGGTACCTTTGAAGAGACCTTCAGGTTCCTTTAACCAGCTGTTAGGTACCTTTGAAGAGACCTTCAGGTTCCTTTAACCAGACGTTCAGGTTCCTTTAATGAGACGTTCAGGTACCACACCTTTACCGACATGTTCAGGTACCTTTAACCATTACAGACACATTCAGTTACACAACACATTTAATAAAAACTTGTGTATGACACGAGACTTTTCAGGTGCCTTTAACCAAGCGTTCAGGTGCCTTTAACCAGGCGTTCAGGTGCCTTGAATGAGACGTTCAGGTGCCTTTAACCAGGCGTTCAGGTGCCTTGAATGAGACGTTCAGGTGCCTTTAACCAGGCGTTCAGGTGCCTTGAATGAGACGTTCAGGTTCCTTTAACCAGCTGTTAGGTACCTTTGAAGAGACCTTCAGGTTCCTTTAACCAGACGTTCAGGTTCCTTTAACCAGCTGTTAGGTACCTTTGAAGAGACCTTCAGGTTCCTTTAACCAGACGTTCAGGTACCTTGAATGAGACGTTCAGGTGCTTTTAACCAGACGTTCAGGTGCCTCTAATGAGACGTTCAGGTGCCTCTAATGAGACGTTCAGGTGCCTTTAACCAGGCGTTCAGGTGCCTTTAACCAGGCGTTCAGGTGCCTTTAATGAGATGTTCAGGTGCCTTTAACCAGGCGTTCAGGTGCCTTGAATGAGACGTTCAGGTGCCTTTAACCAGGCGTTCAGGTGCCTTTAATGAGACGTTCAGGTGCCTTTAACCAGGCGTTCAGGTGCCTTGAATGAGACGTTCAGGTGCCTTTAATGAGACGTTCAGGTACCTCTAATGAGACGTTCAGGTGCCTTTAACCAGGCGTTCAGGTGCCTCTAATGAGACGTTCAGGTGCCTTTAATGAGACGTTCAGGTGCCTCTAATGAGACGTTCAGGTGCCTCTAATGAGACGTTCAGGTGCCTTTAACCAGGCGTTCAGGTGCCTTTAATGAGACGTTCAGGTGCCTTTAATGAGACGTTCAGGTACCTTTAATGAGACGTTCAGGTACCACACCTTTACCGACATGTTCAGGTACCTTTAACCATTACAGACACATTCAGTTACACAACACATTTAATAAAAACTTGTGATGGAGTCCAGACACGCAGAGGCCCCATCACAAAACCTCTGATTGTGTGATTGTGTGTTTCTGCCCGCAGCAAACCGAAGCCTCAGACCGACACCGGGGAGTTCCCAGGGAATCTGATCAGCCGCTGCCGAGTCTGCATGAAGCAACTGTAATACTACAGATACTGCAGATACTACAGATACTACAGATACTACAGATACTGCAGATACTACAGATACTACAGATACTACAGATACTGCAGATACTAGAGATACTACAGATACTACAGTTACTACAGATACTACAGATACTACATATACTACAGATACTATAATACAGATACTACAGATACTACAGATACTACAGATACTACAGATACTGCAGATACTACAGATACTGCAGATACTACAGATACTGCAGATACTACAGATACTGCAGATACTACAGATACTACAGATACTGCAGATACTACAGATACTACATATACTACAGATACTACAGATACTACAGATTCTACAGATACTGCAAATGCTGCAGATACTACAGATACTACAAATACTGCAGATACTACAGATACTACAGATACTACAGATTCTACAGATACTACAGATACTACAGATACTGCAGATTCTACAGATACTACAGATACTACAGATACTGCAGATACTACAGATACTACAGATACTGCAGATACTACAGATACTGCAGATACTACAGATACTACAGATACTACAGATACTGCAGATACTACAGATATTACAGATACTATACTACAGATACTGCAGATACTAGAGATACTTCAGATACTACAGATACTGCAGATACTACAGATACTACAGATACTACAGATACTACAGATTCTACAGTTACTACAGATACTGCAGATACTGCAGATACTACAGATACTACAGATACTACAGATACTACAGATACTACTGCTGTAAATACTACTGACTCTGTACTCCTGATAAATACTCATGAGTATTCACACAACAGAGAAACCGGGGTGGGACCTAAGTACGTTAAATGAAATGTTGAGGTATTTCCACATTGCTAATTTCTACTTTTACATGTTGTAATGCGCCGCTCCAGCTGCTTTGCAGATTTACATATTCATTAATTATATTATACAATTATGTAAATACAAAAAAGACGTTCTTAACCATGAATAAGGACTGTGTTTGTCTGCATCAGTAAAATCCTACTTAATACAACATCGATGTTTCAGGATGAACGCTTTTATGTTGAGACTTAAGTCCAATTCGCTGATGAAACGATGTTTTCCTTGCAACTTCTACTTGGAGTATGTTAACTCTAATCTGTTGGTACTTTTACTACAGTACAGTATCTGAATACGTCTTCCAGTGGTACTAATATGACCAATAAGTGGCTGCAGTACCTCCGGCGGCCAGGAGAGGGCAGTGCTGAAACACCACTGAAGAAGAAAGGCGCTCCTTGAAAACTTGAAATGAATGAGAACAATAGATAAATAAAAATCACATTGCTGTTTCCTGCACGCGACTGAGTGGAGCTTTGTATCGGGACGATTCTCACCGCAATGCATTCTGGGGCTTCTGGTTGCCTGAATCTGCAGGAACTTCATCTGTTAAAACATTTTAATAAACTGGAATATTTACGTGTTTACAGTCCGACGTTATTATCTAATCCTCGTTGTACATAATCTTCTCCTGTACCTGTTAAAGATCACTGATAACATTTGTGAATATTATTCTTGTTGTGTTTCAATAAAACATGTTGTTTTACAAAAGTGACTTTGTGTTGAATCCTGTTCCTTAAAGAGCGCTACTTTATCAGTGTGTAGTGTCTCTACTTTAAAGAGTCCTCTCCTGCTGATGTTCAGGTGTATATCAGTGTGTAGTGTCTCTACTTTAAAGAGTCCTCTCCTGCTGATGTTCAGGTGTATATCAGTATGTAGTGTCTCTACTTTAAAGAGTCCTCTCCTGCTGATGTTCAGGTGTATATCAGTATGTAGTGTCTCTACTTTAAAGAGTCCTCTCCTGCTGATGTTCAGGTGTATATCAGTATGTAGTGTCTCTACTTTAAAGAGTCCTCTCCTGCTGATGTTCAGGTGTATATCAGTATGTAGTGTCTCTACTTTAAAGAGTCCTCTCCTGCTGATGTTCAGGTGTATATCAGTATGTAGTGTCTCTACTTTAAAGAGTCCTCTCCTGCTGATGTTCAGGTGTATATCAGTATGTAGTGTCTCTACTTTAAAGAGTCCTCTCCTGCTGATGTTCAGGTGTATATCAGTATGTAGTGTCTCTACTTTAAAGAGTCCTCTCCTGCTGATGTTCAGGTGTATATCAGTATGTAGTGTCTCTACTTTAAAGAGTCCTCTCCTGCTGATGTTCAGGTGTATATCAGTATGTAGTGTCTCTACTTTAAAGAGTCCTCTCCTGCTGATGTTCAGGTGTATATCAGTATGTAGTGTCTCTACTTTAAAGAGTCCTCTCCTGCTGATGTTCAGGTGTATATCAGTATGTAGTGTCTCTACTTTAAAGAGTCCTCTCCTGCTGATGTTCAGGTGTATATCAGTATGTAGTGTCTCTACTTTAAAGAGTCCTCTCCTGCTGATGTTCAGGTGTATATCAGTATGTAGTGTCTCTACT
>CM070445.1:2165797-2178297 GCA_036324595.1 Champsocephalus gunnari
AGTGAGCAGTGTTGCTAAGGAGCCGACGGTATGAACACACACACACACACACACACATCTGGCCATCAGGAGCACCTCAGGGTTCAGTACTTTGCCATCCACATGTTGACTTAAGGGCTGGAATCAAACCACCAAACCGCTGGTTGGAGGACGACCACACTCCCTCTCAGCCACAGCCGTACCTTAACGTCCCCTTGTCTCTGCTGTGGTTCTGTGTGCATCTCTCTGCGGTGTCTGTGTGCTGTCTCTGCCGGTGCTGCCTCTCAGCCAGCGGGTCCTTGTCTCAGGCGCTCGGTGAGGGCGTTGGGTCAGCGCTGGACGGTAGCCCTGCTGGGACATTTCAACACTCGCCACATTGATGTCTCTCTAATTCAAATATGAGCAGAGGTGTAAAGTAACTAAGCTCAAGTATTGTACTTAAGTACAATTTGGAGGTACTTGTACTTTACTTGGGTATTTCCATGTTATGTTACTGTGTACTTCTACTCCTCCTTCCTGCCGAGGTCCGTCATGCTGCCTCCCTGGACGTCTTCAAAGCATCACTAAACTCACCGGTTCACCCCGAGCCCTTTCTGGTCCCTGCGTCCTCTATTCATGTCTTTGGTTTGCCCACCATGTACAGCGACCTTGGGTCCCTTCAAAGGCGCTATGTAAATATCATTTATTATTATTATTAATATTATTAATTTACTCATGTACAAGATCTGAGTACTTCTACTTTCACTCAAGTACAAGATCTGAGTACTTCTACTTTCACTCAAGTACAAGATCTGAGTACTTCTACTTTTACTCAAGTACAAGATCTGAGTACTTCTACTTTCACTCAAGTACAATATCTGAGTACTTCTACTTTTACTCAAGTACCAGACCTGAGTACTTCTCGTCTCACCTAAACAACAGTCTAACTTAATATCAGTTCATTCAAAGCGTATTTTAACGGTTTCTTCGGTAAAAGCTGGATCACGCTGACGCTCTGCAAAGTTAACTGCAATTCAGTTTGAACTGGAAGTACCGACCGGTTATACAGCGTGTTGGTTTGAGACCCCGTGACCCTGTGACCCCGTGACCCCGTGACCCCGTGACCCCGTGACCCCGTGACGTTAGACGAGCCGTTAAGAAGAGAAATAAAACACAACGAGGGAAATGAAATCTGAGAAAGCAAAACAGTCTGTTTACAGCCAGACGAGGACGAGAGGACACTGGATCTAAATGTCTCACTACTATTATTATTATTATTATTAAAGTACAGCACCAGTTTGAGGGTTTAAGAACAATGAAGAACATAATATACATTTTAAATCGAGAGTATGTTGGAAAGAAATCCTGGAATCCTAGAGAACATCCAGCAGCTTGAGGAGACATGGCAGCGTTTAGAGAACATCCAGCAGCTTGAGGAGACATGGCAGCGTTTAGAGAACACTCAGCAGCTTGAGGAGACATGGCAGCGTTTAGAGAACATCCAGCAGCTTGAGGAGACAGGGCAGCGTTTAGAGAACATCCAGCAGCTTGAGGAGACATGGCAGCGTTTAGAGAACATCCAGCAGCTTGAGGAGACATGGCAGCGTTTAGAGAACACCCAGCAGCTTGAGGAGACATGGCAGCGTTTAGAGAACATCCAGCAGCTTGAGGAGACATGGCAGCGTTTAGAGAACATCCAGCAGCTTGAGGAGACATGGCAGCGTCTAGAGAACATCCAGCAGCTTGAGGAGACATGGCAGCGTTTAGAGAACATCCAGCAGCTTGAGGAGACATGGCAGCGTTTAGAGAACATCCAGCAGCTTGAGGAGACATGGCAGCGTCTAGAGAACATCCAGCAGCTTGAGGAGACATGGCAGCGTTTGGAGAACATCCAGCAGCTTGAGGAGACATGGCAGCGTTTAGAGACCATCCAGCAGCTTGAGGAGACATGGCAGCGTTTAGAGAACACTCAGCAGCTTGAGGAGACATGGCAGCGTTTAGAGAACATCCAGCAGCTTGAGGAGACATGGCAGCGTTTAGAGAACATCCAGCAGCTTGAGGAGACATGGCAGCGTTTAGAGAACACTCAGCAGCTTGAGGAGACATGGCAGCGTTTAGAGAACATCCAGCAGCTTGAGGAGACATGGCAGCGTTTAGAGAACATCCAGCAGCTTGAGGAGACATGGCAGCGTTTAGAGAACATCCAGCAGCTTGAGGAGACATGGCAGCGTTTAGAGAACATCCAGCAGCTTGAGGAGACATGGCAGCGTTTAGAGAACATCCAGCAGCTTGAGGAGACATGGCAGCGTTTAGAGAACATCCAGCAGCTTGAGGAGACATGGCAGCGTTTAGAGAACATCCAGCAGCTTGAGGAGACATGGCAGCGTGTAGAGAACATCCAGCAGCTTGAGGAGACATGGCAGCGTTTAGAGAACACTCAGCAGCTTGAGGAGACATGGCAGCGTTTAGAGAACATCCAGCAGCTTGAGGAGACATGGCAGCGTTTAGAGAACATCCAGCAGCTTGAGGAGACATGGCAGCGTTTAGAGAACATCCAGCAGCTTGAGGAGACATGGCAGCGTTTAGAGAACACCCAGCAGCTTGAGGAGACATGGCAGCGTTTAGAGAACATCCAGCAGCTTGAGGAGACATGGCAGCGTTTAGAGAACATCCAGCAGCTTGAGGAGACATGGCAGCGTTTAGAGAACATCCAGCAGCTTGAGGAGACATGGCAGCGTTTAGAGAACACCCAGCAGCTTGAGGAGACATGGCAGCGTTTAGAGAACATCCAGCAGCTTGAGGAGACATGGCAGCGTTTAGAGAACATCCAGCAGCTTGAGGAGACATGGCAGTGTTTAGAGAACATCCAGCAGCTTGAGGAGACATGGCAGCGTTTAGAGAACATCCAGCAGCTTGAGGAGACATGGCAGCGTTTAGAGAACATCCAGCAGCTTGAGGAGACATGGCAGCGTTTAGAGAACATCCAGCAGCTTGAGGAGACATGGCAGCGTTTAGAGAACACCCAGCAGCTTGAGGAGACATGGCAGCGTTTAGAGAACATCCAGCAGCTTGAGGAGACATGGCAGCGTTTAGAGAACATCCAGCAGCTTGAGGAGACATGGCAGCGTTTAGAGAACATCCAGCAGCTTGAGGAGACATGGCAGCGTTTAGAGAACACCCAGTCCAAAAAATGGACGGAAAAAAGGTGTCAAAGGAAATGGACCAAAGAAACAATTGATTTCCAAAATAAAATAAATGTAATTTTAAACTAAAAGAAGAAGAAATATATAGGGGGGGTATAAAGCAGCCGTCTCCGAGTCAGTCGTCTCAGAACTGTCCGAGTTTGTCAGTTTATCTGAAATGACTACGTTAGCTACGTTAGCTACGTTAGCTAGCTAGCGCACCTCAGAAGGAGTCATGTCAGCGCCACCATCCTCGACGGTCCCTTAGAAGACGTCCGGTGTTGCTGCTGGACGTTAACCCACCACTCGGAGAATTGAGTTTAATCTTTGAATGCACTGATCAGTTTGTTGTGTGTTCCTTCAGACCTGTGAAGAGAGACCAGTCGCCTTCACATCACGCTCATTAGCATGTTGAAACACAACATGTCAGGAAACTCGTGATATAAAAGGTAACCGTGTTAAAGTCGGGAGGTGGGGTGTCACGTGATATCTGTCGGCTACAGCTGTAACCTGTAGCCGGGTCGACAGGTACGCGTTATATCCGGATCCTGAGAGGCCGTCTATCCTTTGAATACTAAGACTGTACTTTTTAATGTAACACCAGTCTGTCTCTGCACGTTCTTTACTCTTGAATTATTACGACTTCTCTCCAGAACATTTTCAATCTCTTTTTACGGAACACTTGAAACTTTTCTCCTGGTCTGAACATTTTAACTTTTTGTCGGATTATTGATCTGTCCGGAACAGTTCCGCCTCCTCTCCCAGCGCACCGTACACCTCTCCGTTCACACTATAGTCCCGTGTGTCCGCACGTTATCACGGACAGCACACAGGCGACGCGCCGGCTTCCTCCCACGTCTCCTCGCCGGTGTTCAGGTGTCAGCCAAACTTTACTTTGTGCACTTCCTCTCGCGGAGATAAGCCCCGCGAGCCTCTCCTGCAGAACAGAGCTCTGAAGTGTGTTTGTTCTCACTGAGCGGGGAGTGGGCGCCGCTGCCGCTGCTGCCTCTTTGTTTAATGGAGATATCAGCGAGCGCTAATGAATTCCGCTAATCCCCCCGACGCTCCGCTAACTCCCGCTCTCAGCGGGCATTCTGCCGTTGTGTGTGTTCACCGCCTGCCGCTGAGAGTTTTATTGTTTTATTGTTCACACTCCATTAAAAGTCAATAAGGACTAATGGACGTTTGTTCCGACATTCCTCCGTCGCCGCGCACGCCCGCGGCTGTCAATCAAAACACCCGACGTCATGTGACGTGCAGGAGGACTTTAAAAGAGCGGCACCCAGAGCGGCAGGGCCAGAGAACCCTCCAGACCCAGACCTCCCAGCAGCAGCAGAACCAGCAGAACCCAGACCAGCAGAAAGTATGTATAACATCCGGCTTTATATTGTGTTACTGTACATTTCTAATTCAACACATATATTTTCTACTTATGCTATTTTATCTGTATTGAGATGTTTACATTTTCGATTGTTTATTTCTAGTCTTTTATTTTGTATCTTTTTAAGCTACTGCAACGCAAACATTTCCCCGATCGGGATCAATAGAGTACTTCTGATCTGATCCGACCTTCTCTTGGCACGGGCCTTCCTCTCTGCTCAGCTCCGCTCTGATTGGCTCTTGGCACGGGCCTTCCTCTCTGCTCAGCTCCGCTCTGATTGGCTCTTAGCACGGGCCTTCCTCTCTGCTCAGCTCCGCTCTGATTGGCTCTTGGCACGGGCCTTCCTCTCTGCTCAGCTCCGCTCTGATTGGCTCTTGCACGGGCCTTCCTCTCTGCTCAGCTTCGCTCTGATTGGCTCTTGGCACGGGCCTTCCTCTCTGCTCAGCTCCGCTCTGATTGGCTCTTGGCACGGGCCTTCCTCTCTGCTCAGCTCCGCTCTGATTGGCTGACTTCCTCACCTGTGCTTTTCTTCTCCCGGCAGGTATGCAGTGCGTTCGTGTTCCTGCCATCTTGGTCGTCGTGGCGTTGGTTCTGTTCGGCCCGGGTGTTTCCTCAGAGGCCGACAGAGACCAGGACCAGGACCAGTATCAGAACCAGGACCTGGACCTGGACCTGGAGTTGCGTCACCATCGTCTGCTTCAACGTGCTCGCAGCGCCGGACTCCTGTCACAGGTGAGATCACATTGACGGCTCTTATTGCCGATGCAGACCTGAGGTCACAGGCTCCTCCCACAGAGCAGCGCGATAACACAGATGCAGTAGAGCAGTAAATACAAATACAATACAATATAGTAGAATAGACTATACATATATATATATATATATATATATATATATATACTATATACTATATACTAATAGACTATATACGGTAATTGGAATATTGATATGAGTTGCAAACAGATGAATGTTATGGATGTTCGTTCCAAAGTTCAGGTGTTTAACATCTTATGGCCTGTGGGATGAAGCTGTCCCTGAGTCTGGTGGGTTTAGTCCTGATGCTGCGGTACCGCTAAGATAAGAAACTACACCTGAACATCAGCAGGAGAGGACTCTTTAAAGTAGAGACACTACATACTGATATACACCTGAACATCAGCAGGAGAGGACTCTTTAAAGTAGAGACACTACATACTGATATACACCTGAACATCAGCAGGAGAGGACTCTTTAAAGTAGAGACACTACATACTGATATACACCTGAACATCAGCAGGAGAGGACTCTTTAAAGTAGAGACACTACATACTGATATACACCTGAACATCAGCAGGAGAGGACTCTTTAAAGTAGAGACACTACATACTGATATACACCTGAACATCAGCAGGAGAGGACTCTTTAAAGTAGAGACACTACATACTGATATACACCTGAACATCAGCAGGAGAGGACTCTTTAAAGTAGAGACACTACATACTGATATACACCTGAACATCAGCAGGAGAGGACTCTTTAAAGTAGAGACACTACATACTGATATACACCTGAACATCAGCAGGAGAGGACTCTTTAAAGTAGAGACACTACATACTGATATACACCTGAACATCAGCAGGAGAGGACTCTTTAAAGTAGAGACACTACATACTGATATACACCTGAACATCAGCAGGAGAGGACTCTTTAAAGTAGAGACACTACATACTGATATACACCTGAACATCAGCAGGAGAGGACTCTTTAAAGTAGAGACACTACATACTGATATACACCTGAACATCAGCAGGAGAGGACTCTTTAAAGTAGAGACACTACATACTGATATACACCTGAACATCAGCAGGAGAGGACTCTTTAAAGTAGAGACACTACATACTGATATACACCTCAACATCAGCAGGAGAGGACTCTTTAAAGTAGAGACACTACATACTGATATACACCTGAACATCAGCAGGAGAGGACTCTTTAAAGTAGAGACACTACATACTGATATACACCTGAACATCAGCCGGAGAGGACTCTTTAAAGTAGAGACTACATACTGATATACACCTCAACATCAGCAGGAGAGGACTCTTTAAAGTAGAGACACTACATACTGATATACACCTGAACATCAGCAGGAGAGGACTCTTTAAAGTAGAGACACTACATACTGATATACACCTGAACATCAGCAGGAGAGGACTCTTTAAAGTAGAGACACTACATACTGATATACACCTGAACATCAGCAGGAGAGGACTCTTTAAAGTAGAGACACTACACACTGAGACACAAAGGGTCCTCACCCCACCTGCATTTCAGCGTGGATGAGCTCTGAATGACGGAATGGGAGCTCCCGTTGAGAGACGCGCTGCAGGACGTCTGAAACGCGATGCACAGAACACAGAAACAGATGTTTTAGATGTCTGTAATCTGGCGTCCTACAGAGGGAAGCATAGCGGGGTTTTTTGTAAACGACAAAGCAAAGTAATTACAGTGTGAAACATCCTCTGTTCTCTCACCTGTGAGTCCTCCGTCACCCCGAGCCAGCCGGGTGTCTGTCCTCACTGGTTCAGTCCGTTTCGAGGCTCCTCGTTTCACATCATGTCAAAGCGTGACGCAGATGCACGGCGCTGATCAACCCGTCTTCATTACGATGCAGGTTTCTTTTCAAACCTCCAAAACAGCAGCTGACGGTCCAAACCTACACAGTCCATCACATTGCATCAACAACCACAAGATCCGCCAAACCAAACGAGCGCTTCTCGTTATGCTGATGATTAGATAGAACAACGTTTTAGCATTCAATAAAAGATGAAAAAGAGAAAACAATTTAGAAAACTGGAGATTTTTTGGGGCAATTATGGGATTTCTCTTTGATGTCCGTTTCGTCCCGTGAGGCATTTAGTGTGTCCTTTAGTCTTTTTATATCTCCTATGTCTTTGTTGTCTTATGTCAACAAAGCGATTTGTTTGGAGTTTTAGGGTTTTCTTTTGTTTCTTGAGGCGAGCTCATGTGTCTGTTGGGGCAGAGAACTGGGTGTTCATCCTTTATTTGTGTTTCACATATCAGATCTGTGTTAGTGTCCTCCTCCAGCATGAGAGTAGCATGCTCACAAGGGTATCAACTGCAGCTGTGAACATGACAGGATGTGAGATGACCTGAAGAGCATCAGGACTGCTTGAGACAGGTGATAGCTATGTGATGAACATGATGACTCAGCCTCTATGGAGAGAGACATCAAGCATGCTCATTATGGAGAGAGACATCAAGCATGCTCACTATGGAGAGAGACATCAAGCATGCTCATTTCTGACGTGGAGCTGATCTGAAGTAAACATTGAATACTGCTTTCTGTTCCTCCATCTTGTGACTGTGTGACTCCCTCTCTTGATATCAGCATGTGAAGGACACTGCTCAGGAACTAGTCTCTGTATGTGATGACTCCTTCCATGTGAAGGACACTGCTCAGGAACTAGTCTCTGTATGTGATGACTCCCTCTCTTGATATCTGCATGTGAAGGACACTGCTCAGGAACTAGTCTCTGTATGTGATGACTCCCTCTCTTGATATCAGCATGTGAAGGACACTGCTCAGGAACTAGTCTCTGTATGTGATGACTCCCTCTCTTGGATATCAGCGTGTGAAGGACACTGCTCAGGAACTAGTTGATGCTCTGTATGTGATGACTCCCTCTCTTGGATATCAGCGTGTGAAGGACACTGCTCAGGAACTAGTTGATGCTCTGTATGTGATGACTCCCTCTCTTGGATATCAGCGTGTGAAGGACACTGCTCAGGAACTAGTCTCTGTATGTGATGACTCCCTCTCTGGATATCAGCATGTGAAGGACACTGCTCAGGAACTAGTCTCTGTATGTGATGACTCCCTCTCTTGATATCAGTATGTGAAGGACACTGCTCAGGAACTAGTTGATGCTCTGTATGTGATGACTCCCTTCTGGAGAGGACCACAGACACATGGATCCTGATGTTGAACCCTCTCTAAACCTGGTTTCAGGACTGGAGTAAACGTGCGGTCGAGGACCTGCTGGCTCAGATGTCTCTTCCTCCCAACACCGCCCAGCACGACGCAGAGGTCATTTCCATGGCAACGGGAGAGAAGACTAACCTGGAGCGGTCCATCAACCCCCCCAACAGCCTGCCCCCCCGGGAACGCAAAGCCGGGTGCAAGAACTTCTACTGGAAGGGCTTGACTTCCTGTTAAAGCCCCGCCCAGGTATCTTACTGTCAGTTTAAGCCCCGCCCATGTCACTTGTTAACTATTTAAGCCCCGCCCAGGTATATTACTGTCAGTTTAAGCCCCGCCCATGTCACTTGTTAACTATTTAAGCCCCGCTCACGTATATTACTGTCAGTTTAAACCCCGCCCATGTCACTTGTTAACTATTTAAGCCCCGCCCATGTCACTTGTTAACTATTTAAGCCCCGCCCAGGTATTTTACTGTCAGTTTAAGCCCTGCCCATGTCACTTGTTAACTATTTAAGCCCCGCCCATGTCACTTGTTAACTATTTAAGCCCCGCCCAGGTATCTTACTGTCGGTTTAAGCTCCGCCCAGTTACCAGACTGTCTGTTTAAGCCACGCCCAGGTACCTTGTATTTTGTGTCTCACCTGTCCTCATTGTTGTTGTTTTTCCAGCTGACCAACCGGCCGATCACCTGACCTTCCCCTCTGCAACTGGATGGACCAATCAGCAGCTGTCCTGCTGCACTGTACCTGAATAATTTATGTAATTATCAATAAAAAGAGAAATCAGTCAACTTTGTGGCTCCGCCTCTCATCTGTCCAGAGTTTGATGTGAAATATTAGAAAACATACAGGTATATTTGTCCTTGAGCATCTCTTCATGATCCATTCTCTCAAACCCTTCGCACACCTGTGATGACGATGGTATTATAGTCTCTATTCTTAGTAGATTGGTAGTTTGCATGTCTTTGATGTTTCTCGTCATCTATTTGATCATTTAGTTTTTCTTTTGGTTATTAATTGATTGTCTCTTTTTACTTGTTTTAGTGGTTTTTCGTCTCTTCTTATCAGTTCTGTAGGAGTTGTTTCTGGTCATTTTGTGTCTCATGTCGTGCAGCATCTACACTGAACAAAAATATAAACGCAACACTTTTGTTTTTCCTCCCATTCTTCATGAGATGAACTCAAAGATCTAAACAAATGTCTATAAACACAAAATAACCATTTCTCTCAAATATTGTTCACAAATCTGAAAAATCTGTGACAGTGAGCACTTCTCCTTTGCCGAGATAATCCATCCCACCTCACAGGCGTGGCATATCAAGATGCTGATCAGACAGCATGGTTATTGCACAGGTGTGCCTTAGGCTGGCCACCATAAAAGGCCACTCTGAAACGTGCAGTTTTGCTTTATTGGGGGGTCTGGGGGGGTCCTAAAACCAGTCAGTGTCTGGTGTGAGGGGTAGGGTTAGGGTTAGGGGTAGGGGTAGGGGTTAGGGTAATGTTGTGAATCGAGCGGCCCATGGTGGTGGTGGGGTTATGGTATGGGCAGGCGTATGTAATGGACGACGAACACAGGCCACTCGATTCACAACATTACCCTACCCCTACTCCTACTCCTCACCCCAGATACTGACTGGTTTTCGGACCCCCCCAGACCCCCCAATAAAGCAAAACTGCACGTTTCAGAGTGGCCTTCTATGGTGGCCAGCCTAAGGCACACCTGTGCAATAACCATGCTGTCTGATCAGCATCTTGATATGCCACGCCTGTGAGGGGGGATGGGTTATCTCGGCAAAGGAGAAGTGCTCACTGTCACAGATTCTTTCAGATTTGTGAACAATATTTGAGAGAAATGGTTATTTTGTGTTTATAGAACATGTTTTAGATCTTTGAGTTCATCTCATGAAAAATGGGAGCAAAACATAAGTGTTGCGTTTATATTTGTGTTCAGTGTATTTTGATCGTTTTTTGTCTTTTGAGGATTGCTTGGTTGCTCATAGATGTGTTGTGTCTCTTTTTGGATGTTTTAGTTCTATGCCGTCTCTTTGTATTAGTTGTAGTCGGTCTATTTCTGGTCTTTTGGGTTTTTTTTACTTTTGTGTCTCTTGGGTGTTTTGATTGTTATTCACATCTTTTTTTTAATCGTCGGGCATCTTATTTTGTTTGTTTTTGTTTGTTTTTCTGTTCAATCAATCAATCAATGTTTATTTATAGCCCAATATCACAAATGTCTCAGTGGTCTTCACAGTTTGTACAGAATATAAGAATGACAATACGACACCCTCTGTCCTTAGACCCTCTGTCCTCAGACCCTCTGTCCTTAGACCCTCTGTCCTCAGACCCTCTGTCCTCAGACCCTCTGTCCTCATACCCTCTGTCCTCAGACCCTCTGTCCTCATACCCTCTGTCCTCAGACCCTCTGTCCTTAGACCCTCTGTCCTCAGACCCTCTGTCTTCAGACCCTCAGACGTGCAATAGATGCCGTGTGTAAATTGAAAAGATAATACATTTGCAACATAGGTAGTCCAGATGTTTGGAAATGCATGTGTGTATAATAGGAAGATGAATCCACGAGGATATCCATCCAGGACCGATGATCCAGGACCACAGCCACGACTCAAGATCCAGCGCTCGGGATGTCCCCCGACAAACTAAGCCTATATCAGCAAAACTAGGGGCTGAATCTAATCAGCCCTAACAATAAGCTTTATCAAAAAGGAAGGTCTTCAGCGCACTCTTAGAAACGGATAGGGTGTCTGCCGCCCGAACACAAACTGGAAGCTGATTCCACAAATGTGGAGCTTGATGAGAAAAGGCTCTGGCTCCCATTGTACTTTTAGAGACTCTAGGAACAACCAACAACCCTGCATTCTTGGAGCGCAATGCCCTAGTACGCCAGTAGGGTATAATGAGTTCTTTAAGGTAAGATGGCGCCTGCCCATTAAGGGCTTTGTAGGCGAGAAGAAGAATGTTAAATTCTATCCTGTGTTCTATAGGGAGCCAGTGTAAGGCAGCCAGAACAGGAGTAATGTGGTCCCTTTTCCTAACTCTGGTTAGTACACGAGCCGCAGCATTTTGAATCAGCTGAAGCGACTTGATTGACTTCTTGGTACTCCCTGATAGTAAAGAGTTACAATAATCCAGCCTAGAAGTAACAAATGCATGGACTAGTTTCTCTGCATCGCTTTGAGGCAAGATATGCCTGATTTTTGCAATGTTACGTAGATGGAAGTAGGCGGTCCTTGAAATTGATTTTATGTGGGCGTTAAAGGATAAATCCTGATCAAATATAACACCAAGATTCCTTACAGTCTCACTGGAGGCCAAATTAATGCCATCCATAGTTAGTATATCTTTAGATAATTTGTTTCGTAGATTCTTCGGGCCAAGTACAATAACTTCAGTTTTGGTCGTGTTTAACATCAAAAAGTTTAAGGTCATCCACGTTTTTAAGTCCTTAAGGCAGTCTTGAATTGTATTTAGATGATTAATTTCATCAGGCTTGATTGATAAATATAGTTGAGTATCATCCGCATAACAGTGAACGTTTACAGAATGATTCCTTATAATATTGCCTAACGGAAGCATATATAATGTGAACAAAATAGGTCCGAGCACTGAGCCCTGTGGCACTCCATGGCTAACTTTGGTTTGCGTGGAAGATTCATCGTTAACACGTACAAACTGAGAGCGTTCAGATAGATAGGACCTAAACCAGCCTAAAGCAGTTCCCTGTATGCCAACTAAGTGCTCTAGTCTTTGCAATAGGATATCATGGTCGATAGTATCAAATGCAGCACTGAGATCGAGCAAAACAAGAATAGAGACAAGTCCCTTGTCTGAGGCTATTAGAATATCATTTGTGACTTTAACCAGAGCTGTCTCTGTGCTATGATGTGTTCTAAAGCCAGACTGAAAATCTTCAGATAAATCATTGTTTTTTAAGTAATCACACAACTGTTTTGCGACCGCTTTCTCAAGAATGTTTGAGAGGA
>CM070445.1:2180797-2183297 GCA_036324595.1 Champsocephalus gunnari
AATGTGTCCATCAGTCTGGACTAATCTCACACACACACACACACACACACACACACACACACACACACACACACACCATGTGAACCCCCGCCGATGCCCAGCGACATTCTGGGAAATCAGTTGGGACTGAAAGGCAGAAACAATGTCCGCCTGACAGGAAGCTAAAGAGTCAATTAGAGAGGAGAGAGGAGACAAGGAGGTGAGAAGAGGAGAGACAAGTGTATGCAATATAATAATATACAGTATTATATTATGAAGTGGGAACAAAGTATTTCCTTTCGTGACATTTTGAGAGGAGAAACTCAACACTTCAGAAACATTAGAAAAGGTGGTAAGGAGAGAAGATAAACAAGGAGGCAAGGAAAAGACAGGATTAGGGGTTAGGGACAGGAAGCAAGAAAAATGGTTAGCCAAGGAGAGAGGAGACAAGGAGGTAAGAAGAGGAAAGGAGAGCCATTGAGGCAAGGAAATAGAATAATCAAGGAGGGAAAGAAAGGAGAAATAAGGAGACAATAAAATAGGTGAGGAGAGAAGCCTCAAAGACTAGAGGAGAGACAAGGAGGCAAGGAAAGAGGAATTGAGAAACACAATGCGAGACAAGGATGTAAGGAGAGAGAAAAAGAGACAAGGAGACAAGAAGAGAAAAGGAGAGCCAATGAGACAAGGATAGAGGAGAGGGGCGAGCCAAAAAGGGAAGGAAATGGAAAAAACAAGGATGCGAGAAGAGGAAAGAGGGAAAGGAAAGGAGAAAAGAGAGGAGATTAGAGACAAGCATATAAGGAAATGAGAAGAGGAAAGTAGATCCATATAGAGGGACAAGGAAAGAGGAGAGACGAGGATGCAGGAGAAGTGGGAGTGGGCGGACATGGACAGACTTATCAGCTAAATGAAGTGAGGAGTCGTGAAGACATCTGCAACAATCTGATGACTGAAAGGAGGACAGAGGAGACAAGGAGACATCGGAGCAGAATGCTGATCCTTGATTGGCTCCCCATGGTGTGTGATGCAATCAGCTGCTGCTCTCAGTGTGTTTTAGTTAATGGACGAGAAGTAATGAGGACACACACTGCTGCACAGCACGACCCACACACACACACACACACACACACACACACACCACACACACACACACACACACACACACACACACACACACACACCACACACACACACACACACACACACACACACCACACACACACACACACACACCACACACACACACACACACACACACACCCACACACACACACACACACTGCCTATCAGCACGACCCACACACACACACACACACACACACACACACACACACACACACACACACACACACACACACACACACACACACACTGCTTATCAGCACGACCCACCCACACACCACACACACACACACACACACACACACACCCACACACACACACACACACACACACACACACACACACACACCTACACACACACACACACACACACACACACACACACACACACACACACACACACACACACACACACACTGCCTATCAGCACGACCCACACACATGTGTGTGTGTGTGTGTGTGTGGGGGGGGGTCGTGTTGATAGGCAGTGTGTGTGTATGTGTGTGTGTCATGCTGATAGGCAGTGTGTGTGTGTGTGTGTGTGTGTGGGTGTGTGTGTGTGTGTGTGTGTGTGTGTGTGGTGTGTGTGTGTGGTGTGTGTGTGTGTGTGTGTGTGTGGTGTGTGTGTGTGTGTGTGTGTGTGTGTGTGTGTGTGTGTGCGTCACAGTAATAATAAAGTTTAGCTTCCTATAATTCGCAGCAACAGGCTGAACCAATCAGCTGTCAGGAGCAGACAGTCGCCGTCATGGTGACCGTTTCCGCGGTAACAACGTTGGACAGGTGTGAAACATAACGGCTGTTGTTAGCCATCAGCCGTTAGCCGTTAGCCACCTGACGGCTGAGGTTGTTATGTGCTGAGAAACAGGTGCAATGGTTACGCTGTGGGGCTTTTATTTTGAAAAACAAGTCTCATCCACAGCTTCCTTGCAGGAAACAGTTCTACGATGCTTTTATTTTGAAAAGGAAGGACTGTTCCAATCTCCAGCATACTTGGAATTCCACAGAAGCCGCGTCCTTGGTTTGGTTTGGGGGACATTTCGAGGCTGCACATGGGTAGACTTAGGCCCATTCCCAAACCGCCCCCTACCCCCTACCGCTACCCCCTACCCCTACCCCCTACCCCCACCCCCTACCCCCTACCCCTCCGTTTGCGCGTTCACGCGGAGGGTCCGCCATATTGAGGGCTGTTCCAAAGCAACGAGTGTGGAGGGGGGGAGTGGAGTGGAGGGGGAGTGGGCTATCAAGCCCTCACACAGCGAGTCTGCAGCGGTGCTGACTGGAGACCGGTCTCTCCTGACCGGAGTCACGCTGTGTGTGTCCTCAGGAAACACGCTGTGTACAAGTAGTTCCAGCAAACACGCTGATAAACTGCGATGTGAACGACCTCATGATGACCTCA
>CM070445.1:2193297-2198297 GCA_036324595.1 Champsocephalus gunnari
AGGAGGGTTCTGCCCGGCTCTTCCTCGCTGCGTAACGAGGAGGGTTCTGCCCGGCTCTTCCTCGCTGCGTAACGAGGAGGGTTCTGCCCGGCTCTTCCCCGCTGCGTAACGAGGAGGGTTCTGCCCGGCTCTTCTCCGCTGCGTAACGAGGAGGGTTCTGCCCGGCCCTTCCCCGCTGCGTAACGAGGGGGGTTCTGCCCGGCTCTTCCCCGCTGCGTAACGAGGAGGGTTCTGCCCGGCTCTTCCCCGCTGCGTAACGAGGGGGGTTCTGCCCGGCTCTTCTCCGCTGCGTAACGAGGGGGGTTCTGCCCGGCTCTTCCCCGCTGCGTAACGAGGGGGGTTCTGCCCGGCTCTTCCCCGCTGCGTAACGAGGAGGGTTCTGCCCGGCCCTTCCCCGCTGCGTAACGAGGAGGGTTCTGCCCGGCTCTTCCCCGCTGCGTAACGAGGAGGGTTCTGCCCGGCTCTTCCTCGCTGCGTAACGAGGAGGGTTCTGCCCGGCTCTTCCTCGCTGCGTAACGAGGAGGGTTCTGCCCGGCTCTTCCTCGCTGCGTAACGAGGAGGGTTCTGCCCGGCTCTTCCTCGCTGCGTAACGAGGAGGGTTCTGCCCGGCTCTTCCCCGCTGCCCTCGTGTCGCTCTCGTCTCTCGTCAGTTAGAAAAGCAAACCGCATTCCCGCCAAACTGTCAGCAGTTAAAACGAACGGACTTCTTGTGCAGATGTGAGCGTCCTTAACAACGGGCAATACATGCTTGACAGCGTTCTGTCAGTTCTGGATTAACAACGTCTCACGTGTTCCGAATTGACCAATCAGAATCGAGTATTCAACTAAACCATGTAATAAAGACAAATAACGTACAGGTGAATGTTCTGGATGTTCTTCTCTGAGTGCAGGAGTCCTCTTGGGGGGGACACGGTCTCTGAGTGCAGGAGTCCTCTTGGGGGGGACACGGTCTCTGAGTGCAGGAGTCCTCTTGGGGGGGACACGGTCTCTGAGTGCAGGAGTCCTCTTGGGGGGGACACGGTCTCTGAGTGCAGGAGTCCTCTTGGGGGGGACACGGTCTCTGAGTGCAGGAGTCCTCTTGGGGGGGACACGGTCTCTGAGTGCAGGAGTCCTCTTGGGGGGGACACGGTCTCTGAGTGCAGGAGTCCTCTTGGGGGGGACACGGTCTCTGAGTGCAGGAGTCCTCTTGGGGGGGACACGGTCTCTGAGTATATATATGTGTATATCCCATGTCTTTTGAATATACACATTGATGTTGTACTATCGATGAAGTCCCTGTCCTCATCTAGTCTCTGATATCTCTGATATATGTATTCGTGTGTATTCATGAACCCCAGGAGTTGTCCCGCGCGTCGCTGGCCGAGCTGCTGCTGTCCGACCTGCTGCAGGAGAACGAGGCTCTGCAGGAGGACGGGTTCCCTGCTGCTGGAGAACCGGAGAACATCCGCTTGGACCTGGAACGCGCCGCCGCCGCCGGGCCGCTGCTGACCCCCCGGGAGAGGAAGGCTGGCTGCAAGAACTTCTTCTGGAAGACCTTCACTTCCTGTTAACCCCCCATCACTTCCTGTTACCCCCCCTTCACTTCCTGTTAACTTAACTTCCTGTTGACCCCCCCTTCACTTCCTGTTACCCCCCCTTCACTTCCTGTTAACCCCCCCATCACTTCCTGTTAACCCCCCATCACTTCCTGTTACCCCCCCTTCACTTCCTGTTAACCCCCCCATCACTTCCTGTTACCCCCCCCTTCACTTCCTGTTAACCCCCCCATCACTTCCTGTTAACTTAACTTCCTGTTGACCCCCCCTTCATTTCCTGTTACACCCCCCCCCTTCATTTCCTGTTACACCCCCCCCCCTTAATTTCCTGTTACCCCCCCCCTTAATTTCCTGTTACCCCCCTTCACTCCTGTTACCCCCCCTTCACTTCCTGTTACCCCCCTTCACTTCCTGTTACCCCCCTTCACTTCCTGTTACACTGTACAGTCCGGATGTGTAGATTTTCTGAACGGAAACTCAACAACCTATTTTTAACTGTGGCTTTAATAAAATCACTTTCAGACAAAAACGCTGTTTCATTTCCGGGGCAGCTGGAGTAACAGCTAGAGTACTCAGGTGTTGTACTTGAGTAAAAGTAGAAGTACTCAGATCTTGTACTTGAGTAAAGTAGAAGTACTCAGATCTTGTACTTGAGTAAAAGTAGAAGTACTCAGATCTTGTACTTGAGTAAAGTAGAAGTACTCAGATCTTGTACTTGAGTAAAGGTAGAAGTACTCAGATCTTGTACTTGAGTAAAGGTAGAAGTACTCAGATCTTGTACTTGAGTTAAAGTAGAAGTACTCAGATCTTGTACTTGAGTAAAGTAGAAGTACTCAGATCTTGTACTTGAGTAAAGGTAGAAGTACTCAGATCTTGTACTTGAGTAAAAGTAGAAGTACTCAGATCTTGTACTTGAGTAAAGTAGAAGTACTCAGATCTTGTACTTGAGTAAAAGTAGAAGTACTCAGATCTTGTACTTGAGTAAAGTAGAAGTACTCAGATCGTGTACTTGAGTAAACGTAGAAGTACTCAGATCTTGTACTTGAGTAAAGTAGAAGTACTCAGATCTTGTACTTGAGTAAAAGTAGAAGTACTCAGATCTTGTGCTTGAGTAAAAGTAGAAGTACTCAGATCTTGTACTTGAGTAAAGTAGAAGTACTCAGGTCTTGTACTTGAGTAAAAGTAGAAGTACTCAGATCTTGTGCTTGAGTAAAAGTAGAAGTACTCAGATCGTGTACTTGAGTAAACGTAGAAGTACTCAGATCTTGTACTTGAGTAAAAGTAGAAGTACTCAGATCTTGTACTTGAGTAAAGTAGAAGTACTCAGATCTTGTACTTGAGTAAAGTAGAAGTACTCAGATCTTGTACTTGAGTAAAAGTAGAAGTACTCAGATCTTGTACTTGAGTAAACGTAGAAGTACTCAGATCTTGTACTTGAGTAAAAGTAGAAGTACTCAGATCTTGTACTTGAGTAAAAGTAGAAGTACTCAGATTGTGTACTTGAGTAAAAGTAGAAGTACTCAGATCTTGTACTTGAGTAAAGGTAGAAGTACTCAGATCTTGTACTTGAGTAAAGGTAGAAGTACTCAGATCTTGTACTTGAGTAAAGGTAGAAGTACTCAGATCTTGTACTTGAGTAAAGGTAGAAGTACTCAGATCTTGTACTTGAGTAAAGGTAGAAGTACTCAGATCTTGTACTTGAGTAAAAGTAGAAGTACTCAGATCTTGTACTTGAGTAAAGTAGAAGTACTCAGATCTTGTACTTGAGTAAAGGTAGAAGTACTCAGATCTTGTACTTGAGTAAAAGTAGAAGTACTCAGGTCTTGTACTTGAGTAAAGGTAGAAGTACTCAGATCTTGTACTTGAGTAAAAGTAGAAGTACTCAGATCTTGTACTTGAGTAAAGGTAGAAGTACTCAGATCTTGTACTTGAGTAAAGTAGAAGTACTCAGATCTTGTACTTGAGTAAAGGTAGAAGTACTCAGATCTTGTACTTGAGTAAAGGTAGAAGTACTCAGATCTTGTACTTGAGTAAAGGTAGAAGTACTCAGATCCTGTACTTGAGTAAAGGTAGAAGTACTCAGATCTTGTACTTGAGTAAAGGTAGAAGTACTCAGATCTTGTACTTGAGTAAAAGTAGAAGTACTCAGGTCTTGTACTTGAGCAAAAGTAGAAGTACTCAGGTCTTGTACTTGAGTAAAAGTAGAAGTACTCAGATCTTGTACTTAACGCTTTGTAACGCTATTCTGCACATTTCTTATTCTATCTACATAAGAGTATAATTAATGTGTATAATATCAGTTAAAATAAGTGCTTCAACATAGTTAACATTGCAGGAAAGCAATATATTAGACGTTGAGTACTTTGTATTTATCTGTAGATAGATACCCCCAACGGTTTTTTCTTATTTAAAAGAAGACCGTAATCTGTTATGTAATGTTTAAATAAAGGTTAATCAGTTTTTCTGTTTTGCACCTCCTCCTATTAATATCTGTGTACATCCTGCACTAAACTGTTTTATTGTAGAGATCACTTACAGTATCTTCTTGATTTTTTATATTCTATATTTCTATATTTATACTTTCCCTCTATGAAAGTATGTACTCTTAATATTTTTTTAATCAAATATAACACATAAAAACAATAATTCAATAACGTGCTTTAACCACTAGGCGGCGCACACAAGGTGCACACAGCCACTTGTGTGTACAACATCTGAAGATGTATAGTTTCATGCATGCTTTCACATCATTTTACAGCATATTGCTATACTATTTCAGACTCAGTATTTACATTCTTACATTCAAAGAAAATCAGTAATATCTTTAAAAACTACAGTCCTTATATCAGCTGTGCACCGTTATGGTGTAAATATAACCTATCTGTGAACGAGATCAAATGTAAAAGTCAGCCGAATTAGTGTTGATACTGCAAGGAGACGTATTGTGTGAAGAGAAATTGAAGATGTTGTTTAATTGTTGATATATTTATGATCCACGTCAAGTATTCAGTTTCGGCGCCATTTCTTCAGTTTTTCCCAAAGGTCTTCTCATCAGGGCTCTATAAATAAAGAACTGCGGCAGATCTGTAGTATGTAGTGCAGCCGAACCGTGTATTACAATGCCGTTATGTGATGACTTTCAAAGAGACAAGCAAGAGCACTCGGAATTCAGTATTATTTTATACTTTTCAAATGTTTTCCGGATTTCATATCATATAAACACCAACTCCCAGCATGCATTGCGGCTAAAACATCCAATCAGCGAGCTTCAAACCATAGCTGAGGATCTTGGGTAATCGCTCGAAATGCCCACGTCTGTTTCCGGTTATTTTTATTTTTAAATTCAGTTCCTGACGGACGCCGAAAAAGCCCGAGATTATGGAATTAAACCAATAAATAAAAGCAAGGATGATTGTGTGTTATTGGTGAGTAAATACCAGTGTGTTATTTTGAAAAGAATAACTA
>CM070445.1:2203297-2218297 GCA_036324595.1 Champsocephalus gunnari
ACGTGAAGTCAAGTGACCGTGTTGTAGTTCCTTTATAGCCCAACATTAGCCACCTTTAGCTTAGCGGTGGTGAAGTCATGTGACCGTGCTGTAGTTCCTTTATAGCCCAACATTAGCCGCCTTTAGCTTAGCGGTGGTGACGTGAAGTCAAGTGACCGTGTTGTAGTTCCTTTATAGCCCAACATTAGCCACCTTTAGCTTAGCGGTGGTGAAGTCATGTGACCGTGCTGTAGTTCCTTTATAGCCCAACATTAGCCACCTTTAGCTTAGCGGTGGTGACGTGAAGTCATGTGACCGTGCTGTAGTTCCTTTATAGCCCAACATCAGCCTCCTTTAGCTTAGCGGTGGTGACGTGAAGTCATGTGACCGTGCTGTAGTTCCTTTATAGCCCAATATTAGCCTCCTTTAGCTTAGCGGTGGTGACGTGAAGTCATGTGACCGTGCTGTAGTTCCTTTATAGCCCAATATTAGCCTCCTTTAGCTTAGCGGTGGTGACGTGAAGTCATGTGACCGTGCTGTAGTTCCTTTATAGCCCAATATTAGCCTCCTTTAGCTTAGCGGTGGTGACGTGAAGTCATGTGACCGTGCTGTAGTTCCTTTATAGCCCAACATTAGCCTCCTTTAGCTTAGCGGTGGTGACGTGAAGTCATGTGACCGTGCTGTAGTTCCTTTATAGCCCAACATTAGCCACCTTTAGCTTAGCGGTGGTGACGTGAAGTCATGTGACCGTGCTGTAGTTCCTTTATAGCCCAACATTAGCCTCCTTTAGCTTAGCGGTGGTGACGTGAAGTCATGTGACTGTGCTGTAGTTCCTTTATAGCCCAACATTAGCCTCCTTTAGCTTAGCGGTGGTGACGTGAAGTCATGTGACCGTGTTGTAGTTCCTTTATAGCCCAACATTAGCCACCTTTAGCTTAGCGGTGGTGAAGTCATGTGACCGTGCTGTAGTTCCTTTATAGCCCAACATTAGCCACCTTTAGCTTAGCGGTGGTGACGTGAAGTCATGTGACCGTGCTGTAGTTCCTTTATAGCCCAACATTAGCCTCCGTTAGCTTAGCGGTGGTGACGTGAAGTCATGTGACCGTGCTGTAGTTCCTTTATAGCCCAATATTAGCCTCCTTTAGCTTAGCGGTGGTGACGTGAAGTCATGTGACCGTGCTGTAGTTCCTTTATAGCCCAACATTAGCCACCTTTAGCTTAGCGGTGGTGTCGTGAAGTCATGTGACCGTGCTGTAGTTCCTTTATAGCCCAACATTAGCCTCCTTTAGCTTAGCGGTGGTGACGTGAAGTCATGTGACCGTGCTGTAGTTCCTTTATAGCCCAACATTAGCCTCCTTTAGCTTAGCGGTGGTGACGTGAAGTCATGTGACCGTGCTGTAGTTCCTTTATAGCCCAACATTAGCCACCTTTAGCTTAGCGGTGGTGACGTGAAGTCATGTGACCGTGCTGTAGTTCCTTTATAGCCCAACATTAGCCACCTTTAGCTTAGCGGTGGTGACGTGAAGTCATGTGACCGTGCTGTAGTTCCTTTATAGCCCAACATTAGCCACCTTTAGCTTAGCGGTGGTGACGTGAAGTCATGTGACGTGCTGTAGTTCCTCTATAGCCCAACATTAGCCTCCTTTAGCTTAGCGGTGGTGACATGAAGTCATGTGACCGTGCTGCAGTTCAGGGGTCGGCAACAGGCGGACCGCGGTCCGGATCCGGACCCAGACGCCGACCTATACGACCCGGAGCTATAATCAATACATTAATAGGGGATTTTTCGGCGCCTCCCGCTTTTTTAACGCTGATTTGGGTGACTTGTGTAATTCGTGGAGAACCGAAGAGATTTCGTTTTGGAGTGAGTCAGTCCGACAGACGGACAACTTCTCACTTCAAAAAAGAGGAAGAAATCTAGACCGCAAAAAATAATTAAACAAGCGAGTACCTTTTTTTCCTGGCCAAGGACAGGTTCATGAACACAACACGAGCGTAACGTGTCTTCAGGTGGTATACGTCTCGTCTGAAAGGAGTGCTGAGCACCGGAACGCCGCTCCAGCCCTTAACATATTGCAGTACCCATAAGGAGCCGTACACACCGCAGTGTTTGCGTGGCTGTGTCTGTAGGTGTCAGCTCAGCGGCGATCTGTTGTTGTTAGCATCTGGTTAGCTAGCTATGCTAACGGATTTAAAGAGCTTTTCTGCAACCAGGTGGAAGAGAGCTCTCCCCCTGAGAGGCTCACATATCCTCAGCTCAGTGAGGGTAAGGCACACTTGATATGATCATTATAGTTATTCATGAGACTAAATGAAAAACAGGTATAAAATACTATATGACAGCAACAAAAAAGTTGTTGCGGTGGTGACGTGAAGTCATGTGCCGTGCTGTAGTTCCTTTGTAGCCCAAGGAGAGAGAGCCAGCAGGATGATCCAGATACACTGCTACTGGAGGAGGAGGAGGAGGAGGAGGAGGAGGAGGAGGAGGAGGAGGAGGAGGAGGAGGAGGAGGAGGAGGAGGAGGAGGAGATGTATGTTACTATACTATGTTATTGTGATGGACATAGTCAGGACCACTCCAGCAGTCCAGACTCCAGGACTGATCATCCAAACCCAGCCCCCTCTGTCTCCTCTCCGGCTGAGTCCTCTGTGAGCTGTGTTTGAGTCCAGCTCCAGCTCACAGGCGTCTGAGGGAGAGGACAGCTGCAGGTTATCATCTGTTCATTTATTAACTACTCTACGGACTGACAGGAAGCCATTCAGACTGAGCATGAGGTCTAACAAGCTGATCTGCATCAGCAGGTGATCCATCAAGGATCTCAGGGAGACGGCATCAGCGCTCAGCTGTTGATCCACTGTCCCTATTGTGAAGCACAACAATTACATTTAAGACTGTTTCCCTTCTTTAAGAAAAGTATCGAAAAAGAATCGGAATTGAAATTCTTTACTTTCGTCCCTTGTTACTTTCGTCCCTCGTTACTTTCGTCCCTCGTTACTTTCGTCCCTTGTTACTTTCGTCCCTTGTTAATTTCATCCCGTGTTACTTTAGTCCCTTGTTACTTTCGTCCCTTGTTACTTTCGTCCCTCGTTACTTTCGTCCCGTGTTACTTTCGTCCCGTGTTACTTTAGTCCCTTGTTACTTTCGTCCCGTGTTACTTTAGTCCCTTGTTACTTTCGTCCCTTGTTACTTTCGTCCCGTGTTACTTTAGTCCCTTGTTACTTTCATCCCGTGTTACTTTAGTCCCTTGTTACTTTCGTCCCTTGTTACTTTCGTCCCTCGTTACTTTCGTCCCGTGTTACTTTCGTCCCGTGTTACTTTAGTCCCTTGTTACTTTCGTCCCGTGTTACTTTAGTCCCTTGTTACTTTCGTCCCTTGTTACTTTCGTCCCGTGTTACTTTAGTCCCTTGTTACTTTCGTCCCTCGTTACTTTCGTCCCTCGTTACTTTCGTCCCTCGTTACTTTCGTCCCGTGTTACTTTCGTCCCTTGTTACTTTCGTCCCGTGTTACTTTAGTCCCTTGTTACTTTCGTCCCGTGTTACTTTAGTCCCTTGTTACTTTCGTCCCGTGTTACTTTAGTCCCTTGTTACTTTCGTCCCGTGTTACTTTCGTCCCGTGTTACTTTCGTCCCGTGTTACTTTAGTCCCTTGTTACTTTCGTCCCTTGTTACTTTCGTCCCGTGTTACTGTCGTCCCTTGTTACTTTCGTCCCGTGTTACTTTCGTCCCGTGTTACTTTCGTCCCGTGTTACTTTAGTCCCGTGTTACTTTCGTCCCTTGTTACTTTAGTCCCTTGTTACTTTAGTCCCGTGTTACTTTCGTCCCGTGTTACTTTAGTCCCTTGTTACTTTAGTCCCTTGTTACTTTCGTCCCGTGTTACTTTCGTCCCGTGTTACTTTCGTCCCGTGTTACTTTCGTCCCGTGTTACTTTCGTCCCGTGTTACTTTCGTCCCTTGTTATTTTCGTCCCTTGTTACTTTAGTCCCTTGTTACTTTAGTCCCTTGTTACTTTAGTCCCTTGTTACTTTCGTCCCGTGTTACTTTCGTCCCGTGTTACTTTCGTCCCTTGTTACTTTCGTCCCTTGTTACTTTAGTCCCTTGTTACTTTCGTCCCGTGTTACTTTCGTCCCGTGTTACTTTCGTCCCGTGTTACTTTCGTCCCTCGTTACTTTCGTCCCGTGTTACTTTAGTCCCTTGTTACTTTCGTCCCGTGTTACTTTAGTCCCTTGTTACTTTCGTCCCGTGTTACTTTCGTCCCTCGTTACTTTCGTCCCGTGTTACTTTAGTCCCTTGTTACTTTCGTCCCGTGTTACTTTCGTCCCGTGTTACTTTCGTCCCTCGTTACTTTCGTCCCTCGTTACTTTCGTCCCGTGTTACTTTCGTCCCTTGTTACTTTCGTCCCGTGTTACTTTCGTCCCGTGTTACTTTAGTCCCTTGTTACTTTAGTCCCGTGTTACTTTCGTCCCGTGTTACTTTCGTCCCGTGTTACTTTCGTCCCTTGTTACTTTAGTCCCTTGTTACTTTAGTCCCTTGTTACTTTCGTCCCGTGTTACTTTCGTCCCTTGTTACTTTCGTTCCGTGTTACTTTCGTCCCGTGTTACTTTCGTCCCTTGTTACTTTCGTCCCTTGTTACTTTAGTCCCTTGTTACTTTAGTCCCTTGTTACTTTCGTCCGTGTTACTTTCGTCCCTTGTTACTTTAGTCCCTTGTTACTTTCGTCCCGTGTTACTTTCGTCCCTTGTTACTTTAGTCCCTTGTTACTTTAGTCCCTTGTTACTTTCGTCCCTTGTTACTTTCGTCCCGTGTTACTTTCGTCCCTTGTTACTTTCGTCCCGTGTTACTTTCGTCCCTTGTTACTTTCGTCCCGTGTTACTTTCGTCCCGTGTTACTTTCGTCCCTTGTTACTTTCGTCCCTCGTTACTTTCATCCCGTGTTACTTTAGTCCTCGTTACTTTCGTCCCTCGTTACTTTCGTCCCGTGTTACTTTCGTCCCTTGTTACTTTCGTCCCGTGTTACTTTAGTCCCGTGTTACTACTCTGTGAAGAAGAAGCCTTCATCACAGTTGGCATAGGGGCATGGTGAAAGGCACACTGAGGGTAACACACATTTGATCAAATAAAAGTCATTGTTTGTTCAAACCTAATTTATTGGAAGTCTGTTTGCAAGTAACCTGCTGACCCTCTCCTTCAAGGCTGTGAGGCCAAACAGAGCCACAGAAAGAAGCAGCCTTAAGTAGAGGCTCAGTCAGTGGGAACACCTGTGCGCAATTGGAGCATACCATGTAGTGCATGGGCGCGGGGGGCACTTTTCTTGCAAGTATAAAAATGTTATTGTTTGGGGCTTCTGTGGTCAAAGAGATAATATGTTGACCTATTTTGATGTGGTGTGTTTGGGTGATTTGTCTTTGTAGGTTAGAATGACATTGGTTAGGGGTATACATAGTGGATTATCCTATGGGGAGGGGCTTAACATGTATAAAACCCTGGCCACAAGTGTTTTGAGAGAGTCTGACTGTGGCGGTAGAGCAGAGAGGTTCCAGTTATCTGTCCTCGACCTGTATGTATACAGCAGGGTTTTGATTTCTTCCGGTACAATCCTTGTTACTTTGTGTTTTTCAGCACGTTGGTGTCAATAAAAGCACCTCAGGATACATCTCTGGTGACTCGAGCCATCTTATTTAATTCCTAGTTTTTTCGGATGATGTTTTCAGGAGGTTATTCTTTTTCTATAAAACGTTCCTGTGACGGCAAATATTAACACGGTCATGGTCAACGTCAGATTTATTTCTAGAGCGCTTTAAAAAACAAACTTGTTGCATTTCTTTGAAAAGGATGTTTTAACAAATCTGATATCACCATATTCTCCAAGCACGTAATTCACGATGAGCTGTAAGCAGATATTGCGTGTTTGCGGAGGCATGTGTGAGTCAGCTAGTCATCTTTGGTTCTCAAACAATTCTGAGAATGAAAATGTCGAGCCTGAAACCTGAAAAACAGGCTCGGGGTTTAACTTAAGAATATCCTAAACTATTAGCATGTTGTTAGCATGTTGTTAGCATGTTAGCATGCTGTTAGCATGTTGTTAGCATGTTGTTAGCATGCTGTTAGCATGCTGTTAGCGCAGCTGCAGCTGTTATTATCAATAATATAAATAACTGTTATCGATAAACACATGAGAGCTGAGTCTGAGGTGAGAGCTAGTGATGTTACGTATTGCGCCGAGGCTTCGGAGCGTGTGTCGAGTAATCCCCGAAGCTTTTTGTGAAGCTCGTATCGAGGCTTGTATCGTTTTGGGCCAGTGACGTCACCGATGACAAACGAAGCCTCGCTGCCTGTCGATACCACGTGACTGCTTCACGAAGCGTTTCAGATCGGTTGAACCGTTGAACCACAACGCTCATAATACCCATGG
The DNA here is from genome assembly GCA_036324595.1 of Champsocephalus gunnari. NCBI lineage: Eukaryota > Metazoa > Chordata > Actinopteri > Perciformes > Channichthyidae > Champsocephalus > Champsocephalus gunnari. The sequence goes on from CM070445.1 coordinate 2,209,682, forward strand.
ATGTATAATAAGAACCACATTACCCCTCCTGTACCCGGGCCCGGGGACACGATGGAATCAAGAGAGCTCAGACCCTCACTCATATAGAGGTCGGAACATGTCATAAGTATAAATAGATATAAGCATAAATAAATGTAGGAATAAAAACATCAATAAATACAGGAATACATGTTGCAGTGTGTCAGATAGCTTCAGTGTGTGTGCTGCGGCTCAGCTGGGAAAGCAGTCGACTCCTGACTGCAGGGTCTCTGGTTCAACGACTGGACAATATGTATTTTGTTGTTGTTTATAAAAGCTACAGCTAAATGAGATAATGTAGTTAATAAATGTATTCTTTGATATGGTTTAGCCTTTCTCCGGCTACAACAAGTTTATGAATATTATTAAGGAATATAAATCCCTCTTTGCAATGTGTACCAGCCTCTTAGGCTTTTCAATCACAATCATTCAAAGTGGAATAAATACAATATTGTTAACATGAAGATATGATTTAATGTTCGTTGTTTAGAGTTATTCTAAGGCTTTACTCAGGGAACTCGGTATGATAGAGAGCACACTGTTGAGATGTCCAATCTGCCTGCTGTACACACTTTGACCAGCAGGGGGCTTGTGTTCAGATGAGCCCATGATGAAGCCTCATGAGATGAAGCCTTTTGCGAACCAATTGGCTGGAAAGCTTCAAAGCTTCAAAGCTTCATCTCGCCATCACTGAGAGCAGCTGAGAGTCACTTCCCTCCGGTCACTTACCGAGAGATGAACGAGGAGGAAAAGTGCTGCGTCACAACGGGAGCAAAGTGAAAGTAACTTCTGAGACCGGAAGTCCCCACAGTAGAGAAGAGGTAGGGAGAGAAGGTGAAGTGAACCATCATCTGTACATCAGCTCCACCCTGTGGCAGCTCATGGTATCACAACTACGGTCAGTGAGATGAGGGAGGGAGAGAGGATGAGAGGAGAGAGTGAGAGAGAGGGAGAGGGAGGGAGGGAGGAGGGAGGGAGGGAGAGAGGATGAGAGAGAGGGGAGGATGTGAGAGAGAGAGGATGAGAGAGAGGGAGAGGTGAGAGAGAGAGAGGACGAGAGAGAGGGAGAGGATGAGAGAGAGGAGAGATGAGAGAGAGAGAGGATGAGAGAGAGGGAGAGGATGAGAGAGAGGGAGGAGAGAGATGGGAGGGAGAGAGGATGAGAGAGAGAGGAGAGAGGATGAGAGGGATTAGAGAGAGAGAGAGAGTGAGAGAGGAGGAGGAGAGGAGAGGAGAGAGAGAGAGAGAGGAGAGATGAGAGAGGAGAGAGAGAGAGCTGAGAGAGAGAGAAACTCCCCGGGTTAGAGCTCTCCAGGGTTCACCTTCCACACAGAGGCGTCAGCGCCCAGGGCCTGGGGAGGATGCTCCACTGCAGGTCTGCTGCCCGCTGGCTCAGTGGAGGTCTGGAGAGGAGCCTCCACCCCGATTCAGTGGAGGTCTGGAGAGGAGCCTCCACCCCGGTTCAGTGGAGGTCTGGAGAGGAGCCTCCACCCCGGTTCAGTGGAGGTCTGGAGAGGAGCCTCCACACCGGTTCAGTGGAGGTCTGGAGAGGAGCCTCCACACCGGTTCAGTGGAGGTCTGGAGAGGAGCCTCCACACCGGTTCAGTGGAGGTCTGGAGAGGAGCCTCCACACCGGTTCACAGGCCCGGCCTCTCCTCTCTCAGCTCCTGCTCGCTCAGGGCCAGAGAGTCTAGAAGCTTCCACTCAGCATGTGGAGTCTGCAGCCTGTGTTGAGTCCATGCCGGTCTGCTCACCCTTCCTTCCTGTCGGAGCATCTCCGTCTCGTCGTCAGACAGCCTCTGAAGCCACTCGTTCAGGTGCTTCTGGCGTGGCGGGCCGACTTCAGGCCGAGCAGAGAGGCCAGGAGTCCAGGACCGCAGCACCCACGATGCTCCTCAGCTCCACGACCCCGACGGGCCGAAGCCTCTCAGAGAGTGCCGTCCTCGCCGTCCAGCCGGATCACTGGGTCTCAAACGGTTTGGTCACAAATGATTCAAAAGATTATTCCCGCGGCACACCTTCATATGATCACTATCGTTATAAAACAAATAAGAGAATAAAGGAAAAACAGTTATGAGATACTATACGGCAGTAAAAGAAGAACACAGTTTGAAAGGAGAGCGATTTGTGAAATATCCATAAAGAGAAAGAACATCTGCTTCAGTTGTGCTTCATCTGGCGCTGAGAGAGGGGTCCACAGGTCTCTCTGCTGCTCTCAGAGCGCAGCAGATCCATGCTTCAACTTCAACATTTAAAACAAATCTTCCCGTGGGAGCATCTCCCCGGACCCCTCTAGAGGAGGTGAGGACCCCTCTAGAGGAGGCGAGGACCCCCCTAGAGGAGGCGAGGACCCCCCTAGAGGAGGTGAGGACCCCTCTAGAGGAGGCGAGGACCCCCCTAGAGGAGGTGAGGACCCCCCTAGAGGAGGTGAGGACCCCCTAGAGGAGGTGAGGACCCCCCTAGAGAGGTGAGGACCCCCCCAGAGGAGGTGAGGACCCCCCTAGAGAAGGTGAGGACCCCCTAGAGGAGGTGAGGACCCCCTAGAGGAGGTGAGGACCCCCCTAGAGGAGGTCCGCTCCCCCGCCTATATGCCGTGAGCTGATCATCGAGCCTTCATTGTAACAGTCGCGGGTGCACTGTGTGTGTGTGTGTGTGTGTGTGTGTGTGTGTGTGTGTGTGTGTGTGTGTGTGTGTGTGTGTGTGTGTGTGTGTGTGTGTGTGTGTGTGGTGTGTGTGTGTGTGTGTGTGTGTGTGTGTGTGTGTGTGTGTGTGTGTGTGTGTGTGTGTGTGTGTGTGTGTGTGTGTGTGTGTGTGTGTGTGGTGTGCGTGTGGGGAGTGCTGTGGTGTGTGTGTGTGTGTGTGTGTGTGTGTGTGTGTGTGTGTCTGTGTGTGTGTGTGTGTGTGTGTGTGTGTGTGTGTGTGTGTGGTGTGCGTGTGGGGAGTGCTGTGGTGTGTGTGTCTGTGTGTGTGTGTGTGTGTGTGTGTGTGTGTGTGTGTGTGTGTGTGTGTGTGTGCGTGTGGGGAGTGCTGTGGTGTGTGTGTGTGTGTGTGTGTGTGTGTGTGTGTGTGTGTGTGTGTGTGTGTGTGTGTGTGTGTGTGTGTGTGGGTGTGTGGTGAGTGCTGTGGTGTGTGTGTCTGTGTGTGTGTGTGTGTGTGTGTGTGTGTGTGTGTGTGTGTGCGTGTGTGTGTGTGTGGTGTGTGGTGTGTGTGTGTGTGTGTGTGTGTGCGTGCGTGTGTGTGTGTGTGTGTGTGTGTGTGTGTGTGTGTGTGTGTGCGTGCGTGTGTGTGTGTGTGTGTGTGTGTGTGTGTGTGTGTGTGTGTGTGTGTGTGTGGGGAGTGCTGTTGTGCGTGCTCTATAGTGCCCGTAATAGTGTTCGCTGGAGTCCAGCACCTCAGCCCCCCCACTTCCCGCGCCTCTGCTGGAACGAGGGGAACTCTGGAAGAACACGCCCATTGGCTACAAATCAATCTGATTGGTCGATCAAGCCGTCAGTCCAAACGTGCGCTCTCACTCAGAGCACCGGCCAGCGCCTTCGACCAAGGATGCAGAATACCTGGTGAAGGAGGTTCTCCCCAGAGACCAGAAGGAGATCTGATTGGTTGCCTCTCTTCTCACACTAACCTGTGGTATCACAGACCACACGTGTTCCAGGTGTTCTCTGAATACCTGTTGAGGTGCACCTCCGCTTGTTCACATGGATAGGTTCCTAAATAGATTTGTAAAACATGTTTACATAGTATCCCATGTCCACATGTTTATTCTGGGGTAGTTAGGGCCGTCGCTCCGGGCAGCAGCGCTGTGGATATTAACAAATAGATCAGGGAAATGGCACAAAAGAAAACTGGCAGTGGCCTGGCTGGGTGTACGATTCCCGGCCTGACTTATTGTCCCAGTCCGGCCCTGAACCCAGGCCCGCTGCCCCCCTTCAGACGGGGCCGCCCCGACCCCAGACCACATCACCGCTTCCTGTCAGGTCTCTGTGTAGAGACTGGAGTTTAGAAGCAGCTGCTCGACTCTCCAGGTGCACCAGCCCCCCCCCTCCTTCCTGTGGCAGGTACCGCGTGCACGGAGGAACCCAGTACAGCGTGCACGGAGGAACCCAGTACAGGACCCGTCAGCGTGCAGGAGGAACCCAGTACAGCGTAAGCGTGCTGAGGAACCCGTCAGCTGCTGAGGAACCCAGTACAGCGTGCACGGAGGAACCCAGTACAGCGTGCACGGAGGAACCCAGTACAGCGTGCGTGAGGAACCCAGTACAGCGTGCACGGAGGAACCCAGTACAGCGTGCACGGAGGAACCCAGTCAGCGTGCGCTGAGGAACCCAGTACAGCGTGCGCGGAGGAACCCAGTACAGCGTGCACTGAGGAACCCAGTACAGCGTGCGCTGAGGAACCCAGTACAGCGTGCACGTGAGGAACCCAGTACAGCGTGCGCTGAGGAACCCAGTACAGCGTGCACGAGGAACCCAGTACAGCGTGCGCTGAGGAACCAGTACAGCGTGCGCTGAGGAACCCAGTACAGCGTGCGCTGAGGAACCCAGTACAGCGTGCGCTGAGGAACCCAGTACAGCGTGCGCTGAGGAACCCAGTACAGCGTGCGCTGAGGAACCCAGTACAGCGTGCGTGAGGAACCCAGTACAGCGTGCACGGAGGAACCCAGTACAGCGTGCGCTGAGGAACCCAGTACAGCGTGCACGGAGGAACCCAGTACAGCGTGCGCTGAGGAACCCAGTACAGCGTGCGCTGAGGAACCCAGTACAGCGTGCACGGAGGAACCCAGTACAGCGTGCGCTGAGGAACCCAGTACAGCGTGCACGTAGGAACCCAGTACAGCGTGCACGGAGGAACCCAGTACAGCTTGTCCCAAAAGACATTTAAAATAATGCCTTGCAGCTTTTTCAAAGACCAGCAGGGGGCGCCACACACTTTAGCTTGTGCCAGAGGCTGGATGCTGCAGGTTGTTGATGACCTGCGAGAGAGAGAGGGAGGGTGAGAGGGAGGGAGGATGAGAGAGAGAGGGAGAGTGAGAGGGAGGGGGATGAGAGGAGGGAGGGAGGATGAGAGAGAGAGGGAGAGAGAGAGGATGAGAGAGAGTGAGGAGAGAGAGGGTGAGAGGGAGGATATGAGAGAGAGGGAGGGAGGGTGAGAGGGAGGGAGGGAGAGAGAGAGGGAGGAGAGGAGTGAGAGAGAGAGGGAGAGAGAGGATGAGAGAGAGAGGGTAGAGAGGGATGAGAGAGGGAGGGAGGGTCAGAGAGAGGGGGGAGAGAGAGAGAGAGGATGAGAGAGGGGTAGGGAGGGAGAGAGAGAGAGGGAGGGAGGGTGAGAGAGAGAGAGAGGAGGAGGAGAGGAGAGAGGAGAGAGGGAGAGATGAGAGAGAGGGAGGGAGGGGAGAGGATGAGAGAGAGAGAGAGAGGGTGAGGAGAGGGAGGGAGGATGAGAGAGAGAGGGAGAGGAGAGAGGAGAGAGAGAGGAGGGAGGAGAGAGAGGAGAGGGAGGGAGAGAGAGGAGGAGGAGAGAGAGAGGGAGGAGGAGAGGGAGGAGGATGAGAGAGAGAGGGAGAGGAGAGGGAGGGAGGAGAGAGGAGAGAGAGAGAGGGAGGAGAGGGAGGGAGGGAGGAGAGAGGAGAGAGGGAGGAGAGGGAGAGAGAGAGAGAGGAGGGAGGGAGGGAGAGAGAGAGAGGGAGGGAGGAGAGGAGAGAGGAGGGAGAGAGGGGAGAGAGAGAGAGAGAGGAGGGAGGGAGGGAGAGAGAGAGGGAGGGAGGGAGAGAGAGAGAGGAGAGAGAGAGGAGGAGAGAGGGGAGGAGGAGAGAGAGAGGAGGGAGAGAGGGAGAGGAGAGAGAGGAGAGAGAGGGAGGGAGGGAGAGAGAGAGAGAGAGGGAGGGAGGGGGAGAGAGTAGAGAGAGAGGGAGGGAGGAGAGATAGAGAGAGAGGGAGGGAGGGGGGAGAGAGAGAGAGAGAGGAGAGGGAGGGGGGAGGAGAGGAGAGAGGGAGGGAGGAGGAGAGAGAGAGAGAGGGAGGGAGGGAGGAGAGAGAGAGAGGGAGGGAGGGGGGGAGAGATAGAGAGAGAGGGAGGGAGGGGAGGAGAGAGAGAGAGAGAGGGAGGAGAGGGAGAGAGAGAGAGAGGAGAGGAGGGAGGAGGGAGAGAGAGAGAGAGGGGGAGGGGGGAGAGAGAGAGAGAGAGGGAGGGAGGGAGGGAGAGAGAGAGAGAGAGGGAGGGAGGAGAGAGAGAGAGAGAGGGAGGGAGGGAGAGAGGAGAGAGGGAGGGAGGGAGGGGGGAGAGAGAGAGAGAGAGGGAGGGAGGGGGAGAGATAGAGAGAGAGGGAGGGAGGGAGGGAGGAGAGAGAGAGAGAGGAGGGAGGGGGGAGAGATAGAGAGAGAGGGAGGGAGGGGGGAGAGATAGAGAGAGAGGGAGGGAGGGGGGAGGGAGAGATAGAGAGAGAGGGAGGGAGGGGGGGGAGAGATAGAGAGAGAGAGAGGGAGGGAATTCTTGGACCAAAAGATGAATAAAGTGATTCTGGTTTCTCGTCCTGAGCGTCAGAGACATCGTCCTGAGCGTCAGAGACATCGTCCTGAGCGTCAGAGACATCGTCCTGAGCGTCAGAGAAGACACGCGTCCGGAGGACTTCTCTATCCACAGTCTCAGAGGGAGGAGCTGAAACAGTGAAATTTAGATTAAAGTGAAATCTGAGAAAAAGTCTAAATGTTTTGTTTATATTTAAATCTAGTTCTTTCTTTTCAGTATATATAACAATAACATAATGACGTGCTTTGACCACCAGGGGTCCCTTTAAATAATGACGTGCTTTGACCACCAGGGGTCCCTTTAAATAATGACGTGCTTTGACCACCAGGGGTCCCTTTAAATAATGACGTGCTCTGACCACCAGGGGTCCCTTTAAATAATGACGTGCTTTGACCACCAGGGGTCCCTTTCCGTCAGCTGTGCAGCGTCATGGTGCACATGCAGCCCATCGATTGGATCAGATGTAAAAGTGAGTTAGTGTCGATCCGGCAAGGAGACGCGCTGTGTGAGGAGAGATGTGAGGTGATGTTTAACGGCTGATATGTCTCTGATCCCCGTCTCGTCTTCAGTTTCTCTTCAGTCCTCCTGCTCGTCTCCTGCTCGTCTCCTGCTCGTCTCGAGGTCTCCTCAGGCTGATCCCCGTCACGTCTTCAGCTCGTCTTCAGTCCTCCTGCTCGTCTCGAAGTCTCCTCAGGCTGATCCCCGTCACGTCTTCAGTTCCTCTTCAGTCCTCCTGCTCGTCTCGAGGTCTCCTCAGGCTGATCCCGTCACGTCTTCAGCTCGTCTTCAGTTCTCCTGCTCGTCTCCTGCTCGTCTCCTGCTCGTCTCGAGGTCTCCTCAGGCTGATCCCCGTCACGTCTTCAGCTCGTCTTCAGTCCTCCTGCTCGTCTCGAAGTCTCCTCAGGCTGATCCCCGTCACGTCTTCAGTTCCTCTTCAGTCCTCCTGCTCGTCCAGAAGTCTCCTCAGGCTGATCCCGTCACGTCTTCAGTTCCTCTTCAGTCCTCCTGCTCGTCCAGAAGTCTCTCAGGCTGATCCCCGTCACGTCTTCAGTTCCTCTTCAGTCCTCCTGCTCGTCTCGAAGTCTCCTCAGGCTGATCCCCGTCACGTCTTCAGTTCCTCTTCAGTTCTCCTGCTCGTCCAGAAGTCTCCTCAGGCTGATCCCGTCACGTCTTCAGCTCGTCTTCAGTTCGTCTGCTCGTCTCGAGGTCTCCTCCTCAGGGCTCTATAAATAGAGATCTACGGCAGATCTGTAGTATGTAAAGCAGCCGAACCGTGTATTACAACGCCGTCATGCGATGACTTCCAAAGAGAAAAGCAAGCACACTCGGAATAAAGTATTATTGTATTTTTAAAAAACGTCTTCAGATTTCACATCACATAAACACCAAATCCCAGCATGCATTGCGGCTAAACCATCCAATCATCGAGCTGAGGATCTTGCCTACGTCTGTTTCGGTTTCGTTTATGACCGATGTATTTTGTTACACACACGTTCCTTCACGTTTACATTTGAATTTGCATTAAAGTATTTCGTGAGGCCTTCCAACATGTTTTTAAATATAACTACGGTTGTAGTTGAAGAGTTTGTAAATTAACATGAACCGAAGCTGTTGCCTGGCAACTCAATCGCACAACGTCACGTCCGTTAATTCCACACACACGGATTAACATCGATTTAATACATGAATGTATCTTTGTTTCTGCTCAGAGAGGAGTCGACCAGCTGGGCAACAAGAACATCGGGTAATCGAGTGACTATTACAAAATGAATCATGACGTCGGGGGTGGCATTGGTTGGTGTTATCGGTTATTTCTCCCTGGGTAACAATGGGTTAACAATACCGTGTAGCTGTCACGTTTGAAATCGTGACATCTTCACGTCTCCCAGCATGGTACTTCGTCACATGTTCACGTCTTGCCGTGATACCGGGTTGAGATAGATAGATAGATAGATACAGTGGCGGCTGGTCATTAGGGGCAGGTGGGGCACAGCCCCACCTAGTGTCAGCAGAAAGTATTACAAATAATGATTACCAAAAAATGCACAAAAAAATAAATAAAATATATAAAATATA
>CM070445.1:2223297-2225896 GCA_036324595.1 Champsocephalus gunnari
TCCTCTCCTGCTGATGTTCAGGTGTATATCAGTATGTAGTGTCTCTACTTTAAAGAGTCCTCTCCTGCTGATGTTCAGGTGTATATCAGTATGTTGTGTCTCTACTTTAAAGAGTCCTCTCCTGCTGATGTTCAGGTGTATATCAGTATGTAGTGTCTCTACTTTAAAGAGTCCTCTCCTGCTGATGTTCAGGTGTATATCAGTATGTAGTGTCTCTACTTTAAAGAGTCCTCTCCTGCTGATGTTCAGGTGTATATCAGTATGTAGTGTCTCTACTTTAAAGAGTCCTCTCCTGCTGATGTTCAGGTGTATATCAGTATGTAGTGTCTCTACTTTAAAGAGTCCTCTCCTGTGATGTTCAGGTGTATATCAGTATGTAGTGTCTCTACTTTAAAGAGTCCTCTCCTGCTGATGTTCAGGTGTATATCAGTATGTAGTGTCTCTACTTTAAAGAGTCCTCTCCTGCTGATGTTCAGGTGTGTATCAGTTTGTAGTGTCTCTACTTTAAAGAGTCCTCTCCTGCTGATGTTCAGGTGTATATCAGTATGTAGTGTCTCTACTTTAAAGAGTTCTCTCCTGCTGATGTTCAGGTGTGTATCAGTTTGTAGTGTCTCTACTTTAAAGAGTTCTCTCCTGCTGATGTTCAGGTGTGTATCAGTTTGTAGTGTCTCTACTTTAAAGAGTCCTCTCCTGCTGATGTTCAGGTGTATATCAGTATGTAGTGTCTCTACTTTAAAGAGTCCTCTCCTGCTGATGTTCAGGTGTATATCAGTATGTAGTGTCTCTACTTTAAAGAGTCCTCTCCTGCTGATGTTCAGGTGTATATCAGTATGTAGTGTCTCTACTTTAAAGAGTCCTCTCCTGCTGATGTCCAGGTGTATATCAGTATGTAGCGTCTCTACTTTAAAGAGTCCTCTCCTGCTGATGTTCAGGTGTATATCAGTATGTAGTGTCTCTACTTTAAAGAGTCCTCTCCTGCTGATCAATCAATCAATCAATCAATATTTATTTATATAGCCCAATATAACAAATGTTACATTTGTCTCAGTGGTCTTCACAGTGTGTACAGAATATCAGTATGACAATACGACACCTCTGTCCTTAGACCCTCTGTCCTTAGACCCTCTGTCCTTAGACCCTCACATCGTACAAGGAAAAACTTCCAAAGAAAACCCAGTTTAAAGGGAACATGGAGAAACCTCAGGGAGAGCAGCAGAGGAGGGATCCCTCTCCAGGACGGACAGACTGCAATAGATGCCGTGTGTAAATTGAAAAGATAATACATTTGCAACATAGGTAGTCCAGATGTTTGGAAATGCATGTGTGTATAATAGGAAGATGAATCCACGAGGATATCCATCCAGGACCGATGATCCAGGACCACAGCCACGACTCAAGATCCAGCGCTCGGGATGTCCCCCGACAAACTAAGCCTATATCAGCAAAACTAGGGGCTGAATCTAATCAGCCCTAACTATAAGCTTTATCAAAAGGAAGGTCTTAAGCGCACTCTTAAAAACGGATAGGGTGTCTGCCTCCCGAACACAAACTGGAAGCTGATTCCACAAATGTGGAGCTTGATGAGAAAAGGCTCTGGCTCCCATTGTACTTTTAGAGACTCTAGGAACAACCAACAACCCTGCATTCTTGGAACGCAATGCCCTAGTAGGACAGTAGGGTATAATGAGTTCTTTAAGGTAAGATGGCGCCTGCCCATTAAGGGCTTTGTCGGCGAGAAGAAGAATTTTAAATTCTATCCTGTGTTCTATAGGGAGCCAGTGTAAGGCAGCCAGAACAGGAGTAATGTGGTCCCTTTTCCTAACTCTGGTTAGTACACGAGCCGCAGCATTTTGAATCAGCTGAAGCCACTTGACTGACTTCTTGGTACTCCCTGATAGTAAAGAGTTACAATAATCCAGCCTAGAAGTAACAAATGCATGGACTAGTTTCTCTGCATCGCTTTGAGGCAAGATATGCCTGATCTTTGCAATGTTACGTAGATGGAAGTAGGCGGTCCTTGAAATTGATTTTATGTGGGCGTTAAAGGATAAATCCTGATCAAATATAACACCAAGATTCCTTACAGTCTCACTGGAGGCCAAATTAATGCCATCCATAGTTAGTATATCTTTAGATAATTTGTTTCGTAGATTCTTCGGGCCAAGTACAATAACTTCAGTTTTGGTCGTGTTTAACATCAAAAAGTTTAAGGTCATCCACGTTTTTAAGTCCTTAAGGCAGTCTTGAATTGTATTTAGATGATTAATTTCATCAGGCTTGATTTATAAATATAGTTGAGTATCATCCGCATAACAATGAAAGTTTACAGAATGATTCCTTATAATATTGCCTAACGGAAGCATATGTAATGTGAACAAAATAGGTCCGAGCACTGAGCCCTGTGGCACTCCATGGCTAACTTTGGTTTGCGTTGAAGATTCATCGTTAACACGTACAAACTGAGAGCGTTCAGATAGATAGGACCTAAACCAGCCTAAAGCAGTTCCCTGTATGCCAACCAAGTGCTCTAGTCTTTGCAATAGGATATCATGGTCGATAGCATCAAATGCAGCACTGAGATCGAGCAAAACAGATAGAG
>CM070445.1:2226396-2253900 GCA_036324595.1 Champsocephalus gunnari
TCCTCCAGAGTCAGAACAAGTATGTTAACTTTTGGAAGAACCAGAGGAAGGGGTGAAAATGGATGAAATGTATCCGAAAATAGTGCCTCATATGCGGGTAGAGTCCCCTGACAACTCCCCTTACATTCCTCCAGAGTCAGAAAAAGTATGTTAACTTTTGGAAGAACCAGAGGAAGGGGTGAAAATGGATGAAATGTATCTGAAAATAGTGCCTCATAATGCATAAACTTAAAGTTTTTGAAGAACCATACTGGGGGGTCTCCAGGCAACACATGTACCGGGGCCAGAGTGCACATGGAGCGGGGAGACATTCCTCCATGAAGTGAGGCAGCCGTTTTTCTTCTGAGTCCTTTCAAAAACCGACTTCCGGTTTCCGATTTCGTGCAGACAGTAGTCTTTTACACCATCAAAATGGACAAACGATGCATCGAATGACATCTACAGACCAAGACGAAGCTAACCGAAGTACTCACAGACTTCTAGCGTGTGAAAAACGTGTGCAAAGTATCCGCAAACGGACCAGTGGCTGTGATGCTATTTTTGCTGCTAGCGGTTAGTACACGAGCTGCAGCATTTTGAATCAGCTGAAGCGACTGACTTCTTGGTACTCCCTGATAATAAGGAGTTACAATAATCCAGCCTAGAAGTAACAAATGCATGGACTAGTTTCTCTGCATCGCTTTGAGGCAAGATATGCCTGATTTTTGCAATGTTACGTAGATGGAAGTAGGCGGTCCTTGAAATTGATTTTATGTGGGTGTTAAAGGATAAATCCTGATCAAATATAACACCAAGATTCCTTACAGTCTCATTGGAGGCCAAATTAATGTCATTCATAGTTAGTATATCTTTAGATCATTTGTTTCGTAGATTCTTCGGGCCAAGTACAATAACTTCAGCTTTGGTCGTGTTTAACATCAAAAAGTTTAAGGTCATCCACGTTTTTAAGTCCTTAAGGCAGTCTTGAATTTTATTTAGATGATTCATTTCATCAGGCTTGATTGCTAAATATAGTTGAGTATCATCCGCATAACAATGAAAGTTTACAGAATGATTCCTTATAATATTGCCTAACGGAAGCATATATAATGTGAACAAAATAGGTCCGAGCACTGAGCCCTGTGGCACTCCATGGCTAACTTTGGTTTGCGTGGAAGATTCATCGTTAACACGTACAAACTGAGAGCGTTCAGATAGATAGGACCTAAACCAACCTAAAGCAGTTCCCTGTATGCCAACCAAGTGCTCTAGTCTTTGCAATAGGATATCATGGTCGATAGTATCAAATGCAGCACTGAGATCGAGCAAAACAAGAATAGAGACAAGTCCCTTGTCTGAGGCTATTAGAATATCATTTGTGACTTTAACCAGAGCTGTCTCTGTGCTATGATGTGTTCTAAAGCCAGACTGAAAATCTTCAAATAAATCATTGTTTTTTAAGTAATCACACAACTGTTTTGCGACCGCTTTCTCAAGAATCTTTGAGAGGAACGGAAGATTAGAAATAGGTCTATAGTTGGCTAAAACCTCTGGATCGAGGTTGTGCTTTTTAAGAAGCGGTTTTATCACTGCTACTTTGAATGATTGTGGAACATAGCCTGATAATAAAGACATATTCATAATATTTAATAAAGAAGTGCTAATTAATGGAAAAACTTCCTTCAACAGCTTAGCTGGAATTGGGTCTAACATGCACGTTGATGGTTTAGAAGAGAGAATCATTGAATGTAATTGTTCAAGGTTAATGGCTGAAAAGCATTCTAGTTTACTATCTAGTGTAATATTAGAACTTACGATTCCAGGGAGCTGTTGATAACACTATACTGGTCAAAGGCAAGAGGTCATTAATTTTGTTTCCAAGAGTAACAATTTTATCGTTAAAAAAGCACATACAATCATTACTACTGAGTGCTATGGGAACAGAAGGCTCAGTCGAGCTGTGGCTCTCTGTCAGCCTGGCTACAGTGCTGAAAAGAAATCTTGCATTATTCTTATTCTCATCTATTAATGAAGAGTAGTAGGCTGCTCTCGCTTTACGCAGTGCTTTCTTATATTCATTGGGAGTAATATGCCAGATTAAACAAGATTCTTCAAGTTTAGTGGAACGCCATATCCTTTCATAACCAGATATTAAGCAGCAGGAACAGAGTGCAGTGGACAGTGAAGACAGCAGCCCGTTACAAACCCCCTCTCATCGTCCTCCGCCACTCCGTTTACACAATTCAGGGACGCCGTACGGCAGCAGTTTTTAGACAGTCTGTCCCGCATAGAATTATCACGAGACTGCAAACATCTCAGAATATTAATTCTGCTGAAACTGTGACCGCCCCGAAAATTCTAATTGGAGAGGTTCCAGTTTATAAGCCTTGGACACCCGCTGAGGTCATGGATGTCACTAATCACGCTCCCAGTCCCACTAAAAGCCCAGATGAGTATCTGTCGTGGTTGACTAATGTCTGCTCAGTTTATAACTTTTTGGTTCATGATGTTAAACAGCTGGTAATCCTAACATACAAGGCAGATTGGCCCACGTGCAGGAACGAGTTTAAATTCCCTGACTGTACGCCTGCAGGTGACTGGCCTCTGACACAGACGCGTGACATATGGATTCAAACCGTCGCTGCTTTGGCTATTAAAAGACATGCGCTAAGACTCACACAGTTTTTTTCCAAAATCAAAATATTCCAAAAAGTTGATGCCAGTGTGTGAGAGCACTTGTTTATTCAACAATATTTAGAAACATTGGAAGAGAAAGATCACAGTTTGACATTTAGAACATTACAGTATGATTCCAGATATTACCAGAAGAAGAAAAGAAGGCGATTGGTTTCAGATGTTTACCATTATAAACACAAGACGCCGTTTTGTGAATCCAAACAGAAATGTTACATGTGTCTTTAAGAGAAGAGACCAAGTTAATCAGACTCTCAGACCTGCAGAGGATCCAGAGACACTGAGGAGAGACTCTCAGACTTGCAGAGGATCCAGAGACGCTGAGGAGAGACTCTCAGACCTGCAGAGGAACCAGAGACACTGAGGAGAGACTCTCAGACCTGCAGAGGAACCAGAGACACTGAGGAGAGACTCTCAGACTGCAGAGGAACCAGAGACACTGAGGAGAGACTCTCAGACCTGCAGAGGAACCAGAGACACTGAGGAGAGACTCTCAGACCTGCAGAGGAACCAGAGACGCTGAGGAAGCATCAGACCAGAATCCAAACCCAGCGTAGAGAGGTTCAGTGAATGTGGTTCTGATGGTGTGGATGTGGATCAGTTTGTCAGAGGAGACTCTGTAGAAGGAGAGAGAGCCAGCAGGATGATCCAGATACACTGCTACTCTACCAGAGAGAGGGAGAGACGAGGGGAGTGTTATGCTGTTATTGTGCCAGACACAGTAACGCGTATCAGAGCAGAACAGACTCCAGGACTGATCATTCTTTCCAAACCCACAGTCCTCTCTCTCTCCTCTCCGGCTGATTCCTCTGTAAGTCACTGATATATGAACCCCTCCTCTCCACTCGACCTCCCAGTAACAGCGACCAGTCAGAGCTTCTCTGCACATCAGCTGTTCGAAGAAGTCAAACCTCTCTAGATGATCAGGATATGGTCTGCTCCCCTCTCACACGTGTCACCGTCCTGTTGTCCTCAGACAGTTGGAGTCCTCTGTGAGCTGTGTGTGAGTCCAGCTCCAGTCACAGGGCGTCTGAGGGAGAGGACAGCTGCAGGTTATCATCTGTTCATTTATTAACTACTCTACGGACTGACAGGAAGCCCTTCAGACTGAGCATGAGGTCTAACAAGCTGATCTGCATCAGCAGGTGATCCATCAAGGATCTCAGACCTAATGCTTATTATTGTAAAATAAGAGAGAGAGAGAGAGAGAGAGGAGGAGAGAGAGGATGAGAGAGAGGGGGGGTGAGAGAGAGGGATGGAGGAGGAGAGAGAGGGAGGATGAGAGAGAGAGAGAGGAGGAGGAGAGAGAGAAAGGATGAGAGAGAGAGGGGGGGGTGAGAGAGAGGGAGGAGGAGGAGGAGAGAGAGAGAAAGGATGAGAGAGAGAGGGGGGGTGAGAGAGAGGGAGGGAGGAGGAGAGAGAGAGAGGATGAGAGAGAGAGAGAGTGGGGGTGAGAGAGAGAGGAGAATGAGAGAGAGAGGGAGTAGGAGAGAGAGGGAGAATGAGAGAGAGGGGGGGGGTGAGAGAGGGAGGATGAGAGAGAGAGGGAGTAGGAGAGAGAGGGAGGGAGGAGAGAGAGAGGGGGGGGGGTGAGAGAGAGAGGGAGGATGAGAGAGAGAGGGAGGAGGAGAGAGAGCCCAGCTAGCGGGGAATGTTCTCACAACGTCGGCTACAGGTTCAAATAATGTTTTAAAGAAACGTTTTAATCTGATAGCATTTTTTCGCTCTGGGGCTAATTCAGAGGCTCAGTGTTAGTCTTGTGTTTTTTTGTTGCTAAAAATGGTTCATATCATCAGTTTGCTGAGTTTCTTCCCGTTACATGGATGTGACACATTCATAGTTTATTAAATATTAAGAAGCCCTCAGACGCCGTTTCCTGCAGATGATGCGTTTTCCCCCCGGTACCGGGTGGATGGGATTCAACAGATTAAACTCTCAGGTCCACTGAGTGACCCAGTAAGCTGTATACATGACATCGGCAACCAAGCCAGCCTTACGCATTAGATACGATGACGTTTTAAACAAATATAAATGTACAATAAGGAACAAAAAACTAAATGAAACCCACATGAGGATATTGAGAAAGCCATTGATCAAAATCAATTCTGGGATCTGTGGAACAACTTCAACACAAAACAACCACAAGCATTACCCATCCAAAACGGTGACATCTGGAGAGAACATTTTGAAAGCTTGTACAAAGACGTACCAATACATCTAATGAATTCAGATCAGTGTATTACAAAAGAGAAACTCCAAATATTAGAAGAAACTATTAAAGACAACCAAAAGCCCCTTGATTTCCCAATGACTTGGGAAGAGTTGACCACACAGTCACAATCTCTCCGGCCAAGGAAAGCTTGAGGCCCAGACAACATTCAAAAGGAAATGCTCCGATGCAGCACCCCAGAGATGCAGGGTACAGTGTTAAAGCTGTTCAGTATCATATTGCAGTCAGGATGTTTTCATCTGGTGCAAAGGGCTCATCTCCCCCATTCATAAGAGTGGAGACAATCAGACCCTAAGAACTACTGTGGCGTCTGTGTCAGCAGCTGTCTGGGGATCAGACCCTAAGAACTACCGTGGCATCTGTGTCAGCAGCTGTCTGGGGATCAGACCCTAAGAACTACCGTGGCGTCTGTGTCAGCAGCTGTCTGGGGATCAGACCCCAAGAACTACCGTGGCGTCTGTGTCAGCAGCTGTCTGGGGATCAGACCCTAAGAACTACCGTGGCGTCTGTGTCAGCAGCTGTCTGGGGATCAGACCCTAAGAACTACCGTGGCATCTGTGTCAGCAGCTGTCTGGGGATCAGACCCTAAGAACTACCGTGGCGTCTGTGTCAGCAGCTGTCTGGGGATCAGACCCTAAGAACTACCGTGGCGTCTGTGTCAGCAGCTGTCTGGGGATCAGACCCTAAGAACTGCCGTGGCGTCCGTGTCAGCAGCTGTCTGGGGAAATTATTCTGTAGCATTCTAAATAAAAGAATAAAAGATTTCCTTAACAACAACCCATCTGAGTAAAAATCAAATTGGCTTCCTTCCAAAACACCGCACCACCGACCATGTGTATACCCTTCACACTTTAGTTAACAAACATGTACACCAAACACAACATGGTAAGATATTCACTTGTTTCATTGATTTCAAGAAAGCTTTCGACTCTATTTGGCACGAAGGGCTCTATCATAGACTTCTACATTGTGGTAAAGGGGGCACAATTGCTGCTCCTGGCCTCTCCTTCCTAGATAGAGAGGTGAAGTGTCTGCTTTATGCCAATGACCTTGTTCTGCTGTCTCCTACTGAACAAGGACTCCACAGGGACAGACAGACTGTGGACACTGCAGTAGACCAGTACTGTAAGGACTGGGCCCTGGCAGTCAATATGAAGACAACTAATGTCATGGTGTTCCAGAAACGCCCCAGATGTCAGGAGAACAAATACCATTTTACCATAAATAATCCTATCATGGAACTTAGTATGAGTTACACCTACCTTGGTTTAACCATAACAGCATCGGAAAGTTTCAACTTGGCAGTGAATGCACTCAGAGAAAGAGCCAGAAGAGCTCTGAATGCAATGAAGAGAACATTTTATAATGTCCAAATTCCAATTAAAATCTATAACAGTGAAAAGAAGAAGTGAGCTTTCTGTAATGAAATGTATCTGTTGGTTCTGTTGGTTCTGTGTTCACTGTGTTGTGTTGTGGATCTCGTGTGCAGTGTAACCTGAGCAGCTCTGAGGATTCAAACTGAAAACACACTCACACTTCCTCACACCAGGTTTCAACCACTGCAGTCCACCATGGTCCATCCTGCAGGAAGACACACAGTCGGGATCAACTTCATACACCTTCACTCAAATCCACCATTAAACAGGAAGCTGTCTGTCTGACTGTCCGTCTGTCCGTCCGTCTGTCTGTCTGTCTGCCTGTCCGTCTGACTGTCTGTCTGTCTGTCCGTCCATCCGTCTGTCCGTCCGTCCGTCTCTGTCTGTCCGTCCGTCTGTCTGTCTGTCTGCCTGTCCGTCTGACTGTCGTCTGTCTGTCCGTCCGTCCATCCGTCCATCCGTCTGTCCGTCCGTCCGTCTCTCTGTCTGTCCGTCCGTCCGTCCGTCCGTCCGTCTGTCCGTCCGTCCGTCTGTCTGCCTGTCCGTCTCTATGACTGTCTGTCTGTCTGTCCGTCCGTCCGTCCGTCCGTCCGTCTGTCTCTCTGACTGTCTGTCCGTCCTCTCTGTCTGTGTGTCTGTGTGTCCATGCCTGAGTGTCTCCAGTCTCCAGAGTGGATCCTCCAGTCCAGCAGACAGTAGCTTCTCTCCTGAGTCTCCTGGATGATTGTAGCTCAGGTCCAGCTCTCTCAGATGGGAGGAGGGGTTGGAGCTCAGAGCTGAAGCCAGAGAAACACAGCCTTCCTCTGTGACCTGACAGCCTGACAGACTGAACACACACACACACACACACACACACACACACACACACACACACACACACACACACACCACACACACACACACACACACACACACACACACACACACACACACACACACACACACACACACACACACACACACACACACACACACACACACACACACACACACACACACACACACACACACACACACACACACACACACACACACACACACACACACACACACACACACACACACACACACCACACACACACACACACACACACACACACACACACACACACACACACACACACACACACACACACACACACACACACACACCACACACACACACACACACACACACACACACACACACACACACACACACACACACACAGTTAGAGAGTAAACATTGAGGTTCGTGTGATAGTTAATGAAAGGAAAGTTGGAGGTTTCTGTGTTTCTTCTCTCGAAGTCTCAACTCCCCTGGCCAGGCAGCGCTGAGACGGCTGTGGTAAACTCAAAGAATTGAGAAACCAGACTTGAGATTTCCACAGAAGAGATACCAACTCACAGTAATCAAAACGTACTTGGGAATTAAATGACTTTTGAAGTTGTATTGGTTAAAGAAAAAAAATGCAGAGAGGTGGATTTAGGATTTACACAGCTATGGTTGAAATCTGTTTATTATTGTCGTTTGATGGTTGTTTGTTTTGTTTGTTGGTCTTGTTTTATGTTGATAAATGTTTATACTGGAGAAATCACATGTATCTGCCTCGTAGTCTGCCTGAGAAGCTTAAGGTTTGACTGAGGGAATATTGATTTGCTTTGCTAGCCGATCCGATATACATGTTTTTGCTGGAGGAATCACTGTATCTGACCTCGTAGTCTTGAGTTCTGCCTGAGAAGACCCTAATGGCCTGTCTTACGGCCCCTACACCCGGCGGCGTGCGTTGAAGCTTGCCAGCGGGCATGTCTGTCGCTCGACCAACAACCAATCACATGAATCTCCCGTCCCAGACACACAAGCAGCGGTTTGATTGGCTAGAGCTTGTACTGGCATATGATTCGATTGGCTGACGCTTCCATCGAAGCTTCAAAAGTAGAACATTGCGCTACGCTTTGCTCCCACAATGCAGTTCGGCGAAGCGTGACGTGACCCCATTCAAAGTGAATGGGCAGAAGCGTTGAAGCTTCAACGCACGCCGCCGTGTGGAGGGGTGAGATTAAGGTTCAGGTTAAGGTTCAGAGATTTATTGGCTGAGGGGATATGATTTGCTTTGCTAGCCAAGTGCACAAAAACAGGGTGGAGGGGTCTGCCCATGCCCGTTCGGGTCCGTTCGGTAATTAAGAGATTAATAACCCGATCTGAGTTGAGGGAGTTAAAAAGCAGGGCTCAACGCTAACTTTTAAAAGTGGTTGCCAGGCAACCAGGCATCAGCTTTTGGTTGCCAAAACTGAAAATACGGTTGCCATTTTTAGTCACCTTATATTTTAAATAAATAAGATACTATACAGTTATACATCAACTTAATAATGAAATGCTTTACAATAAGTAATTTACACACTTATTTTAAACTTAAGCGGTAGTAAACTTCTCCACCCTCAATTGCTGGTATACTAAATACCAGTAGTGCAGCTGTTGTCATGTTCTTCACAGATCCCTCACACATGAATTGAGCAAGTCACTAGTTTCTTCATCATCCGTTGTCTCCCTTTCAAATTTGGGTTTTCTTGACCTTGGTGCTGACCCCCACCACAGACCCATTGGCCCTTCAGCATTGAAGTCTTGACCTTTGTGCTGACCCCCACCACAGACCCATTGGCCCTTCAGCATTGAAGTCTTGACCTTTGTGCTGACCCCCACCACAGACCCATTGGTCCTTCAGCATTGAAGTCTTGACCTCTGTGCTGACCCCCACCACAGATCCACTGGCCCTTCAGCATTGACGTCTTGATTGGCCAGACTAATACATTTATAATGTTAAATAAATGAAAACCATTCACAGTAAGAATTAGATATTAATTATTAATGCTGTAAATTACCTTTAATATGTGTAACTATTTAAAATGTGTTACCTTTTTATAGAAGTGATTATATTTGTATGCCAATATTTTCCTATGGTAAAGTTTTGTTGTGCACTTTTATTTTGATAGTAATAAGATCGGGACTCTTATTTTGAAGGAACTTTTACCGGAAGTGAATGGACAACGAAGCAGAATGTACTTAATATATATTTGGTCTCTCAAGACTTTACACATTTCCTCTCTGCTTTTCGTTCGGGTTCACCTTGAGCTTTATCAGTTGAATCACTTTGAACATTCGTTTGAGATGTTGACGGGTTGGCTGAACTTTTTACCGCACAGTCAAACAACTTAATTTGCTTCGCCATTTTTTGTAAAACAAACACACGGAACACCGCGCACGCGAATAACGGAGCTGACACACGGCGGCGTGCGTTGCCGCTTGGCGGTGGGCGTGTCTTGAGCTTGGGGAGTCAACGCGAGCAACCCGACCAACAATCAATCACATGAATGTCCCGCCCCGGACATACAAAGCAAAGCATTCATGCTACATCCATGCTGGCTAAATATACTGTCTATGCTTGCTAGCTGTCCATTCAAACGAAGTACACTGGATATAAAATCCCCAAACAGACGAAAACCTACCAGTTTCCCCCACTGTCTCTGCCACCTCCCCCCCATGCCTGGCTCCTCCGGTTTGTATCCCTGTCTGTAAAGAGGGACTGGTCATAGAGTACCGGGTGATTCCCTACCACCACGATAATTTTCTCCTCCATTTTTTGACATATGGGAAATAACTGCAGTCTGGCTTTCCCAGCATACACCCGGTTTGATTGGCTACTGCTTGTACTGTCAGATTTGCATACGCGGGATTTTATTGGCTGACGCCTCCGTCGAGGCGGCAAAAGTAGAACATTGCTCTACTTTTGCAGCGAGCACCGCGAGAAAAGCTACGCTTCGCTCCCACAATGCAGTTCGGCGAATCGTGACGTCACCCCATTCAAAGTGAATGGGCAGAAGCGTTGAAGCGGCAACGCACGCCGCGAGGTGACGTGCAACAACATTAACCTTTCTGTTGGTCGCTTGTTAGCAGACCCTTCACGCGATGGCAGAGCGAACAGGTTCAGGCAGGGCCCATAGTGATAGCCCTATAGTTTAAATCTACTACCCACACATGGAAATGTATTTAGGAACCTATCCATGTGATTTTTAGTGGGGGTCGACCTCAAATCCTCTAGGGGGTCCAGGGGCATGCCCCCACGGTAAGATTTTATTTTTTATTTTGGAGTTAAATGCATCAATCTGGTGCATTTTGAGGGGGAAATAAAGAGACTAGATCTATGGAAACACCTATATTAAACAGAACTGTATACATTTAAATAATCATAAAATCATGGCCATAACCAATACCATACCTTTTCCAATATGAACTTGTTTATTAATTTATTTTTGGTTCATTTATAGTTGTGAGTGTGTCTGTGCTCCTGAATCAGCCTCTCCTCCCTCCTCTCCTCCTCTCCTCCCTCCTCTCCCCTGCTCCTCTTTGAGGCAACAGCAAAGACTAGTTTTCTCTCAACAAGTTTTAAAAGTGTATCTTGCCTTTTTTCACCCAGTTAACTTTTTATTTATGTATTCATGCATATTTTACTAATCACATTACATTTCATTTAGCTGACGCTTTTATCCAAAGCGACTTATAATGACCGATTACAGGGACATTCTCCCTGGAGTAACTGAGGGCTCAGTGCCTTGCTCAAGGGCACACTATTGGTGGTGTTCCTGCCGGGATTTGAACCCACAGCCTTCCGATCTTCAGCCCACCTCACTATCCATTAGACCAATCACTACGCTCTCAAATGGAAATATGTGTTTACATAAATGGTGACCACACCGTTTGAGACCCACTGAGAACTAAGTTAACTATCTAAACACTCAGAGAGTCCTTTACCTCACCTGAGCTGAGCTTATCCCGAGCTTGAATGACACACAGAGACCAATCAAGGGCTTTGATTTGTGATCTGTATGACAGTGGCCATGTCGGCAGGCCACATCATGTGGACAGCCAGTCACCTTGTGTGAGGCAGGCCACTTAACAGGCCAGAAGGAGGCGAGATCAGTGCAAGGGAGCGAGGGATCATTGTCCACAAGTTAATCGATCGCAGATGGCGTCGTGGTCACGGACGAATACATTTTTTTTTAAAAAAATAAAAAAAAGTCTATGTGTGGGAAACCCTGGAGGTGATCTCTGGGGCCATAGATCTCGGCCTCCGTTACGGATTGTGTAGCTTCGTTGGTGGCGAAGTGAATGTAGTTTGTGCATCTGTCTGTGTTTTGGTTTGTCTGTCTCTGTTTCCTGTTTCAGTTTGAAAAGTGTTCCCCCTCCCATTTTGTCTGTTGCTGCTGATTGTGTTCACTTTGTGTCCTGTGTTGTCTCCTCCCCCCTCACCTGTGTCTTGTTGGTTTGATTGGTCCTGTGTGTATTTAGGTTCTGTTTCCTGTTAGTCTGGGTGTGTGTGAGATCCTTGTTGCTGGTGACTGTGTGCACGGGAAACAGTCATATTGAGGCTGTGTATCTTGTACCACAAAGGGGAATAAGTGCCCACACCGGGTTATATTTGAACTCTCCGTCTCTGCCTCCTTGCTTGGTCGGGCCGCTCAACGGTCAGCTTCACAGTGTGCCTTTTATCTATTCTTGTAATATTATGTTTGTTATAATGTTATGTTCATTGTGAAGCACTTTGGCAAACCCTCTGTTTTTAAAATGTGCTCAAGAAATAAAGTGCTTTTCTCTAACCTGAGAGTCTCCAGTTCACAGAGAGGACTCTCCAGTCCAGCCGACAGCAGCTTCACTCCTGAGTCCTGCAGGTCGTTGTCACTCAGGTCCAGCTCTCTCAGACTGGAGGACTGGGAGCTGAGGACTGAGGACAGAGCTGCACAGCTTCTCTCCGACAGGTCACAGCCACTCAGTCTGAGGAGGAATCAGTAACACAGAAAAAACGTATTACAACTAGTGGTGCACGATAATTATCGGCCCGATATTAGGAATTATGACGTCATCCCGACAAACCCGATAAAATTATTAATAGCCCCGATAATATACAATTTAGTTTTTGGGTAAAAAAAAGAAAGAAAGAGATCCTGCGGTGTGGGTGGGTTGGGATGAGGGGCGCTTGTTTTTCACTGGGCTCCTCCCGTGTTGCCAGTACTGTGGTGTTAGTGGTTTAGGAAGAGGGGAGTTCTTCACAGAGCCAGCGCTCTCTAACTCGTGCCTGGCTGTGACGTAAACGGTGTGCGGCCGTGAAGCCAGGACAGTGAACAAACATGCCGTCGGTAGTATGGGACTATTTCAAAGTTTCAGAGTTGGATAGTTCGCTTGCTATTTGTATTAACGAATGCAGAAGTTCCACGAGGAGGGGAGAAGGCAACGAGCTATAATACTTCCAACTTGATCAGTCGCCTGAAACATCGCCATGGCTACGATGGTGTGTTCACAGCGTACGAAGACGCCTGCGCTGCTAAACTAGCGGCGAATCCAAAGCCAGCTGCAAAGGCACCGGGCTTTGACCTCTCCACGAGGCTTTGGAAAAAGGAGGAGACGCTCGTGTCCTTTGCTCACTACTAGTCTGTTTTTTACCACCAGGTGTGCAAAAACTACAGGTACATTTAATATATGTATATTATATTACTTATCGGGTATCGGTATCGGTCTTGAGAAGCAGGAAGTTATCTGTATCGGTTTCAAAAAACCGATATCGTGCATCCCTAATTAGGGTCTGAGACCTAGGTCGGCAAAGACCCTATTGAAATTGGAAAAAATCGTCGCGCGGTGACCGATAAACCTGCCGAAAACATGGAAAACGACCGACAAAAGCACAGAAAATGTTCGTAAATAATGACGGCTGATAGACCGCTGATAGACCGCTGATAGACCGCTGATAGACCGCGTGAGCCCAGTCTCTGGAGTAACTAAGGGCTAAGTGCTTTGCCCACGTGACTGCAAATCGCATAATTGATATCGTAACAATCAGCTTAGTCGCTCGCGATAACCATGCAAAACCCACTCAAAACAGGGTAAAAAAGGGGCAAAGGCCCATTAAAGGTGTCCCAGTGGGTAGGCCGGACGGCTCTCTTAGTGGTCTCATCCACCTCAATGTTAAATCGAACATGATTGAAACTGGACGGATTATTTTTTGTTATTATTATTATTTGACTTTTTGAAACGCACTTTTGACCCCCGCAACATATGTGAAAATTCACCAAATGTTGCAGTCGCGTCAAAAGTGTGGCAACTTAAAGTACGTCATTGGTCCCGGAATTTTGCGTCAAAAATTGCGTAAGCCACGCCCATTTCCGTTTTTGACGTTAACTCCCCCTACTTTAATTTTCACGTAAACGAACGAAACTCGCCACGCATATCTAGGATGCGGAGACGAACCAAAAAGCCTCTTGGAGGGGTAAACAATAACGTACAGGAAGTCGGCCATTTTGAATTTGGTGTCGAAAAAACGCGATTTATCTATTTATCTATTTCGGCGTACCTACGAAATCTATCTCCTCCTAGGGACTTTTATCGTACGCCTCGAAATTCGTCGGGTAGCTTCGCGAGACATGGGCAAGCTTAAGTTGTCACAGGAATTTTTTTCTTTCGCACGGCGTAGCCGTTATTTTCCGCCAAAGTTCGCGTTCGTACGATTTTTGGCGGTCCCTCGCCATGGAACACCATGATGTCATAACTCAAACTGACATTCTCAGAACGCCACCAAACTTCACATGATGGTTCACACCACAGCCCTGAACAGCTCTAGGTCAAATCTGAAGTTACTTAATTTGGCGTTACCATGGCTACGGATCCTTCGCCATAAACAACGGTGTCGCTGTAAATCCAATGGACATGGTCCCATCGTCCCCCAATCTTCACTTTTATATCACTGGTCCATGCCTCAACAGCTCCAAGTGAAATCTGAAATCTCAACGTATCCCTCGCCAAAAAATCCGATGTTGTTGTAAGTCAATGGAAAATCGTCCAAACAGCACCAGACTTTAGATTATCATCAATGGTCCGGCCCTCAACAGCTCTACGTGAAATCGGAAATCTCAATGTATGCCGTTGCCATGGTAACGCACGCATCCCTCGCCAACAAATACCATGCTGTTGTAAATCAATGGAAAAGGTTCCAAACGGAACCAGACTTCAGACTATCATTAATGGTCCGGCCCTCAACAGCTCTAGGTGAAATCTGAAATCTCAATGTATGCCGTTTCCATGGAAACGCATCCCTCGCCAAAACATCCGATGTTGTTGTAAGTCAATGGCAAATCGTCCAAACAGCACCAGACTTCATATGATGGCTAATGGTCCGGCCCTCAACAGCTCTATGTCAATTATGGGATGTCATCATTTGGCGTTGCCATGGTAACTCCTAAATATATTGTCCGATCGGCCGAGTCCTCGAGACACCTAGACACACGTCGACGTGCGGACAACAGCCTGCGGAACGTCGAAGACCCGCTCAACGCTGCTTGCAGCTTTAATTACAACTGTTATTTGTTGCTGAATAAATAATAAATACATTCAATCTGGATAGTTATGTGTTCACGTACAGAGCTTTGTTGGAGGCTTTGACCACTGGCAGCAGCCTCAGAAGAGCCTCCTCTGAAGCAGAGTATTTCTTCAGGTCAAACACGTCCAGATCTTCTCCTGATGACAGTAAGATGAAGACCAGAGCTGACCACTGAGCAGGAGAGAGTTTATCTGTGGAGAGACTTCCTGAACTCAGGTACCGTTGGATCTCCTTCACTAGAGAACGATCATTCAGTTCATTCAGACAGTGGAACAGGTTGATGCTTCTCTCTGGAGACAGATCCTCTTCAATCTTCTTCTTGATGTACTGGACTGTTTCCTCTTCAGTCCCTGAGTCACTTCCTGTCTGTGTCAGCAGGCCTCGTAGGAGTTTCTGATTGGTCTGCAGTGAAAGACCCAGGAGGAAGCGCAGGAACAAGTCCAGGTGTCCGTTTGAACTCTGTAAGGCCTGGTCCACAGCCCTCTGGTAGAGATGTGTTAGTTCAGGTTTGTCTCTAGTCTTCTGGGAGGTTGCTGGTTCTTCTGACAGCAGGTTGACTCCACAGGTGATGAAGGTCAGATGGACATGAAGAGCAGCCAGGAACTCCTGAACGCTCAGATGGACGAAGCAGAACACCTGGTCCTGGTACAGTCCTCTCTCCTCTCTAAAGACCTGTGTGAACACTCCTGAGTACACTGAGGCTGCTCTGATATCGATGCCACACTCTGTCAGGTCGGACTCGTAGAAGATCAGGTTGCCTTTCTGCAGCTGCTCAAAGGCCAGTTTCCCCAGAGACTCCATCATCTTCCTGCTCTCTGGACTCCAGTGTGGATCTGTCTCAGCTCCTCCATCATACTTGATGTTCTTCACTTTGGACTGAACCACCAGGAAGTGGATGTACATCTCAGTCAGGGTCTTGGGCAGCTCTCCCACCTCTCTGGTTTTCAACACTTCCTCCAGAACTGAAGCAGAGATCCAGCAGAAGACTGGGATGTGGCACATGATGTGGAGGCTTCGTGAGGTCTTGATGTGGGAGATGATGGTGCCGGCCTGCTGCTGATCTCTGAACCTCTTCCTGAAGTACTCCTCCTTCTGTGGGTTGGTGAACCCTCGGACCTCTGTCACCATGTGCACACACTCAGGAGGGATCTGATTGGCTGCTGCAGGTCGTGTGGTTATCCAGAGGCGAGCCGAGGGAAGCAGCTTCCCCCTGATGAGGTTTGTCAGCAGCCGGTCCACTGAGGTGGACTCTGTGACATCAGTCAGGACCTCAGTGTGGAGGAAGTCCAGAGGAAGTCGACTCTCATCCAGACCGTCAAAGATGAACACGACCGGGAACCGATCGAACCTGCAGATTCCTGCGTCTCTGGTTTCAGGGAAGAAGAGATGAACGAGTTCCACCAAGCTGTACTTGTTCTCTCTCACCACGTTCAGCTCTCTGAAGGTGAATGGAAATATGAACTGGATGTCCTGGTGGGCTTTGCCTTCAGCCCAGTCCAGAGTGAACTTCTGTGTTAACACTGTTTTCCCGATGCCAGCCACGCCCTTTGTCAGCACTGCTCTGATTGGTGCATCTCTTCCAGGTGAGGCTTTGAAGAGGTCTTCTTGTCTGATGGGTGTTTCTGGTCTGTGTGGTTTCCTGGATGCTGATTCAATCTGTCTGACCTCGTGCTCCTTGTTGACCTCTGCAGACCCCCCCTCTGTGATGTAGAGCTCTGTGTAGATCTGGTTCAGAAGGGTTTGGCTTCCTGCTTTAGCGATGCCCTCAAACACACACTGGAACCTCTCCTTCAGGGTGGACTTGAGTTTGCTGCACCCTGCAGCAGGAGATCCTGAGTGAACAAACAACAAGTGGAATCAGTGAGTGGGTCCTGCAGAAACCCTCTGAACATGTAGGTGTGGTGTTGTCACGATACCAGCATTTTGGTTTCGATACCGATACCAAGTCAAGAATTGCGATTCCGATATTTTTCGATACTTTTCTTAAAAAAAGGGAAATACGGAATATCGGCTTTAAAATTAGGAATAAGAGATGGAGTCAGAACTAAAGCAGTTACTAAGAAGAGAAACGCCAAAGAGTCTTTTTACTCTTTCTATCTTGATAGCCACTGGTGTAAATTAACTAAGTTCATAAACTCAAGTACTACTTGGGTACAATTTTGAGATACTTGTACTTTATTTAAGTATTTCAATGTTTCTTTTGCTACTGTGTACTTCTAATCCACTACAGTTCAGAGGTACATGGTGTACTTTTCCTCCACTACATGTATTTATACCTTTAGTTACTTCTCAGATGTGGATGAAGGATGTGAAATATAATCAAGTGTTGAATCAGACTTTAGTTCCACCTGGAGTAAATCCACCAGCTACCCTGCAGTCTACAAAGTACTTCAGACTAGCTGCACCTCCACCAGCTACCCTGCAGTCTACAAAGTACTTCAGACTAGCTGCTCCTCCACCAGCTACCCTGCAGTCTACAAAGTACTTCAGACTAGCTGCACCTTCACCAGCTACCCTGCAGTCTACAAAGTACTTCAGACTAGCTGCACCTCCACCAGCTACCCTGCAGTCTACAAAGTACTTCAGACTAGCTGCACCTCCACCAGCTACCCTGCAGTCTACAAAGTACTTCAGACTAGCTGCACCTTCACCAGCTACCCTGCAGTCTACAAAGTACTTCAGACTAGCTGCACCTCCACCAGCTACCCTGCAGTCTACAAAGTACTTCAGACTAGCTGCACCTCCACCAGCTACCCTGCAGTCTACAAAGTACTTCAGACTAGCTGCTCCTCCACCAGCTACCCTGCAGTCTACAAAGTACTTCAGACTAGCTGCTCCTTCACCAGCTTTGAGAACACTTTCATGATCAATCATTATAAAACATATATATATATTATTCTGAAATGGACATTTTGAATGCAGGACTTTTACTGTAACAGAGTATTCCTACACTCTGGTGCTTCTAGTACAAGACCTGAGTACTTCTACTTTTACTGTCGCTACTTTAACTATATTTTGATGATAATACTTTTGTACTTTCATTTGAGGAACATTTTGATTTCAGGATTGTTCCTACATTCTGGTACTTCTACTTTTACTCAAGTACAAGGTATATATTTATACCACCTCCGTGTATAGCCTATGAGAAAAACTAATATAAAACGAAGGCTAAAGCTAACGTTAGCCGTTAGTTATGCTAGTTTGCTCAACGGTAATATTGCGACAGAAGCACGTTTCAGTGCACATCACGCTCTGCGCTCCGACAGGAGCTCTGCTCTGAACGCCTGAACGGCCCGTTCACAGACTTCTGCCGTCTTTTGTGTCAACAAGCCGAGGCGCAGCGGCAGTTGCACTCCCACTTGCAGCCATGCTTCTCGTTTTCTCACATGCTCTGGCAGCTAGCGCGTGCCCGAGAGAGGGGAGGGACTTAGAGCGTGCTTGAGAGGAGCGGGACTGCAGTGCAGGGCGTGGAAGCAGAGCGCTGAACACACACACGTAATGGCGCTTTTTCACGGGAGTACTTTCCCCCGTCATTCTTAAAGTACCGATACAAATGAAACGGAGGAATCGTACCGTTTTTAACGGCAGGGTATCGCGGGACCTTTCAAGTATCGGTACACCGTGCAACACTAAGTAGGTGTGGCTACGGTTTGAATCAGCTCCTCAGAGGACCTGTGACGCAGACGTGTGCAGCACATTAACAGCAGAGTGTGAACTCCTCCATGTTCCTCCATCTCCTCTCCGTCACGTTCAACGTGTTGAACCCTCTTACTGCGGTGCAGACGCTCAGCCAGCTCCTCCTGCTCCATGCTCCTCAGGAAGTGCAGCGACATGTTCAGAACTGCCTCTCTGCTGCTCCTCTGCTCTTCATCCTCAGCCTCCAGCACCTCCTCTTCCTCACTCTGACCCTCTGAGCCTTCTGGGTAATCTGAACTCAGAGCCTTCTGGATCTTCTTCAGCTCGTTCTTCACAAAAGCCACGATGTTCTCCTCCAGCAGCTGGAACAGAGTGATGAACATTGATCAGATGAGTAACGTTAAAACTAAAGTTCTTATGTTATCATGTAAAGGGTCACCCGACTCCAATCTTGATATCCTCCTCTTTCTATAATCATCCCACCCTCTTGGATTGCTCCACTGCCACCCTCACACGTAGGCAGGGCCACACCTCACTACAGAACCCTCTGGGATCTCTTAAGCAGATTTAGTCGCCTGCCTTCAATCAGCAGTTCATTGAACCTGGTTCTCCAGAAGGTAGCAGAGGTAAGACCTTTCAGTGGACCACTCTGAACCGTCTACGAACTGGGGTCGGTCGCTTTAAAACCTCGATGAAGACGTGGGGCTTGGCGGACAGTGCGGCATGCGAGTGCGGTGACCCTGAGCAGACCGCTGTCCATATAATCACCATCTGCCCCTTATATAGACCACCCTCGGAAGCCAGCCTCTTCGACCTAGGACCAGAGATGCGGGCGTGGCTACACGACACCGAGTTGGACGTCTAACGTTATACGAAAGAAGAAGAAGAGGTGGATCTGAGCCTGGTGGTGAACTTGCATAGACTCATTAGCTTCTGATTGATAGTCAGAGATGAATTCAGGTCCACCGACGCAGCAACAGCTAATTTAAAGAAGACAACGTGTGATCATCTGTCCGTCTGAAGGCCTGCTGGTCCAAACAGCAGCATGGACACAGTCAGGACCTGGATGGTGCATCATCTGTAGTTCATACTAAATACCATAAATATGGAGTCCAGGTCTGTGTGATGCTTCGGGGCGGACTGATCACTGGGAACCTCTGAGAACTCCTGCAGAACTCTGTGGAGAAAACATCCAGAACATTTAGAGACTCTGATCTGCACACAGCTGACTGAAGGTGCTCTGAGATGGAGACAGGATAACAGGTGGTTATAAAGACACCAACATTACTGAGGCCTGAAAGCGTCCGACCATCAGAAGCCTCCCAACAGCTGATGGTGCGAGGAACAGAAAGCCCCATTATGATCTGGAGCCTGATCTGAACCAGTCTGCGGTGCCTTCTCCAAAGAGAGTCGGATGGTAACAGAGTCCAGTTTTAAATTCTTACCGTTCATCAGCACTTTGTCCAGCTTTAAAGTAAAGAGGAGACTCCATCGAAAAGTCACTCTTCATGGACTCACAGCTGGGTCCAGGTCCATCTCCAGGTCCAGGTCCATCTCCATCTCCAGGTCCAGGTCCAGGTCCAGGTCCAGGTCCAGGTCCAGGTTCTGGTCTGGGTTTAGGTCCAGGTCTCTTCTTCTTCTGCTTCCTGATACAAACAAGTCAAAGTGAACAAAGTGAGTTACAGCAGATTCTCTCTGGTTCCAGTTCTTGGATCAGTTTGCTCTTTCTTTAGCTTCACATCAGTTCCAGATGTCCACTTCTTCTTTAGCGTCCTCTAGAGGACATCTGACTTCAAGCAGAGAAAAAACTACCACAACAACAACAACAACAACAACAACACAAGAACCAAAGACACTTTACATTCTCACCTTCCCTCTGCAGGACGTCCAGATGTAAAGACAAGAGGGGGGTCCATAGACCTGCCACTCTTCATGGACACACAGCTGGATCCAGGTCCAGGTCTAGGTCCAGGTTCAGGTCCAGGTCCGGGTTCAGGTCCGGGTTCAGGTCCAGCTTCAGGTCCAGGTCCAGATTCAGGTCCAGATTCAGGTCCAGGTCCAGCTTCAGGTCCAGATTCAGGTCCAGGTCCAGCTTCAGGGCCAGGTCCATCTTTAGATCCAGGTTCAGGTCCAGGTTCAGGTTCAGGTCCAGGTCCAGGTTCAGGTCCAGGTCCAGCTTCAGGGCCAGGTCCATCTTTAGATCCAGGTTTTGGTCTGGGTTCAGGTTCAGGTCCAGGTCCAGGTTCAGGTCCAGGTCCAGGTCCAGGTTCAGGTCCAGGTTCAGGTCCAGGTCCAGGTTCAGGTCCAGGTCCAGGTCCAGGTTCAGGTTCAGGTCCAGGTCCAGGTCCAGGTTCAGGTCCAGGTCCAGGTCCAGGTCCAGGTTCAGGATCAGGTTCAGGTTCAGGTCTCTGCTGCTGCATCCTAATACTGATATCAGAGAAAGATAAAGATGGCGTCTCCTCTCCGTTAGCATGAGTCAGCAAAATGGCTCTTGAACCCGACATCAACGAGTTCATTCATGAATAAATCAAATGTAATAAATTAAAATGTTGATTTGAAAAGCAAAACAAAATAATTCAATTCAAAACAAATTTGATTGATTAAAAAATAATTAAAATCTACGTTATTGATTAACAACATTTTTGTCAGATTTACACATTTTATAAAAAAATGTTTTTATTTGATTAATGATGTGAGTGATTTAAAAAGTAAATAATAAATTGTGTATTATCGTGTTGGATTAGGAACATTATTTTATTAAATTCATTTGTTTATTTTTTAAGTGTGCATCTTGACCGGGTGGCGACATTACCTGTTGACGCAGCAACCGCTGTAAGTACTATTCTTGTTTAATTAGACTTCTCTGTTTCAGTTATTCTACTCTGTTTAATTGTTCTGTAGTTATTGTAGCTAAAACGGCGCTTTTGAGAGATTTTAAATCTCAGATCTGACCACGTGCACCTGCTCAATAGGCGATCAAGCGTGCATTAGAATAGGCTCGGCCTCTCAGCTGTCGCCCATCAGCTGTAGAGAGGTAACTAACTAGAGGGGCGTGGCCCCACAGCTGTGAGAGCTCAGCAGTCAGGCGTCCATTTAGGTATCTCTTTCTTTGAGCGTCAGACCGACAACGACATTGGAGTCCTGCGGGAGTCTCTAAGACCGACAACGACATTGGAGTCCTGCGGGAGTCTCTAAGACCGACAACGACATTGGAGTCCTGCGGGAGTCACGAGGGAGGCAAAGAGGAGGCACATCCTACTCTGATTGAGCTAAGTATTGCTGGTGTCTTGTTTTTCTTTTCCTTAGCTTCCTAGCCCCTTATGATATAATCATGTGTGTTTTCTCCATTCCTGTTCATGTGTCTCCTCTCAATTATCTCTGGCCCCGTGTATCTCCTAATCGCTATAACCGGCCCGCTCTCGTCTATCCCACGTGCTCCACTGAGATCCAGCATCTAGTTTCAGGCGGCCTGTGGAACGGCCAGTCAGCTGTTCCTAAGGCTGACTTCATCTCTGGCTCCGCCTCCCTGCAGTCTCTGGGTTTCCTTGCTCTCACTGAGACCTGGATTACTCCATCCAACACATCCACCCCAGCAGCTCTCTCCAGCATGCTCCTTCTCCCATACACCCAGACCCACTGGCAGAGGAGGGGGGCACTGGTCTCCTGCTCTCTCCACAGCATGCTCCTTCTCCCATACACCCAGACCCTCTGGCAGAGGAGGGGGCACTGGTCTCCTGCTCTCTCCACAGCATGCTCCTTCTCCCATACACCCAGACCCTCTGGCAGAGGAGGGGGCACTGGTCTCCTGCTCTCTCCACATGGAGCTTCTCCCTCTTCGAGCTTCCTAACTTCACTCCTTCCACCTCTGAACTCCATGTCGTCACAGTAACCCATCCTATACAATGACCCCTTGTTGTTCTCTACCGTCCACCAGGCACCTTGGGGGACTTCTTGGAGGAGTTAGATCATCTCCTCTCACACATCCCTGAAACCGGCCCTCCCGCTGTACTTCTCGGAGACTTCAACCTCCAGACGGGGAAGATAGACGAACCAACATCTCTGTTCACCGCCTTTGCTTTCTCACTGTCTCCGTCTCCACCGACTCATAAAGCTGGCAGTGTCCTTGAGCTCATATTCTCAAGGCACTGCGCTACTTCTAACCTCTCTGTAAACCACACCTCCGATCACTTCT
Source organism: Champsocephalus gunnari (assembly GCA_036324595.1). Classification (NCBI taxonomy): domain Eukaryota; kingdom Metazoa; phylum Chordata; class Actinopteri; order Perciformes; family Channichthyidae; genus Champsocephalus; species Champsocephalus gunnari. Next base: position 2,248,903 of record CM070445.1, read on the forward strand.
TCATTTCATTCTCTCTACACGTTTCCAAACATAACAAACTAATCTCTTCGCATCCTGCACCTGTCCGCTGTAACCTCCGTTCCCTCTCCCCTCTACCTTTGCCTCATCGGTGCTCTCAGCCCTCCCTTCCTCTGACTCCTTCCAACTCCTGTCTCAAAGCTCTGCTGCAGAAACTCTCCTCTCTCCTCTCTGTCCTCTCTCATCCTCTCTGGACTCTCTCTGTCCTCTCACATCTCGGCAGGCTCGTCAGTCCCCTCCTGCTCCCTGGCTAAATGACACACTGCGTGCTAATAGAACCGTCCTTAGGGCAGCAGAGCGAAAACGGTGGAAATCCAAACACCGTGACGACCTCCTAACCTATCAGGCTCTCCTCTCCTCTTTCTCTGCTTCCATCTCTCGGCAAAAAGCACTTTCTCTCAAGATAAGATCCAATTAGGGCTGGGCGATTTTTTCGGTTTTCACGATTAATTTGCATTTTTACTTTCCTACGGTTTGTGAAATGGCTGAACCGAAAAAACCGCGATTTTAAAACATTTCTAGACTTTAAGGGACTCCGTAGTAGCTTACTCTCTCACTTTCCAGAACGCGCACAAAACACAGCCACATTGCCTGTGACTACCCGATCTGCAGCTGTTATGCTGTGTTCGTTGTTGAGCGTAACAGAGGACTCAGACATTGTACATTACATATATAACTAAACACGCCTTTTCTCCTCCTTATCTCTTTCATGACTTTTCATTTAATATGGTTTTGAGCTGTGATCAATACTCAAGACAGGAAAAACTTCACGGCTGGTTTCATTTCTGGTAGTTCCGGTTGTCTCATGCTACCCACGTCTGTAAACAAACGTATTCAAATAAACTGTACCTTCATTTAAAATTCAGCAATAATAATATCTCTTGTCTATACAGTAGCTGTAGTGTTGAAATCAGTAGGTTTCGGTGTGCAACACTCCGTGTCATATCGCTACTAAATTCACCTCTATAGTAAATGGTATATTAGCCACATGCTAAATGCTAACCGGAGGTGAAGGATTTTCAGAATAAAAGCTTAACAACTGCGCACGAGAACTTCTGGTTTTTCAGTATAAAACAGCATTTAAACTGACGGTGTGTTTAAGGTACTTTATGCCATCAAAAACATTGATTTTAATTTATAACACTGTGCGCATGTGCAGAGCTGCAGATCGGGTAGTCACATGGCCTATACTACAATCACATTCACCGCTTCACCGACAGACGTACCATAAAAATGTCCACGAACACAGATGAAGAACTCATTCCTAAAGAAGGTGCTGCTTCAGTTGTATGGAAGCGGTTCGGGTTCAAGCGCCACACATAGAACAAACAGCTGTTCTGTGTGAGGTCTGTAGAAAGACAACTTCCTAGACAGTTAAAGGGGTGTTAGCAAGGGGCTATTTTGTTTGAGGGTATTTTTTTATTATTCATTTCATTATCATTATTTATTATTTGTTGTATTTCATTTTACACGTTTTTTCAGGGATGGCCTACAAGAGATTTTTTTTCCAGTTTGATTTAAAAAGAATCTTTGCACATTAATGACAGCCAAGTGGTGCTGTTTTAATTTTTATTTTTTTTATTCTTGAACGACTGATCTGTTCACATAGGCCTAGAATACTTGGTAATCTCATTTATTTTATTGTGTTATTAAAGAAAATATGTATTGAAATGTTGCCTTGGTCTGGTTTGTTTAGAAAAAAATCGAGGTTTAAATCGAAAATTGTCCATTAGTTAAAAAAAATCGAGGTTTTATTTTTAGGCCAAATCGCCCAGCCCTAGATCCAATCTTCCTATTCCAATCCTAAAACACTATTTTTCATCTTCTCCTCCCTCCTGGACCCTCCCAAAGCCCCTTCCCCCTCCTCCCTCCTGGACCCCCCCCCAAGGCCCCTCCCCCCTCATCCCCTCCTGGACCCCCCCCAAAGCCCCTCCCCCCTCATCCCCTCTTGGACCCCCCCCAAAGCCCCTCCCCCTCCTCTCTCTTGGACCCCCCCAAAGCCCTTCCCCCTCCTCCCTTCTGTCAAGCGACTTTGTTTACCACTTTGAAAAAAAGGTTGATGATATTCGCTCTTCTTTTTTGACTCACCTCTCCTCACCGCTGGATCACCTGAGCCACCTTCAACCGGCACACTAACCTCCTTCTCCCTCTCTCTCCAAGTGAGGTTCTTACCCTCGTTACCTCTGCCCGCCCTACCACCTGTCCTCTGGACCCTATCCCTTCAAACCTCCTTCAGACTATCGCTCCTGATATTCTACCGTTTCTCACCCATTTCATCAACACTTCTCTAACTTCTGGTCACTTTCCAAACAGTCTCAAGGAGGCGAGAGTAAACCCTCTCCTAAAGGAACCCACTCTCAACCCGTCTGACGTTATAAACTACAGGCCTGTCTCTCTCCTCCCGTTCCTGTCTTTAGACAACTCTCCTGCTCTCTCCATCAGAACCACCTTCTGGATCCGCACCAGTCTGGTTTCAAGGCAGGTCACTCCACAGAAACTGCCCTCCTTGCTGTCACTGAGGAACTGCACACGGCTAAAGCAGCCTCCCTCTCCTCTGTCCTCGTCCTGTTGGACCTGTCTGCTGCATTCGACACGGTAAATCATCAGATCCTCCTTCACTCTCCAAGAGCTTGGAGCTTCAGGCTCTGCACTTTCCCTCCTCACCTCATACCTCAAAGACCGCACCTACAGGGTCACTTGGAGAGGGTCCGAGTCTGACCCTTGTCAATTAACTACAGGGGTCCCTCAGGGCTCTGTTCTTGGTCCCCTCCTCTTCTCCCTGTACACAAACTCGCTCGGATCAGTCATTAGCCCGCATGGTTTTTCATACCACTGCTACGTTGACGACACCCAACTAATTCTGTCCTTCCCCCGCTCAGAGACCCAGGTCGTCGCACGCATCTCTGCTCGTCTAGCTGACATCTCTCAGTGGATGTCTGCTCATCATCTCAAGCTCAACCTTGACAAAACTGAACTGCTTTTCCTTCCGGGAAAAGATTGTCCCTCTCTTGACCTGACTATCAACATCGGCCCCTCTGTTGTTTCCCCGACTCAGACTGCAAGGAATCTGGTGTGACCTAGATAACAACCTGTCCTTCACTGCAAACATCGCTGCTCCAACCCGCTGCTGCAGATACACGCTCTACAGCATCAGGAGGACGCGTGCCCCAGCTGACCCAGAAAGCCACGCAGGTTCTGGTCCAGGCTCTGTCACCTCACGCCTAGACTACTGCAACTCCCTCCTGGCTGGTCTGCCTGCATGTGCCATCCGACCTCTGCAGCTCATCAGAATGCAGCGGCTCGTCTGGTCTTCAACCTTCCTGAATGTTCCACACCACTCCGCTCCTCCGCTCCCTCCACTGGCTTCCGGTAACTGCTAGAATCCACTTCAAGACCCTGGTGCTTGCGTACCATGCTGCGAATGGATCTGGCCCTTCCTACATCCAGGACATGGTTAAACCGTGCACCCCAGCGTGCACCCCAGCGCGTGCACTCCGCTCTGCATCAGCCAAACGGCTCGCTGCACTCTCGCTGCGAGGGGGACCCAAGCTCCCATCAGCAGAAACACGTGGGTTTGCTGTCCTGGCTCCAAGATGGTGGAATGAGCTCCCATTGACATCAGGACAGCAGAAAGCTCACACACCTTCCAGACTGAAACTCATCTCTCTCGACTCCACTCGAGGATAGAACTACTAACAAAGCACTTATATACTAACAAAGCTCTTATATACTAACAAAGCACTTATATACTAACAAAGGGCTGGCTCCTCTAAAGCCAGTTGAGCAGCACTTGAAATGCTTGGCTCGATGAAACCTGATGTACTTTATGATTCTGTTTTCTTCAAGGTTGTGTCTTCCTGGTCGAATGTACTTATTGTGAGTCGCTTTGGATAAAAGCCTCAGCTAAATGCGATGTAATGTAATTTAAACTACTTTTGTTGATTCACTGATTATTCATTTCGTTTCAAACCTTTATTTAACCAGGTGAATCCCATTGAGATCATGGATCTCTTTTTCAAGGGAGACCTCAAGTCGATTCCACAAGAAGACAGAAAACAACATAAAACAATAAAGGACATCAGACAGCAAAGTTACAGGGCCACATTTACATACCTATCGACATTAACAAGTACCAACAGCATCAGATTGTAAAGCATCTGTCGAGCTTTAAAAACAGGCAGGGGAACCAAAGTGCTCAGTTTCTATTCGTTTGGCAGACTGCTCCAAGCTAGAGGAGCTGCGCATCCAAATGCTTTCTTCCCTCGGACAGTCCTAGCACTTGGCACATTTAACAAAACCACATCATGAGATCTCAGGCAGTAGCCACTTTCATCTCTCTGTGAGATCAGAGCAGATATAAGGTGGTAGTTTACCCAGCATGGCTTTATAGATGAACATACAGTGACTGAGCCTCCGTGCAGTTAGTGAAGCAGACCAGCCCTTGCACACAGGGTGCAGTGAAGGGTTAACGCTTTACAGTTTGTCACACATCTCAGAGCGCTGTGATACGCAGCATCTAACTGACCAGCCAATGGGCCGGTGCATTCATATAGACCAGATCCCCAGAGTCCAGCACAGGTCAAAGGTCACAGAGCCTCTTCCTGGCCTCAAGGAGAAGCAGGACTTGTTCCTGGAGAAGAACCCTAGCCTCACCCTCAGCTCCTCAGCAGGTTAGAGACCTGAAGTTTATGATTCTTGTAATTGATGTAAACCTAATTGATGTAAAATTGATTAAACAAATATTCCTCTTCATGTAAAGGTTGTAATGGAATGTATTAAATAAGTGAAAAAATGCTTTATTACATTTATATTTTAATTATTAAAAAGTAATTTTTCTAATGAAATATTTTGTATAAACAATATTATTATTTGAAACGTTTTGTCTAAATAAATGAATATTGTATGATATAAAAGTATTTTTAGTATTTATTATACTATTGTGTTATTGTGATAAAAATGATTTAATGTATTTAGGAAATA
>CM070445.1:2259400-2311900 GCA_036324595.1 Champsocephalus gunnari
GAGGGAACCTGATCTGAGACGTAGGGTTAGGAGGAAACCTGATCTGAGACGTAGGGTTAGGAGGAAACCTGATCTGAGACGTAGGGTTAGGAGGAAACCTGATCTGAGACGTAGGGTTAGGAGGGAACCTGATCTGAGACGTAGGGTTAGGAGGGAACCTGATCTGAGACGTAGGGTTAGGAGGGAACCTGATCTGAGACGTAGGGTTAGGAGGGAACCTGATCTGAGACGTAGGGTTAGGAGGAAACCTGATCTGAGACGTAGGGTTAGGAGGGAACCTGATCTGAGACGTAGGGTTAGGAGGGAACCTGATCCGAGACGTAGGGTTAGGAGGGAATCTGATCCGAGACGTAGGGTTAGGAGGAAACCTGATCTGAGACGTAGGGTTAGGAGGGAATCTGATCTGAGACGTAGGGTTAGGAGGGAATCTGATCTGAGACGTAGGGTTAGGATGAAACCTGATCTGAGACGTAGGGTTAGGAGGAAACCTGATCTGAGACGTAGGGTTAGGAGGAAACCTGATCTGAGACGTAGGGTTAGGAGGGAATCTGATCTGAGACGTAGGGTTAGGAGGAAACCTGATCTGAGACGTAGGGTTAGGAGGGAACCTGATCTGAGACGTAGGGTTAGGAGGGAATCTGATCTGAGACGTAGGGTTAGGAGTAAAACCTGATCTGAGACGTAGGGTTAGGAGGAAACCTGATCTGAGACGTAGGGTTAGGAGGAAACCTGATCTGAGACGTAGGGTTAGGAGGAAACCTGATCTGAGACGTAGGGTTAGGAGGAAACCTGATCTGAGACGTAGGGTTAGGAGGGAATCTGATCTGAGACGTAGGGTTAGGAGGAAACCTGATCTGAGACGTAGGGTTAGGAGGAAACCCGATCTGAGACGTAGGGTTAGGAGGGAATCTGATCTGAGACGTAGGGTTAGGAGGAAACCTGATCTGAGACGTAGGGTTAGGAGGAAACCTGATCTGAGACGTAGGGTTAGGAGGGAACCTGATCTGAGACGTAGGGTTAGGAGGGAATCTGATCTGAGACGTAGGGTTTAGGAGGAAACCTGATCTGAGACGTAGGGTTAGGAGGGAACCTGATCTGAGACGTAGGGTTAGGAGGAAACCTGATCTGAGACGTAGGGTTAGGAGGGAATCTGATCTGAGACGTAGGTTTAGGAGGAAACCTGATCTGAGACGTAGGGTTAGGAGGAAACCTGATCTGAGACGTAGGGTTAGGAGGGAATCTGATCTGAGACGTAGGGTTAGGAGGGAATCTGATCTGAGACGTAGGGTTAGGAGGAAACCTGATCTGAGACGTAGGGTTAGGAGGGAATCTGATCTGAGACGTAGGGTTAGGAGGAAACCTGATCTGAGACGTAGGGTTAGGAGGGAATCTGATCTGAGACGTAGGGTTAGGAGGAAACCTGATCTGAGACGTAGGGTTAGGAGGAAACCTGATCTGAGACGTAGGGTTAGGAGGGAACCTGATCTGAGACGTAGGGTTAGGAGGGAATCTGATCTGAGACGTAGGGTTAGGAGAAAACCTGATCTGAGACGTAGGGTTAGGAGGGAATCTGATCTGAGACGTAGGGTTAGGAGGAAACCTGATCTGAGACGTAGGGTTAGGAGGAAACCTGATCTGAGACGTAGGGTTAGGAGGAAACCTGATCTGAGACGTAGGGTTAGGAGGGAATCTGATCTGAGACGTAGGGTTAGGAGGAAACCTGATCTGAGACGTAGGGTTAGGAGGAAACCTGATCTGAGACGTAGGGTTAGGAGGGAATCTGATCTGAGACGTAGGGTTAGGAGGGAATCTGATCTGAGACGTAGGGTTAGGAGGAAACCTGATCTGAGACGTAGGGTTAGGAGGAAACCTGATCTGAGACGTAGGGTTAGGAGGAAAACTGATCTGAGACGTAGGGTTAGGAGGGAATCTGATCTGAGACGTAGGGTTAGGAGGGAATCTGATCTGAGACGTAGGGTTAGGAGGGAATCTGATCTGAGACGTAGGGTTAGGAGGGAATCTGATCTGAGACGTAGGGTTAGGAGGAAACCTGATCTGAGACGTAGGGTTAGGAGGAAACCTGATCTGAGACGCTCGGGACGAATCCCGATGGGCCGGCACTGAAGTGGGCCGGCCGGATAAGTCACTAGCACTTGCACCCTCGGGCCTCTCGACCGGCCCACCTCGGCGGTACCGAGGTGGGCCGGTCGAGAGGCCCGCGCTGATGTGTAGTCCCAGTCCGCCCCTGCAGGGACACGTTCTCTTTGTTCGTCCTCGACCCCGAGAGCCATGTGGAAAGGGGCAAATCTGAACGGGTTGGAAAACGATATATTTCGTGAAAACGATGTGTTCACGAAATGTACTCCCTGAGAGATCACACGTCTGTCCCCGAGGCCCGTTCGGCCGACCGCAGAGTGAAGAAGAGTCCGCGATCGATCAGCGGTTTCATATCGTTTCAGTTTGTAAGGCACGTTTATTTACACGGTTCAAGCTTTACGAGAGTCGGCAAGTGTCTGACGGACGGAGCAGGTTTCTAACCGGTGCAGCAGTTCTGATTCCAAGCCGTTGCCAGGCGCTTGTACGCGGTAGTGCGGCAGTGCTGTCGAACAGACGCAAAGAACAACAGAAGTTTCTCTGCTCGCCCGGAGGACCGGAGGCGCCGGAGAACAGACATGCTTTGTTTGGTCCGTTTTCAGAGATGTTCAATGTGCTATGCGTCTGCGTCTCTCTGCAGATGTCCAGCTACAAGCGAGCCACGTTCGAGGAGGACGAAGCGTCGGACACCGCGGGGGATTCAGCGTCGTCTCCTGACGCCGTGGAGGTCAGTGAACGCAACGCAAACACAGAAGAAGAACACACGAGGAAATAGGGATTTAAATTAAAAAGTCGATATTTAAAGGTCCTCCTCTTCATCAATACATCAGGTCTCAGGTATATCCAGAGCCTGCCTCTGATTGGCTGAAACACCAAACAGATCATTGCAGCATTACCCATAATCCCCTCTGTTTCAGCCCTGTTTCCAAAGTGCTGATTCTCTGTCTGTGACTTCAGATGAAGACAAGGAGCCCCTCCCCCACACCCCTCTGAGAGACATTTGGTTACAAAGAACTCAATGGAGCTCTAGAGGAGATTCAGGTGATAGGGGGGGGGTTACCCTGGTTACCCTGGTTACCCTGGTTACCCTGGTTGCTGACATTTTTTTTTAATATGAGACTAATAATTAAGCCATTTTCTCATATATCAACATCCAGGTGTTTTCACTACACGTATATCAGATTTCTCCGTATGTCCCGCCTCCTTCAGGGAACATGATTCCGACTCTTTGTTCACGGCTGTTTTGAGTTCTTCTGATTGATCTGAAAGCAACGCAAACGTTTTGCTAGTGTTTAAACTCAGAGGACACACATCAAAGTCTCCTTCAGTCTGCGTGGATAAGGTTCGCAGGTGAAGTCCTGAGAGGGCGGGACATCCCAGGAGGGCCTCAGGACAGGGGGTCCACCTCCCACGAGAGAGGGCTTAGCTTTAATACACTGCAGGAGGGAGAGGAGGGTCAGGGACTCAGACATGTTAGCGTTCACACAGACAGGACTGTAGCCTCGAAGAGGCCCTCTGTCTTCTTCTGCTGTTCCCTTTAGTGTGTACTTCGTGTCTGTCTTCTTCTGTTGTTCCCTTTAGTGTTTACTTCCTGTCTGTCTTCTTCTGCTGTTCCCTTTAGTGTTTACTTCCTGTCTGTCTTCTTCTTCTGTTCCCTTTAGTGTTTACTTCCTGTCTGTCTTCTTCTTCTGTTCCCTTTAGTGTTTACTTCCTGTCTGTCTTCTTCTGCTGTTCCCTTTAGTGTTTACTTCCTGTCTGTCTTCTTCTGCTGTTCCCTTTAGTGTTTACTTCCTGTCTGTCTTCTTCTTCTGTTCCCTTTAGTGTTTACTTCCTGTCTGTCTGTCTTCTTCTGCTGTTCCCTTTAGTGTTTACTTCCTGTCTGTCTTCTTCTTCTGCTGTTCCCTTTAGTGTGTACTTCCTGTCTGTCTTCTTCTGCTGTTCCCTTTAGTGTATACTTCCTGTCTGTCTTCTTCTTCTGCTGTTCCCTTTAGTGTTTACTTCCTGTCTGTCTTCTTCTGCTGTTCCCTTTAGTGTTTACTTCCTGTCTGTCTTCTTCTGCTGTTCCCTTTAGTGTTTACTTCCTGTCTGTCTTCTTCTGCTGTTCCCTTTAGTGTTTACTTCCTGTCTGTCTTCTTCTGCTGTTCCCTTTAGTGTTTACTTCCTGTCTGTCTTCTTCTGCTGTTCCCTTTAGTGTTTACTTCCTGTCTGTCTTCTTCTGCTGTTCCCTTTAGTGTTTACTTCCTGTCTGTCTTCTTCTGCTGTTCCCTTTAGTGTTTACTTCCTGTCTGTCTTCTTCTGCTGTTCCCTTTAGTGTTTACTTCCTGTCTGTCTTCTTCTGCTGTTCCCTTTAGTGTTTACTTCCTGTCTGTCTTCTTCTGCTGTTCCCTTTAGTGTTTACTTCCTGTCTGTCTTCTTCTGCTGTTCCCTTTAGTGTTTACTTCCTGTCTGTCTTCTTCTGCTGTTCCCTTTAGTGTTTACTTCCTGTCTGTCTTCTTCTGCTGTTCCCTTTAGTGTTTACTTCCTGTCTGTCTTCTTCTTCTGCTGTTCCCTTTAGTGTTTACTTCCTGTCTGTCTTCTTCTGCTGTTCCCTTTAGTGTTTACTTCCTGTCTGTCTTCTTCTGCTGTTCCCTTTAGTGTTTACTTCCTGTCTGTCTTCTTCTGCTGTTCCCTTTAGTGTTTACTTCCTGTCTGTCTTCTTCTGCTGTTCCCTTTAGTGTTTACTTCCTGTCTGTCTTCTTCTGCTGTTCCCTTTAGTGTTTACTTCCTGTCTGTCTTCTTCTGCTGTTCCCTTTAGTGTTTACTTCCTGTCTGTCTTCTTCTGCTGTTCCCTTTAGTGTTTACTTCCTGTCTGTCTTCTTCTGCTGTTCCCTTTAGTGTTTACTTCCTGTCTGTCTTCTTCTGCTGTTCCCTTTAGTGTGTACTTCCTGTCTGTCTTCTTCTGCTGTTCCCTTTAGTGTTTACTTCCTGTCTGTCTTCTTCTGCTGTTCCCTTTAGTGTTTACTTCCTGTCTGTCTTCTTCTGCTGTTCCCTTTAGTGTTTACTTCCTGTCTGTCTTCTTCTGCTGTTCCCTTTAGTGTTTACTTCCTGTCTGTCTTCTTCTGCTGTTCCCTTTAGTGTGTACTTCCTGTCTGTCTTCTTCTGCTGTTCCCTTTAGTGTTTACTTCCTGTCTGTCTTCTTCTGCTGTTCCCTTTAGTGTTTACTTCCTGTCTGTCTTCTTCTGCTGTTCCCTTTAGTGTTTACTTCCTGTCTGTCTTCTTCTGCTGTTCCCTTTAGTGTTTACTTCCTGTCTGTCTTCTTCTGCTGTTCCCTTTAGTGTTTACTTCCTGTCTGTCTTCTTCTGCTGTTCCCTTTAGTGTTTACTTCCTGTCTGTCTTCTTCTGCTGTTCCCTTTAGTGTTTACTTCCTGTCTTCTTCTTCTGCTGTTCCCTTTAGTGTGTACTTCCTGTCTGTCTTCTTCTGCTGTTCCCTTTAGTGTGTACTTCCTGTCTGTCTTCTTCTGCTGTTCCCTTTAGTGTGTACTTCCTGTCTGTCTTCTTCTCTCTCTGTGGGACTGCATGATGGATTACTATTGGTGGGATATTAAAGTACGTGGCATGTTATTAACGTGCGTCTCTGATTGGCAGGTGGGCTTCAGGAAGGGCGGTGTGGACCTGCTGGGCCGGAGGACCCAGCTGGAGGTTCTGCTGTCGGTTCTGCTGCTGGTTTCCCTGCTGGCTCTGCTCGCCTGCCTGCTGCTGCTGGGGCTGGGCTTCAGCTCAGGTACCCCCCACCCCCTTTTATGCAAGATCCACTTGTGATCCACTTGTGATCCACTTTGTGATGTCATAACGATGTGTTGTCTTGTGTAGCCATTAGCCAATCAGTAACCAAGGTAACCCCCCCCCCTTATCACCTGAATCTCCTCTAGAGCTCCATTGAGTTCTTTGTAACCAGATGTCTCTCAGAGGGGCGTGGGGGAGGGGCTGCTTGTTCTCATCTGAAGTCACAGACAGAGAATCAGCACTTTGGAAACAGGGCTGAAACAGAGGGGATTGTGGGTAATGGTAACAGACAGAGAATCAGCACTTTGGAAACAGGGCTGAAACAGAGGGGATTGTGGGTAATGGTAACAGACAGAGAATCCCACCTGTCTACAATACACCTGTATGCACGGCATTAGATCAGCTTTAGATAGTCTTTTATATTTGTCTTATCAAATATGACATACAACGCAAATGAATATTTTATATATATATATTGTAGTAATAATGATATAATCTATTTATGATTGTAAATGTATATTGTTTGTAGATAGACATTTAGATAATAAGAAAACATAAATGTTAATAATTTAGTTTTCGGGAGAAAGGTTAAATATGTGTAAACTTGTAAGTCAATAATATGTTTGTTTATCAATTTGATACTGCTTAAGTTTGTACAGCATCATAATGCCCTTGTTTCATTTCATTATTATTATTATTCTTTTTGGTGTTATTGTTTTACACGTTTGAAATAAATCACAAAAAAAATTGGTCTTCAATCTTTATAATTGTTCTCGTTTACTTTTAATAAATATGTAACTCCTCCCCCCTCAGACGGTGGGCGGGGCCTGTGCCTGACGGAGGCCTGCGTCTCCGTGGCGGCTCAGATGGGCGAGGCGATGGACCGCAGCGTGGACCCCTGCTCCGACTTCTACCAGTTCTCCTGTGGAGGCTGGGTGAAGAAGAACCCGCTGCCCGACGGGCGCTCCAGGTGGTCCACCTTCAACAGCATCTGGGAGCAGAACCAGGCCCTGCTCAAACACCTGCTGGGTGAGGGGGGGGGAACCAGGCCCTGCTCAAACACCTGCTGGGTGAGGGGGGGGGGCAGGGGGGGGGAACCAGGCCCTGCTCAAACACCTGCTGGGTGAGGGGGGGGGAACCAGGCCCTGCTCAAACACCTGCTGGGTGAGGGGGGGGGGCAGGGGGGGGGAACCAGGCCCTGCTCAAACACCTGCTGGGTGAGGGGGGGGGAACCAGGCCCTGCTCAAACACCTGCTGGGTGAGGGGGGGGGGAACCAGGCCCTGCTCAAACACCTGCTGGGTGAGCAGGGGGGGGAACCAGGCCCTGCTCAAACACCTGCTGGGTGAGGGGGGGGGAACCAGGCCCTGCTCAAACACCTGCTGGGTGAGCAGGGGGGAGAACCAGGCCCTGCTCAAACACCTGCTGGGTGAGGGGGGGAGGCAGGGGGGGGGGAACCAGGCCCTGCTCAAACACCTGCTGGGTGAGGGGGGGGGGCAGGGGGGGGGGAACCAGGCCCTGCTCAAACACCTGCTGGGCGAGGGGGGGGAACCAGGCCCTGCTCAAACACCTGCTGGGTGAGGGGGGGGGAACCAGGCCCTGCTCAAACACCTGCTGGGTGAGGGGGGGGGAGGCAGGGGGGGAGAACCAGGCCCTGCTCAAACACCTGCTGGGTGAGGGGAGGCTGGGTGAGGGGGGGGGAGAACCAGGCCCTCAAACTGTGGGTATTGTTTGTTAACGAGCTGTAACTGTGGTACAGTGAGTTGTCAACACGTAACCATGGGTAACGTGAGTCAACGAGCTGCAGGCGTGGCTAACGTGAGTCGTGGTGTCCCCGCAGAGAACGGGACGTTTAACGGCAGCAGTGAAGCCGAGAGGAAGACCCAGTCCTACTACCTGTCCTGCCTCAACACGCAGAGGATCGAGGAGCTGGGGGCCCAGCCGCTCGTAGACCTCATCGCCAAGGTAACCACACACCTGAGGGGTTCACGAGGGAGCCAGATCAGAGGGCTAGCCAGGTGATACCCAGCATGCAGGGCTCCCTCTGAACCGGATGGACCACCTGCTGCGGATACGGACTGTTCAAGGGTTAAGCTCGAAGTCGGAGTTTCCTGGTTTGAATTGGCCACATGTTATCCGATCTTCAGCTAAGACAGAAGTGCAGACGAACATCCCCACACCAAATCACATGAGTGAATATTAAGTCAAAGTAACTCGAACAACATCTTGTTCCGCTGTTTTAAAACGAGGTTTACTTTCTCCCAACTCGTGATCCTTCTGTTGAAGTCTGGGGACGCTGAGCGTTTGAATGATGTGTTCAATGAGGAGAATAAAACAATAACGTGTGCTATGAGTTGATTATTGTAACGTACGTGAAGATCAGACCGTAATCAGAACAGATGAACCGTCGATGCAGGATGCTCACCTTAGCCGCGTTCACACTGCAGTACTTTCCCCACAAAGGTTCATGTGAACTTAGTTCATGATCGCGTTCACACCAAAAAGAGCCGGTACTAAAAGTAGTTCATGCGAACCTTTTTACCCGCTCGAAAGTCCCTGCTAGAGAGCATGCTAGAGAGCATGCTAGAGAGCATGCTAGACTAGAGAGCATGCTAGAGAGCATGCTAGAGAGCATGCTAGAGAGCAGGGACTTTGGAGCGGCTCTTTTGTGAGAAAAGAGCTATATTCCTGATTGGCTGGCGGATTGCAAACCACGCCCCGTAACACTCCCAAAGAGTTTTGTGAAGCCGCCATTTTATTATCCTCGCATTAGCATTATTAGCATTAGCATTAGCCCAGCGCAGAAAGGCAGAGAGACTAACTTATGGCAACACAAAATAAAACATGGGAGCGGTGGAGATGAGGAGGTGTCGGCGTTCTGGAGATTTACTCGGAAGGCTTCAGTAGCAGCTGCTGGGACTCCCAGCAGCTGCTACTGAAGCCTTCCCCAACTCCGGGGACTTCCGGCCGGGGACTCCGGGCGGCAGTATACGCCGTGAAGTGGGTTGCGGCCTGCCAGTAAACCCAAAGCAGAAGAAGAAGAAGAAGAAGTGACGTCAGCGGCTTCATTTGCCTGATCCTCCTCCAGGGACTTATTCTGGTGTGAACGCGATCTGTACTTAGTTCATGAGGACTAAAGAGTTCACATGAACCTTTGTGGGGAAAGTACCGCAGTGTGAACGCGGCTCTTGTCTTGCCTCTGCGCACCGTCGAAGGTCACCTTTTATCGTGTGCTCATTTGAGCATTTAAAGTGAAAAGCAGAGCGTCTGCAAACAGCCGTATGCTTTTGATCCAGTCCACGTTCCGTAATGTGATGTAACCGCTTCCTTCAGATCGGGGGCTGGAACATGACGGGCCCCTGGGACAAAGACAACTTCATGGAGGTCCTGAAGGTGGTGTCCGGCCCCTACAGAGGACAGCCTTTCTTCAGCGTCGGAGTCAGCGCAGACCCCAAGCACTCCAACAGCAACGTCATCCAGGTAAACCAGAAGCATAGCGCGGTGCGGGAACGCAGCATGTCTCCACTTCCTGGTCCCTGGTCTCAGAGCCAATGGGATCTCTCCGTAGGGCTTAGGCTATAGCTGGAACTAAGGTCTGAGGTTGAGATGCGTCGAAGAGACGGATCACGTTTTGTTCTAGGACGTTAAATCAGTGGGGACGTGTCTGAGAAACGATGGTTGTTACCGAGCGGCTGAACGGGACTACAGAAGTCGTGGAGGCCGTCGTACGTCATTACGCCGAACACGTGAACACTCCTCTGAGTTAGCTTCTGTTCTGCTTGAAAGCCAGTCCCCGCCTCCTGCAGAGTGTTCAGACAGACGCTTCAACTCGCTCCATCTAGAGTCTGTGTTTGAATCTGGATCTGAAGTCGGCGTGACGTGGAAGTCGTGCTGCTGGACTCGCCTGGAGCTCCTTTGTAGCATCACGTTAGCATGTAGCTTCTGGCCGTTAGAGTTAGGATGATCAAAACGTGCATTTATCAAACGGGTTCGTTTCCACAGACCTTATGTTTTATATTCCTAAACCCTCTGGAGAAATCCCGTTGCTTTTTGTCGAGGGAACGGCAGCTTCCTTCATCACTGCACCGCTCTATAGAACCAGATAGAACCAGAACCAGAACCACATTGAACCAGAACCAGATTGAACCAGAACCAGAACCAGATTGAACCAGAACCACATTGAACCAGAACCACATTGAACCAGAACGAACCAAACCACATTGAACCAGAACCACATTGAACCAGAACCAGATTGAACCAGAACCAGATTGCACCAGCACCAGATTGAACCAGAACGAACCAGAACCAGATTGAACCAGAACCAGATTGAACCAGAACCAGAACCAGATTGAACCAGAACCACATTGAACCAGAACCACACCTCATGGAGGTGAAGAAGAACTACATTTGATTTGTTCAGAGAGCAATCAGCAAGACACATAGAAACACAGGAAATGCAAAGCAGAGAATTTGCGTTATAAAGCAAATATATATATATTTTTCTTCTATATTTTAAATGTTCTTGTCGGAGGGCAGGTAGTCCGGGTTGCACGTTAGATATCTGTGGCTGTGATTGGCTCACCTTTAACCAGGGGTTAAGTTAGGATTGATATATGGGGGGGGGTCTGTGTGGAGGCGCGAGAGGGGGGTCGAGGGTCTCATGATCTGACTTAAGGGATATACACTGTGGCCCTAAAGCACCTGCTCTCGATGCCACCAAGTGTCCCAGTCAAAATAGAAAGTACTACAAATAAACTGGAATTCATTTACATCTTAAATTATTAATATATATATATATATATACACAAAAAAAGGTTTACAAATATCTAACCCTTCAAATTGCTTTTTTAAATCGGCACTGCTCTGCACACTAGCTCAAGAA
The DNA here is from genome assembly GCA_036324595.1 of Champsocephalus gunnari. Lineage (NCBI taxonomy): Eukaryota > Metazoa > Chordata > Actinopteri > Perciformes > Channichthyidae > Champsocephalus > Champsocephalus gunnari. The sequence goes on from CM070445.1 coordinate 2,270,137, forward strand.
CATTTATCTGGAAATCTCAATTCATTTGTCGGGCTGCGCGAGAATGGCCAAACGTACGGGAGTATCTCACTGTGAACTATTCTGTGTTATTGTGACCGATCATAACTCAGCTTTATGCAGACACACAGGGCCGGTTTCTGGCCTAGGCGACATAAACGGTCGCCTTGGGAGGCAGATCTGGGGGGGGGCTGCGGTGGCAGATCTGTGGGGGGGGCTGCGGTGGCAGATCTGGGGGGCGCTGCGGTGGCAGCTCTGGGGGGAAAAAACATTTTTGACTGTTAGCGTTAGTGTTTGAAACTCTGTTCTGAGTTCTGAGCAGGCCCGGTTCCAGAACAAAATGACTAAGGGTGCATCTGAGATTAGAGAGGGTGCAGTGGTAAAGAGCTATTTTTATAAGTGGGGAGTGGACCCAACACCCTCTATGGGGGTCCTTACCTCCTCTGGGGGGTCCGGGGGCATGCTCCCCCGGGAAGATTTTTTTTTAAATATTGAAGCTAAAAGCATCAATCTGGTTACTTTGAGAGCAACATGAGAGATCTATGTGCTCGGTCCCAGTCCCTCATCACGCAGCCTATCAGAACATGGCGCCAGGTGTTGCAGCCAGTCGTCGTGAAGGCATCTGACTTACTTGAACTGAAATGTCTGCATGCAGAAGATGGCATCTTTTTCACATGAATATTCAGCCCATCTGTTTTGAAACCATGAGCTGCAGAATGAGCGCCTCGCCCCCGCTGTTCAGGCGAGTTGGTACTTGTTAAATACACCTGGGCAGGCTCTGTTCTCTCAGAGGTTCCCTGGCACTTGCGGGCCGCCGAGGGGTGGCGGTGTGTGGGGCAACGAAGACACCCTCATGCACCCCCGTAGAACCGCGCCTGGTTCTGAGTTCTTGTTTTCAAAACAAACGTTTTCCACGGACCAGCAAGCTGGTTGTTGGCGAATGAAAGAGCCTTCATTCCAGCTTTCTTAAGCGCGTTCCTGTTCTTGGTTTTAGCGCCTGGCCGCCGCGCTCACGCATCACTCAGACATGTTTGTTTTTGGTACATTTATTTCCAGGTTATCGTTTCCATTTCTTCACTGGCCGTTCTCTTCTTCAAACACGCACCTGAAGGTGTCTCACCAGACGATGTTGAAACAGTTTTGCAGCGGTCAAAACACCGCGTGGCTTCACAACCAAACGAGATCCCAGAGTATAATCAGCATCCTTCCCCAGCCGAGGCCGTCGCAGCACCGATCAGCCGTGGCTTTGGATCCCGATCACCTGACACCAATCAGTTCTACTCCATTACACACATCAAAGGATTCAATCATAAATCAACGGTTCGGCAGACCCTAAATAAAGTCTATAATAACAACGAGAGATGTTTTAACATATGGGCGATGACGTCAGAGCATCGTCCTATGGGAGCCCCGGACAGCCCGGCCCAATTTAACCCCCGCCTCTAACCCTGCTCTGCACAGGTGGACCAATCAGGGCTCTTCCTGCCGTCCAGAGATTATTACCTCAACAAGACTGCCAATGAGAAGGTGAGACCCCCTGCGGCTGAGCATGCTCACACAGGTGGAGTTCCTCGTGTGATGGAGAAGCTCTTTTTGCACAACTTTGTATTTTTGTGTTTGTATTTGTTGCATTGTTGGATGAGCTCCGGTCAGAATCATTTCATTGCCATGTCTGCACTGTGGCTTTGTGCATATGACAGAAACATGTCCCGGCTTCAGCCTCAGGATCCACGTGTCTGTGGTCCTCTCCAGAAGGAAGGAGTCATCACATACAGAGACTAGTTCCTGAGCAGTGTCCTTCACATGCTGATATCCAAGAGAGGGAGTCATCATCATACAGAGACTAGTTCCTGAGCAGTGTCCTTCACATGCTGATATCCAAGAGAGGGAGTCATCACATACCTGAGCAGTGTCCTTCACATGATGATATCCAAGAGAGGGAGTCATCACATACAGAGTCTAGTTCCTGAGCAGTGTCCTTCACATGCTGATATCCAGAGAGGGAGTCATCACATACAGAGACTAGTTCCTGAGCAGTGTCCTTCACACGCTGATATCCAGAGAGGGAGTCATCACATACAGAGTCTAGTTCCTGAGCAGTGTCCTTCACATGCTGATATCCAGAGAGGGAGTCATCACATACAGAGACTAGTTCCTGAGCAGTGTCCTTCACATGCTGATATCCAGAGAGGGAGTCATCACATACAGAGACTAGTTCCTGAGCAGTGTCCTTCACATGCTGATATCCAGAGAGGGAGTCATCACATACAGAGACTAGTTCCTGAGCAGTGTCCTTCACATGCTGATATCCAAGAGAGGGAGTCACACAGTCACAAGATGGAGGAATAGAAACAACAGAAATGAAAGCCTTTGAACCTTGCATCCTCCTGCCCCCCTCCAGGTGCTGGTGGCGTACCTGGACTACATGGTGGAGTTGGGCCTGTTGCTAGGCGGAGAAAAGAACTCCACCCTGATCCAGATGCAGCAGATCCTGGAGTTCGAGACGGCGCTCGCCAACATCACCGTCCCTCAGGACCAGCGGCGAGACGAGGAGAAGATCTACCACAAGGTCACCATCGCCGAACTGCAGGTGAGTCGCTCGTCTACAGGTGGCGTCGTGGTTAGAACTACAGGTGAGGTCATCTTAGAACTACAGGTGAGGTCATGCTTAGAACTACAGGTGAGGTCATGGTTAGAACTACAGGTGAGGTCATCTTTAGAACTACAGGTGAGGTCATGCTTAGAACTACAGGTGAGGTCATGGTTAGAACTACAGGTGAGGTCATGCTTAGAACTACAGGTGAGGTCATCTTTAGAACTACAGGTGAGGTCATCTTTAGAACTACAGGTGAGGTCATGGTTTAGAACTACAGGTGAGGTCATCTTTAGAACTACAGGTGAGGTCTGGTTAGAACTACAGATGAGGTCATGGTTAGAACTACAGGTGAGGTCATGGTTAGAACTACAGGTGAGGTCATGGTTAGAACTACAGGTGAGGTCATGGTTAGAACTACAGGTGAGGTCATGGTTAGAACTACAGGTGAGGTCATCTTTAGAACTACAGGTGAGGTCATGGTTAGAACTACAGGTGAGGTCATGGTTAGAACTACAGGTGAGGTCATGCTTTAGAACTACAGGTGAGGTCATCGTTAGAACTACAGGTGAGGTCATGGTTAGAACTACAGGTGAGGTCATCTTTAGAACTACAGGTGAGGTCATGCTTAGAACTACAGGTGAGGTCATGCTTAGAACTACAGTGAGGTCATGTTTAGAACTACAGGTGAGGTCATGGTTAGAACTACAGGTGAGGTCATGTTTAGAACTACAGGTGAGGTCATCTTTAGAACTACAGGTGAGGTCATGGTTAGAACTACAGGTGAGGTCATGGTTAGAACTACAGGTGAGGTCATCGTTAGAACTACAGGTGAGGTCATGGTTAGAACTACAGGTGAGGTCATCTTTAGAACTACAGGTGAGGTCATGGTTAGAACTACAGGTGAGGTCATCTTTAGAACTACAGGTGAGGTCATGGTTAGAACTACAGGTGAGGTCATCTTTAGAACTACAGGTGAGGTCATGGTTAGAACTACAGGTGAGGTCATCTTTAGAACTACAGGTGAGGTCATGGTTTAGAACTACAGGTGAGGTCATCTTTAGAACTACAGGTGAGGTCATGGTTAGAACTACAGGTGAGGTCATGGTTAGAACTACAGGTGAGGTCATCTTTAGAACTACAGGTGAGGTCATGTTTAGAACTACAGGTGAGGTCATGGTTAGAACTACAGGTGAGGTCATGGTTAGAACTACAGGTGAGGTCATCTTTAGAACTACAGGTGAGGTCATGGTTAGAACTACAGGTGAGGTCATGGTTTAGAACTACAGGTGAGGTCATCTTTAGAACTACAGGTGAGGTCATGGTTAGAACTACAGGTGAGGTCATCTTTAGAACTACAGGTGAGGTCATCTTTAGAACTACAGGTGAGGTCATCTTTAGAACTACAGGTGAGGTCATGGTTAGAACTACAGGTGAGGTCATCTTTAGAACTACAGGTGAGGTCATGGTTAGAACTACAGGTGAGGTCATCTTTAGAACTACAGGTGAGGTCATGGTTAGAACTACAGGTGAGGTCATGGTTAGAACTACAGGTGAGGTCATGGTTAGAACTACAGGTGAGGTCTTTAAACTAGGTATCTTTAGAACTACAGGTGAGGTCATCTTTAGAACTACAGGTGAGGTCATGGTTAGAACTACAGGTGAGGTCATCTTTAGAACTACAGGTGAGGTCATGTTTAGAACTACAGGTGAGGTCATGGTTAGAACTACAGGTGAGGTCATGTTAGAACTACAGGTGAGGTCATGGTTAGAACTACAGGTGAGGTCATGGTTAGAACTACAGGTGAGGTCATGGTTAGAACTACAGGTGAGGTCATCTTTAGAACTACAGGTGAGGTCATGGTTAGAACTACAGGTGAGGTCATGTTTAGAACTACAGGTGAGGTCATCTTTAGAACTACAGGTGAGGTCATGGTTAGAACTACAGGTGAGGTCATGGTTAGAACTACAGGTGAGGTCATGGTTTAGAACTACAGGTGAGGTCATGGTTAGAACTACAGGTGAGGTCATCTTTAGAACTACAGGTGAGGTCATGGTTAGAACTACAGGTGAGGTCATGGTTAGAACTACAGGTGAGGTCATGGTTAGAACTACAGGTGAGGTCATGTTTAGAACTACAGGTGAGGTCATGGTTAGAACTACAGGTGAGGTCATCTTTAGAACTACAGGTGAGGTCATGGTTAGAACTACAGGTGAGGTCATCTTTAGAACTACAGGTGAGGTCATGTTAGAACTACAGGTGAGGTCATGGTTAGAACTACAGGTGAGGTCATGGTTAGAACTACAGGTGAGGTCATGTTAGAACTACAGGTGAGGTCATGGTTAGAACTACAGGTGAGGTCATGTTTAGAACTACAGGTGAGGTCATCTTTAGAACTACAGGTGAGGTCATGGTTAGAACTACAGGTGAGGTCATCTTTAGAACTACAGGTGAGGTCATGGTTAGAACTACAGGTGAGGTCATCTTTAGAACTACAGGTGAGGTCATGGTTAGAACTACAGGTGAGGTCATGGTTAGAACTACAGGTGAGGTCATCTTTAGAACTACAGGTGAGGTCATGGTTAGAACTACAGGTGAGGTCATGGTTAGAACTACAGGTGAGGTCATGGTTAGAACTACAGGTGAGGTCATGTTTAGAACTACAGGTGAGGTCATCTTTAGAACTACAGGTGAGGTCATGTTTAGAACTACAGGTGAGGTCATGGTTAGAACTACAGGTGAGGTCATCGTTTAGAACTACAGGTGAGGTCATGGTTAGAACTACAGGTGAGGTCATGGTTAGAACTACAGGTGAGGTCATCTTTAGAACTACAGGTGAGGTCATGGTTAGAACTACAGGTGAGGTCATCTTTAGAACTACAGGTGAGGTCATGGTTAGAACTACAGGTGAGGTCATGGTTAGAACTACAGGTGAGGTCATGTTTAGAACTACAGGTGAGGTCATGGTTTAGAACTACAGGTGAGGTCATCTTTAGAACTACAGGTGAGGTCATGGTTAGAACTACAGGTGAGGTCATGGTTAGAACTACAGGTGAGGTCATGTTTAGAACTACAGGTGAGGTCATGGTTAGAACTACAGGTGAGGTCATGTTTAGAACTACAGGTGAGGTCATGTTTAGAACTACAGGTGAGGTCATCTTTAGAACTACAGGTGAGGTCATGGTTAGAACTACAGGTGAGGTCATGGTTAGAACTACAGGTGAGGTCATCTTTAGAACTACAGGTGAGGTCATGTTAGAACTACAGGTGAGGTCATGGTTTAGAACTACAGGTGAGGTCATGGTTAGAACTACAGGTGAGGTCATGTTAGAACTACAGGTGAGGTCATCTTTAGAACTACAGGTGAGGTCATGGTTTAGAACTACAGGTGAGGTCATGGTTAGAACTACAGGTGAGGTCATGTTAGAACTACAGGTGAGGTCATGTTAGAACTACAGGTGAGGTCATCTTTAGAACTACAGGTGAGGTCATGGTTAGAACTACAGGTGAGGTCATGTTAGAACTACAGGTGAGGTCATGGTTAGAACTACAGGTGAGGTCATGGTTAGAACTACAGGTGAGGTCATGGTTAGAACTACAGGTGAGGTCATCTTTAGAACTACAGGTGAGGTCATGGTTAGAACTACAGGTGAGGTCATGGTTAGAACTACAGGTGAGGTCATGTTAGAACTACAGGTGAGGTCATGGTTAGAACTACAGGTGAGGTCATCTTTAGAACTACAGGTGAGGTCATGGTTAGAACTACAGGTGAGGTCATGGTTAGAACTACAGGTGAGGTCATCTTTAGAACTACAGGTGAGGTCATGTTAGAACTACAGGTGAGGTCATGTTAGAACTACAGGTGAGGTCATGGTTAGAACTACAGGTGAGGTCATGGTTAGAACTACAGGTGAGGTCATGGTTTAGAACTACAGGTGAGGTCATGGTTAGAACTACAGGTGAGGTCATCTTTAGAACTACAGGTGAGGTCATGGTTAGAACGGGGTGTGTGTGTGTGTGTGTATGTGTGTATGTGGATGTGGGTTTGTGTGTGTGTGTGTGTGTGTGGCAGATGCTCCTGCGGTCCCCGTGGCAACTGTTGCCAATAGAGCTGTTGCTATGTGCCAGCATTCCTGAGGGAGCGGAGGGTTAGATAGCAGACCTGCTTTATTCATCTCACATTCAAACATGACTTCCTTACGGCAGGTGAGCAAGGCAGTGCACCTGAGAACTACATTCAATACATACAAAGCAACATATCAACATTAAGAAGATATATAACTATCGCGTGATTACAAAATGTAAATAGATAATGTGAAAAACACTATAAATCTATATTTGTCTGTAAACCCTGTGCAATAATAACACCACTTCAGATAATCAGGCGCATTTCTGCTCGGATGCTTTTCCGTTATTATATCTTTAATAATCTCCATACACCACTATACTAACAATAATAATAATACTTGTTAATAATAATAATGTTCTTGATCAAGCGCTTTACCAGGTGCTCAAAGACGCTTTACAGAGGGAGAGAAATAAGATACAAAACCTGATTGACATGAAATAAAACCACATTTATTGCACGTTAACATCTGGTATAAAAAGGGGTTCCAGAGGGAGGGGGCAGCGATGGAGAAGCCTCCCCAGGTCCGGTGCTTGGTTTGTGGGGGGATAGACAGGAGGGGGCCTGGTGATGCAGCAGGGGGCCTGGTGAGGCAGCAGGTCGGTGAGGGAGGAGGGGGCCTGGTGATGCAGCAGGTCGGTGAGGGAGGAGGGGGCCTGGTGATGCAGCAGGTCGGTGAGGGAGGAGGGGGCCTGGTGATGCAGCAGGTCGGTGAGGGAGGAGGGGGCCTGGTGATGCAGCAGGTCGGTGAGGGAGGAGGGTCCTGGTGATGCAGAAGGTCGGTGAGGGAGGAGGGGGCCTGGTGATGCAGCAGGTCGGTGAGGGAGGAGGGGGCCTGGTGATGCAGCAGGTCGGTGAGGGAGGAGGGGGCCTGGTGATGCAGAAGGTCGGTGAGGGAGGAGGGGGGCCTGGTGATGCAGAAGGTCGGTGAGGGAGGAGGCGGCCTGGTGATGCAGAAGGTCGGTGAGGGAGGAGGGGGCCTGGTGATGCAGAAGGTCGGTGAGGGAGGAGGGGGCCTGGTGATGCAGAAGGTCGGTGAGGGAGGAGGGGGCCTGGTGATGCAGCAGGTCGGTGAGGGAGGTGGGGGCCTGGTGATGCAGCAGGTCGGTGAGGGAGGAGGGGGCCTGGTGATGCAGCAGGTCGTTGAGGGAGGAGGGGGCCTGGTGATGCAGCAGGTCAGTGAGGGAGGAGGGGGCCTGGTGATGCAGCAGGTCAGTGAGGGAGGTGGGGGCCTGGTGATGCAGCAGGTCGGTGAGGGAGAAGGGGGCCTGGTGATGCAGCAGGTCGGTGAGGGAGGAGGGGGCCTGGTGATGCAGCAGGTCGGTGAGGGAGGTGGGGGCCTGGTGATGCAGCAGGTCGGTGAGGGAGGAGGGGGCCTGGTGATGCAGCAGGTCGGTGAGGGAGGAGGGGGCCTGGTGATGCAGCAGGTCGGTGAAGGAGGTGGGGGCCTGGTGATGCAGCAGGTCGGTGAGGGAGGTGGGGGCCTGGTGATGCAGCAGGTCGGTGAGGGAGGAGGGGGCCTGATGATGCAGCAGGTCGGTGAGGGAGGAGGGGGCCTGGTGATGCAGCAGGTCGGTGAGGGAGGAGGGGGCCTGGTGATGCAGCAGGTTGGTGAGGGAGGAGGGGGCCTGGTGATGCAGCAGGTCGGTGAGGGAGGAGGGGCTTATGTGTTCATCCAATACATTATTTTCATTATATATTTGCTATCTCTAAAACAAAACGTAATCCAGTTCCCCCTGTGATAAATACATGCATAGACCTATTCCTAACAACACATGGGAAACTAAAAACCACAGACATGTCTTCAGTCTGTCTTCAGTATGTCTTCAGAATGTCTTCAGTCTGTCTTCAGTAGGTCTTCAGTAGGTCTTCAGTATGTCTTCAGTCTGTCTTCAGTAGGTCTTCGGTCTGTCTTCAGTCTGTCTTCAGTATGTCTTCAGTCTGTCTTCAGTATGTCTTCAGTTTGTCTTCAGTAGGTCTTCAGTAGGTCTGCAGTAGGTCTTCAGTCTGTCTTCAGTAGGTCTTCAGTCTGTCTTCAGTAGGTCTTCAGTCTGTCTTCAGTCTGTCTTCAGAATGTCTTCAGTCTGTCTTCAGTATGTCTTAAGTCTGTCTTCAGTAGGTCTTCAGTAGGTCTTCAGTAGGTCTTCAGTCTGTCTTCAGTAGGTCTTCAGTAGGTCTTCAGTCTGTCTTCAGTCTGTCTTCAGTCTGTCTTCAGTCTGTCTTCAGTAGGTCTTCAGTAGGCCTTCAGTAGGCCTTCAGTATGTCTTCAGTCTGTCTTCGGTCTGTCTTCGGTATGTCTTCGGTATGTCTTCGGTCTGTCTTCAGTCTGTCTTCAGTCTGTCTTTAGTCTGTCTTCGGTATTTCTTCAGTCTGTCTTCAGTCTGTCTTCGGTCTGTCTTCAGTCTTTAGTCGTCAGTAGGATTATTATAGCTGAAAAGAAGCCTTTGAATCCTGAGGTCTGCAGCAGGGAGACTTCCTGCAGTATTTGAGCTCCTTTATATCTGTTGATGAACGTGGAGCAGAGCGCCCTCTACTGGCCTCTATAGTAAATACAATCTGTCTTTAATGGGAGTATTTTGCATCCAATGTTTATATTTCTTTTGTAATTTTTGTTTAGTTTGTGGTCTTTTTTAAGTCCACCAGAAGCTCCTCGCTCCTCTAAAATATAGGATGAATCCCATTGTAGAAAGTACAGGTATTTGAGTTCAACATGTAAGAAGTAGAAAGTACAGGTATTTGAGTTCAACATGTGAGAAGTAGAAAGTACAGGTATTTGAGTTCAACATGTAAGAAGTAGAAAGTACAGGTATTTGAGTTCAACATGAGAGAAGTAGAAAGTACAGGTATTTGAGTTCAACATGTGAGAAGTAGAAAGTACAGGTATTTGAGTTCAACATGTAAGAAGTAGAAAGTACAGGTATTTGAGTTCAACATGTGAGAAGTAGAAAGTACAGGTATTTGAGTTCAACATGTAAGAAGTAGAAAGTATAGGTATTTGAGTTCAACATGAGAGAAGTAGAAAGTACAGGTATTTGAGTTCAATATGTGAGAAGTAGAAAGTACAGGTATTTGAGTTCAACATGTAAGAAGTAGAAAGTATAGGTATTTGAGTTCAACATGAGAGAAGTAGAAAGTACAGGTATTTGAGTTCAACATGTAAGAAGTAGAAAGTACAGGTATTTGAGTTCAACATGTAAGAAGTAGAAAGTACAGGTATTTGTGTTCAACATGTAAGAAGTAGAAAGTACAGGTATTTGGGTTCAACATGTAAGAAGTAGAAAGTACAGGTATTTGAGTTCAACATGTAAGAAGTAGAAAGTACAGGTATTTGAGTTGGCCAATTAAGAAGTAAAAGTAAAAAGTCGTCAGAAAAATAAGTAGTGGAGTAAAGTACTGATACCAGAAACATGTACTTAAGTACAGTAAGAAAGTATTCATACTCCACTACTTCCCAGCTCTGCTTTTTGTTGTAGAGATACAGATACACACACAGTTGTATATGCACACATGCACATTGAGAGGTCAGAGTTGAGAGACTGCCAGCGAGCAGTTGGGGGGCCGGCTCCTCTCCAGTACCAGTCCACACTCACATTCATATATATATTTTCCAAAACCACATCCAGAAACCATTGACCTCTTTCCTGCACCACTGTTTCTGGTTCGCCTGTATGTGATGCCTCTTCTTCTTGTTCTTCTTCGTTGGTGTTGTGCAGCTGCTGGCCCCGGCTGTGGAGTGGCTGGACTTCCTGTCGGCCTCGCTCTCTCCTCTGGATCTGAACGACACCGAGCACGTGGTTCTGTACGCGCGGGAGTACCTGCAGCAGGTGTCCGAGCTCATCAACCGCACCGAGCGCAGGTCAGTGAGACGCACCTGTACACATGTAACCACGCCCACTTATGTTAACCACGCCCACTTATGTTAACCACGCCCACTTATGCATCACCGAGCTCTGCACCACTGCGTGATGGAAGTATGAAGACAACCTAAAAGAACATGTAACGATTTAAATAATTGAAAATAACACTAAATATGTATAAATAAGTGTAAAATAATAAGAGAAATAAACAAGAAAAACATTAAAAATATACATTTTTATATTTTTTGTATTTAAATGTTTTAATTTAAACATAACAATAATAAAAAGAAAAAGAATAAGGAGGACGTGCCACGTCACTGAAGTATTCTTAAATCCATGGTGACTGAATATTTACAGATGATGCTATGCAGAGCCTGTAGCTGCAGATTCATATTTGGTGTTGAGGCGCCGCGGTGACGCTCTCGTCGTGAGGAAGTGGGCGTGGTTAAACATGAACAGGGATGGAAAATGGCAGGCGCTTCCCTCCGAGTCCCAGAACAGGAAACAGGAAGTGCTAAAATCCTGATCCTCTGTGTGTTGCTCCTCTCAGCCTGCTGAACAACTACATGATTTGGACGCTGACTCAGAAGAGCGTCGCCAGCCTGGATCAGCGCTTCGAGAACGCTCAGGACAAGCTGCTGGAGAGCCTGTATGGCACCAAGAAGGTACTTATACTGCACCAAGAAGGTACTTATACTGCACCAAGAAGGTACTTATACTGCACCAAGAAGGTACTTATACTGCACCAAGAAGGTACTTATACTGCACCAAGAAGGTACTTATACTACACCAAGAAGGTACTAATACTGCAACAAAAAGGTACTAATACAGTAGTACTACTGTTAATACTGCAGTACTCGTCCCCGGCTGGCGTACTCGTCCCCGGCTTGGCCTTCAATATCAGGATACATGTATTTATTGTCCTCTCAAGAATGGAAGTAGTCCTCACACACAGGGCTGCGTGGGACAAACAGTTCCCAGAGTAGAGTCCTTGACATGCTGATATACAAGAGAGGGAGTTACAGTCTCAAGATGGAGGAATACCGGTTCAAAGCGGTGTTTCTGATATTAGTTCAGATCAGCTAAGGCCTGCGTAAGCAATAAGCATGACAGTCATAGGCCTCTCTCTCTCTAGGGGCGGTGTCAGCATGCCAATCTTAGGAACATAGCTTTCATAACTTCAACACAGTGTCTCATGAGCGTCATCCATGCAGTCAGACGTCCGGCTACGTACACAGCTACGTAGGGCCTCTGTGGTCACGTGCTGCTCTGACATTAGAAGAGTACATTCAGTATTTCCCCAACAACTATGTATGCTGCATACTGCAGGAGAGCCTGTACGGCACCAAGAAGGTACTTCTACTGTTGTTGTCTCTCGTTGTAACTGGTTCTCCTGGCTGTCTCTTGGTTTCAGTCGTGCACGCCCCGCTGGCAGACCTGCATCGCGAACACTGACGACACGCTGGGCTTCGCTCTGGGATCGCTGTTCGTGAAGGAGACCTTCGACAAACACAGCAAAGACATCGTGAGTTCCCCCTGAAGGAAGAACGTTGGTAGAGAAGAACGCTGAGAGTGAAGAACGTTGATAGAACGTTGATAGAACGTTGAGTGAAGAACGTTGATAGAGAAGAACGTTGAGAGTGAAGAACGTTGATAGAACGTTGAGTGAAGAACGTTGATAGAGAAGAACGTTGATAGAACGTTGATAGAGAAGAACGTTGAGAGTGAAGAACGTTGATAGAACGTTGAGTGAAGAACGTTGATAGAGAAGAACGTTGATAGAACGTTGATAGAGAAGAACGTTGATAGAACGTTGATAGTGAAGAACGTTGAGAGTGAAGAACGTTGATAGAACGTTGAGATTGAAGAACGTTGATAGAACGTTGATAGAGAAGAACGTTGAGAGTGAAGAACGTTGAGAGTGAAGAACGTTGAGAGTGAAGAACGTTGACAGTGAAGAACGTTGATGAACGTTGATAGTGAAGAATGTTGATAGAACGTTGAGACTGAAGAACGTTGAGAGTCAAGAACGTTGAGAGTGAAGAACGTTGATAGTGAAGAACGTTGATAAAACGTTAAGTGAAGAACGTTGATAGAACGTTGATAGTGAAGAACGTTGATCGAACGCTGAGAGTGAAGAACGTTGATCGAAGTTGAGTGAAGAACGTTGATAGTGAAGAACGTTGATGAGTGAAGAACGTTGATGTGACGAACGTTGATAGTGAAGAACGTTGATGGTGAAGAACGTTGATAGTGAAGAACGCTGAGAGTGAAGAACGTTGAACGTGATCGACGTGAGTGAGGCTCATCTTGTGTTTCTCTCTCAGGCCGAGGAGATGATTAATGAGATCCGCTCAGCGTTTAAAGGCGCTCTGGACCGCCTGGGCTGGATGGACCCACACACCAAACGGGCTGCCAAAGACAAGGTACACACACACACACACACACACACACACACACACACACACACACACACACACACACACACACACACACACACACACACACACACTCAAGTAAATAAACCCAATAATGAAATGAATATCTTGACTGGTATTTCATAATATTTCACCAGGACTCCTCCCTGAGTTGAAGCTATAGTTCTCCGAGCTTTCAGATAAAAGTAGCCGAGTAAAACTGGTCACATGATCTGTGTGGAGTAGGGTTTGAACGCACCACCTGTAGATCATCAGGGGATTCAATCAGTCCAGGTGTTCCCAGGTGTCTCTGCTGATTGGTTCCTGTTTGTCTCGTTAGGCCGACGCCATCTACGATATGATCGGTTTCCCAGAATTCATCCTGGACCCCAAAGAGCTGGACGACGTGTACGACGGGGTGAGTGTGTCGCCGTCTTCTTATATTTGAAATGTTTTACATATTGTTTGTTTTATACACTTCCTAAGTCGTGGTGATAAACCCGTTATCTTGTGTTTCAGTACGAGGTGTCGTACGACAGCTTCTTCATGAACATGCTCAACTTCTACAACTTCTCCTCCCGGGTGATGGCCGACCAGCTGAGGAAGACTCCCAACAAAGACCAGTAATACGCACACACACACACACACACACACACACACACACACACACACACACACACACACACACACACACACACACACACACACACACACACACACACACACACACACACACACACACACACTTAACCTCCTTTTAAAAAGTAAATATAACAGAATAAATCAGATTCCACCGAAATATGACTTCTGGGATTGTTGTCGCACTGGTAGGACATCAATTATCTCCTCATCTCCTCTCCTCCTCCCTCCTCCCCTCCCTCAGGTGGAGTATGACCCCTCCCACAGTAAATGCCTACTACATGCCCACTAAGAACGGCATCGTCTTCCCCGCCGGAATCCTGCAGGCTCCTTTCTACGCCCACGACCACCCCAAGTCTGTTCCTCATCCTCTATGATAACATATATCCACCTGTCTCACCTGTCTCTCTCACCTCTCTCACCCGTCTCACCTCTCTCACCTCTCTCACTCTCTCACCTGTCTCTCTCACCTCTCTCACCTGTCTCTCTCACCTCTCTCACCTGTCTCTCTCACCTCTCTCACCTCTCTCACCCTCTCACCTCTCTCACCTGTCTCTCTCACCTGTCTCTCTCACCTCTCTCACCTGTCTCTCTCACCTGTCTCTCTCACCTCTCTCTCTCACCTCTCTCATCTGTCTCTCTCACCTCTCTCACCTGTCTCTCTCACCTCTCTCACCTGTCTCTCTCACCTCTCTCATCTGTCTCTCTCACCTGTCTCTCTCACCTCTCTCACCTGTCTCTCTCACCTGTCTCTCTCACCTCTCTCTCTCACCTCTCTCACTGTCTCTCTCACCTGTCTCTCTCACCTCTCTCACCTGTCTCTCTCACCTCTCTCACCTGTCTCTCTCACCTCTCTCACCTCTCTCACCTCTCTCATCTGTCTCTCTCACCTGTCTCTCTCACCTCTCTCACCTGTCTCTCTCACCTGTCTCTCTCACCTCTCTCTTCACCTCTCTCACTGTCTCTCTCACCTGTCTCTCTCACCTCTCTCACCTGTCTCTCTCACCTCTCTCACCTGTCTCTCTCACCTCTATCACCTCTCTCACCTCTCTCACCTGTCTCTCTCACCTGTCTCTCTCACCTCTCTCACCTGTCTCTCTCACCTGTCTCTCTCACCTCTCTCACCTCTCTCACCTCTCTCACCTGTCTCTCTCACCTCTCTCACCTGTCTCTCTCACCTCTCTCACCTGTCTCTCTCACCTCTCTCACCTCTCTCACCTGTCTCTCTCACCTCTCTCACCTGTCTCTCTCACCTGTCTCTCTCACCTCTCTCACCCATCTCACCTCTCTCACCTGTCTCTCTCACCTCTCTCACCTGTCTCTCTCACCTGTCTCTCTCACCTCTCTCTCTCTCACCTCTCTCATCTGTCTCTCTCACCTGTCTCTCTCACCTCTCTCACCTGTCTCTCTCACCTCTCTCACCTGTCTCTCTCACCTGTCTCTCTCACCTCTCTCATCTGTCTCTCTCACCTGTCTCTCTCACCTCTCTCACCTGTCTCTCTCACCTGTCTCTCTCACCTCTCTCTCTCACCTCTCTCATCTGTCTCTCTCACCTGTCTCTCTCACCTCTCTCACCTGTCTCTCTCACCTGTCTCTCTCACCTCTCTCACCTCTCTCACCTCTCTCATCTGTCTCTCTCACCTGTCTCTCTCACCTCTCTCACCTGTCTCTCTCACCTCTCTCTCTCACCTCTCTCATCTGTCTCTCTCACCTGTCTCTCTCACCTCTCTCACCTCTCTCACCTGTCTCTCTCACCTCTCTCACCTCTCTCACCTCTCTCACCTGTCTCTCTCACCTGTCTCTCTCACCTCTCTCACCTCTCTCACCTCTCTCACCTCTCTCACCTCTCTCACCTCTCTCACCTCTCTCACCTGTCTCTCTCACCTCTCTCACCTCTCTCACCTCTCTCACCTCTCTCACCTGTCTCTCTCACCTCTCTCACCTGTCTCTCTCACCTCTCTCACCTCTCTCACCTCTCTCACCTGTCTCTCTCACCTCTCTCACCTGTCTCTCTCACCTCTCTCACCTGTCTCTCTCACCTCTCTCACCTGTCTCTCTCACCTCTCTCACCTCTCTCACCTGTCTAACTCACCTGTAGAGCAGCTTTACACACTGCAGGGTCCAATATTAAACAGGTTTTATGACGTGTTGTGGTTAAATATGCTAAAGAGGCGTTGTGTAATGTGTGTGTTTTCAGGGCGCTGAACTTCGGGGGGATCGGGGTGGTGATGGGTCACGAGCTCACGCACGCCTTCGATGATCAGGGTGAGTTCAATTCCTGTCACTTGGTCACTTCCTGCTGTGTGTACCAAACCCAGAGGAAGTGCTCTAGACTCAAACGGCGGTACTACAACTTCCGTATCAGTCCGTGACGTCACTGGGCCCAGAAATACTTTTTCCCATTGACTAACATTGGGAAAGAGACGTCTGTAAATCAGAGGATACTTTGTACAGCCCTTATTAGAATGATTCGGTCCTTAAAGTTGCAAAATTTTCTTTATCAGTTGGTTGATGAAGCTGGTGACGTTATGCAGAGTAAAACCAATATCCCTGGCAGCCCACAGTGTTTTAACGACAGAGTTAATGAGCTCACTTCCTGTTAATGAAGACGTCCTGCCTCCCCCTGCAGGTCGCGAGTACGATAAAGAAGGGAACTTGCGGCCGTGGTGGCAGAACTCGTCGGTGGAGGCGTTTCGTGAGAGAACCGAGTGCATGACGGATCAGTACAGCCGCTACACCGTCAACGGAGAACACGTCAATGGAAAACAGACGCTCGGAGAAAACATCGCCGACAACGGAGGACTGAAGGCTGCGTACAACGTGAGTATGAACGCTACAACCGTATGAGTGTCATAAAGTGCATTTATGAAAGTACTTTTTGGTTGCAGGACTTTTACATAGTATTTTTGCATTTAGTGCGTTTTTTTACCTCTCTTACATCATCACGACTAACTCGATGTTTTCCCCTCAGGCTTATCGGTCGTGGGTGCAGAAGAACGGAGAGGAGAAGAGACTTCCTGCCGTTAACCTGACCAACGATCAGCTTTTCTTTGTTGGTTTTGCTCAGGTGAAACAAACAAAAACAACCTCAGATAGTTTACGGAGAAGCGGAGTCCCACAGGGCGACATGCTGGGGCCACTTCAGTTTCTTTTGAAGCAACCTGAAGTCAACGTAGCTAACCTAGTCATTTCAAATATACTGACAAACGTTGTGAAAGAGACTAACTATATCTACAACAACTTTGATGATGTTAGCAACACAATTCAATATGTTTTGTTTAAACAAGAAAAAGTAATTTTATGGACGATTTAAAGTTTTGTTTTTTCAATCCTTTCAGGTGTGGTGTTCAGTGCGGACACCGGAGAGTGCTCACGAGGGTTTAGTGACCGACCCCCACAGCCCCCCCCGATACCGGGTCATCGGCACGCTCGCCAACTCTCCAGACTTCAGCCGCCATTTCAACTGCCCCGTAGGGACGCCCATGAACACCGGGGGGCGCTGTGAGGTCTGGTAGACCGAGCTAAGAGGGGTTGATTAGTCTGGAAACGTAAAAATATATACTCGTTAACAAATGGCAGGAGTCTTAATTAGAGGAAGTTATCTCTGGGTTATCTGGAGGTTTTAATTAGACCAGAAACATAAAAATATATCCTTCTTTAACAAACGGCTAGTGTCTTAATTAGTGGAGGTTATGTGGAGGTTATCTGTTGGTTTTCAGGTGTGCGTTGGGGGTGTAGCCTTCAGTTTCTCCCGTTTAATATAAATCTATTAATTAGAGACGGTTGGACTGACTTCCTGTCTGGAAATGAAACGGACTTCACACGAAGGACTGACGATGAAGACGTTAGTGATGAAGAGGAAGTCACATGGGACGATGTTGCTGATTTCTGCTTTATCACCGTCATTAATTATTATTATTGTTATTATTATTAATGGGCTTTTGTGTGTGTGTGTGTGTGTGTGTGTGTGTGTGTGTGTGTGTGTGTGTGTGTGTGGTGTGTGTGTGTGTGTGTGTGTGTGTGTGTGTGTGTGTGTGTGTGGTGTGTGTGTGTGTGTGTGTGTGTGTGTGTGTGTGTGTGTGTGTGTGTGTGTGTGTGTGTGTGTGTGTGTGTGTGTGTGTGTGTGTGTGTGTGTGTGTGTGTGTGTGTGTGTGGTGTGTGTGTGTGTGTGTGTGTGTGTGTGTGTGTGTGTGTGTGTGTGTGTGTGTGTGTGTGTGTGTGTGTGTGTGTGTGTGTGTGTGTGTGTGTGTGTGTGTGTGTGTGTGTGTGTGTGTGTGTGTGTGTGTGTGTGTGTGTGTGTTGTGTGAAAGCGCTCTCTCTGATGACATCACTGTGATGACCTCAATCTGATTAATTATTCAATTAAGGGACTTTTAGGGCAAAGTTCTTGGAGGTTAAACATTTAAAAGGTTGATAAATCAAATAATTATACTGTGACATAGTATTAAAGATTTAAGTGGATTATTTTTAGGTATATAAACTAATACATTTTAAGAAATTAAACGACACAGATCAACTGATCTACGACAAACCATTAACCATTATATGAAAGGGTTTAAATGGGTAATTCCTGTGATTCTCTGGGCTTTTAAGGAACAAAAAAAACGTAATTTGACCAAATACCATAAAAACTCTCCCCTTTATTTTAAGAGTATTTTATAGCATAGATTTATGAATGGCTTTCATGGTTTTTGGTCATTTTAAAGGATTTCTTTACCGTTATTATGTTCTTAAATCCATGCAGATCATCTCATATAAAACCCATTGGCTTTAGATGAATTACTTGTAGGAGGAAAACACCCTAAAATTGACCAAATATCATTAAAATATTAAAAGCATTTTTAAGGTTTGAATTAAGGAATGGCTTTAATGATATTTGGTCCATATACAGTAAAGACTTGTTAATAGCCTCTAAATGTTTTTAAACTTTGCATATAAATGAATGTTCCCCTTAACATCCCATTAAAATGACCTTAATATATTTATTTTATTTGTTCAATTTAACGCCTTAAATCGAATTATTTGAAAACGTAATTTGTAATGTTGCCTATCATTCTAATTATAATGCCTTGATTTGATTAATTCCATTAATTAATCCTTAATATGACATCATCTAAATATGACCATTTATTATCCCCTTAAACGTCCCTGAAAATATACGGCATTTTAATGCAGATTAAGAAAGTGTTTTGTCCTCTTAAAAAGCTTTAATTGAATCATTGAGCAGAGTTAAGGTAGAAAGCATGAAACCACCAGAGTTTATTTATCGAGCGCCTTAAAAATCTGACTTCATTATAGAACCGACAAAAACGCCTTAAAATTATAAATAACTCTTTAAAATCTTAAAAACTATAAAACAAATAGATGGAGTGTGAGGCGTTCAGGGACTACAAGGAGCCTGGGGCATCGAGAAACGTACACGTTCTCTAAAACATGGGGCGTTCAGAGACTAAAAGGACCACGGGGCGTTCAGGAACCAACATTGACATGGGGCGTTCAGAGACTAAAAGGACCACGGGGCGTTCAGGAACCAACATTGACATGGGGCTTTGAGGGACTAATCTAAACAGGTGGCGTTCAGGAACTAAAACGTGCGTTGTGTACACAATTATGAACTTTTGTTTTTATTTGAATTGTGTTCCCTAAACTCTCAAATGTTTAACTTTTAGAAAAGAACCCTGAACATCACATGACGCGAGAGTTACAGTTTATGAAATAATTAAAGTATTTAAATATAATATTTAGTGAAGATTAAAGCGCTACAGATTATCATCAGTTAGTTTAAAGACATGTTACCTCAACTACATTACCCACAATCCACTAGTGTTGCTGCTGTTCAGTGCAGTGACAGCAGGAGGAGCTGGTTAAACACTGTGTGTGTGCGCGCGCGCGTGTGTGTGTGTGTCTATGCGCCGCCTCTTGATGACGTCACTGTCCCGTGCAGCTCCTTGTGTCAATGTTTGTTCAGCAGAGGAAGAAGCTGCTTCCTGCCAAAGACGTGTGTGTGCGTGCGTGCGTGTGTGCGTGCGTATGTGTGTGTGTACAGTAGGATAAACTTCAGCTTGTTGAATCCCTGTGTGCTCTCGTCCAATCAGAGCGCTGCGTTACAAACCTAATAAACAAAATAAAACCCAAAGGTCTCTCTCTCATGATTAAACATCCCCATAAAACACACGTGCCATACACAGACCTTCAAAATAAAAGAACGTTCAATCTTGTGTTTTTATATATTTGTCTTTTATAATATAAAGCATGATATTAACTTCTGAAATGCAAAGTAAAATAATGATGAAATGAAATATCGGTCATTTGATTGTGTTTCATCTCCTCGCAGATTGAAGTACACAGATTGTTTTATTGGAAAAAGTGCACTTTATTATTTATTATTACAGTTAACAAACATCAGAATATACATTCCATAGTATCCATAGAATACACATTATAAATAAAATACACGGCGTGTATGCCGGGAGGCTGTGGCGCAGTGGGCTAGTGCGTTGGTGTTGGGATCATAGACTGTATATATAAATGGACGTAGTGTCCGTGACGTCACCCATAGCATTCTGCAGAGTTGCCGTGAAGCCCTTAGTGGGCGGAGTCGGCCACTAACGGCTCGACTCTGACGTCACAGTCTAATCCCGCCTGCTCCAAATAAGGGCAAAGAGGCGGAGCCGAGGCGGGACCTGCTGCCTCCGACCTGGAAGTAAACAGAGCTAGCTCAGGCTAAGAAGCTAAGCTAACATGAAATACATGCATACCAAGTTACTGCTAAGTTCTAACAGTGTCGTTCCCCTATATAAACGTTACATTCATAATCAAATGAGACAATCTGCAAGAGAATTAGCTATATTTTGTTATTCTTAATGCTTGTCATTCACACGTTGAGAAAAGACGGACTCCACCGCCCGGACAGTGGGCTAGCTCCGGGACGCCGGCTGGAGCTAGCCCCCTGCGGCTCCGTTAGCTCCGGCGGCCACCACTGGGATCATTGGGTCCCCTATTAACATTTGCTCCCGTTTAGCATTATGGGCGTCATAGCCATAGACTATTAAAGTCTTACCCAAGGCTGAATCATAAACTAAAATGTATATGTATGCATAAAGTGTTACGTCCTTAGCTGGCTAATAAGTAACAAGCTAAGCTACCAAGCACACAAACACCTGCGAACGGGGTTAACATGTATAATATTATCATTTTAGACTTCTTGGAAGTTCTGTTAGTACATTCAAGCGCACAGCACGACATTTTAATCTGGTATTTGTAACAATATTCCCTAAAAGGCACAATCACCACAAACACGGCTAACGCTAAAGGGTCAAGTACAGTACTATGACACTAACGTTGTAGCCTCTATGGTTGTAGCCTAGCAGAGTGGACACGTTGCTGTTAGCTGACAGTGAGGCATGCACGTGTCCATCAACGGGACCACGCCCTAATTAATGCAAAAGCTTTAAGACCTAATATAAATAAAAGGGTCGCGTTAGAAAACAATTCACTCACAGATCCATAATCATGACGGTGGAATCTAACTATATCGATAATAAAATGTATGGAGCCAGGGGTAGAAACATGTTTTTTTCTGCTGTAAAGTTGGGCATTTTAACATGGGGGTCTATGGAGATTGCTCCTTTGTGCAGCCAGTCCCTAGCGGCCCATGTATGAACTGCAGTGTGTGGCACTTCCGTATTGGCGTCCCGGCTGTTCCCCAGAGTTTGCCGCTTGGGTTGGGTTCAGGTTCAAACCCAGCATGTCGTTGTGTCCCTGAGACGCTTCACCCCAAAGTGCTCACAGTATTGTATGTGAGTCGCATGTGACACGTAATGTATAATTATAGTTATGTAAACATAAAGTAAATGCAGTCATTTATATACATTGTGTATTACCAATATTAGGATTACTTTAATAACACCACAGAGTATTTTAAATAATATTCAGTGAAGTAACTTTTGGGTTTAATTATAATTTTTTAGTTAAATTAAAAAAAAGACTGCAGGTGAGCGTTTGTATTTGGTGGAGACACGGATGCAGGGGGCGGGGCTTACATGGGCGGGGATTACACACACACACACACACACACACACACACACACACACCAAACACACACAGTATTTGCTCCGGGCTGCAGGTAAGTCCTTCTGCAGGAGGAAGCTTCTACTTTCTACATTCTTTAGTTTATTTATTAAGACGTGTCTACGCTGTTCTTGTCTAATACTCTATACTTTACACAGTGTGAAAATACTCAAATGTTCCTGCAGTAAAAGTACTATAAGTACACTGTCAAATACTGACAATACTGTCAAATGTCAAACTGAATACTCAGTTAGTGTTTAATTAAAAGTACTCGTACCACATTATGAAAAGTACTCTGTTTTGGTCAAATGTTCCTGCAGTAAATGTACAAACACTAGTACTACAAGTACATTGTTGAATACTCTGTTAGTGTTCAACGTTACTTCATTAAAAGTACTCTGTTTTGGTCAAATGTTCCTGCAGTAGAAGAAGGACTAATAACACGCCGTAAGAAAATGTTACGGCAGAAAGAAAAGCACCACAAAAAACGTGAATATTCTCTGAGATTAAAGTTGTATATTCACAAGAAAGAGACGGACAGAAGTACGAGAAGATATTCTTGAGATTCATTATAATAACTTTATGACGGTAATCTGTGGACAGTCAAGTTTTCCTCATACATTTTCCACTTTAAGAATATCTGCCTTTTTTCTTGTAAATGTCATCTTGGAGATTATCCCTGTTTTTTATTTTCCATAATACATTTAATTTAATTTATATAGCGCTTCTCATCTGCCAAGATAAATCTCGAAGTGCTTCACAACAAGGGATACTGATACACTTTGAGAGATTAAACAAATAGTTGTAATAATAATAAGAAATCAAAAAATAAAATATAAAATAGATTACAAAAATAAAAGTCGGAGATAGCGATACAAATGGCAGTACTCCATGAGTTTTATCTCAGGAAATATACAGTTACGTTCTCGTTAATGGACGATTGAAAATATTCAATGATTTATCTCGCACATTTCCGACTTTTTTTATATCTCAGAAAATACCTGAGTTGTTTCTCGTAATTTAAGCACATTAATCCGTGGAAATAAACGACTTTTTTCCTATAAATAAATAATTGAATCTTGGGAAATATCCACGTCTTTTTCTAGTGAATGTACCACTTTAATCTCGTAGAATATCAACGTTTTTATTCGTGAATGATTTAATAACCGAAAATATTTGACATTTTATCTCAGATATTATCCAAATTATTTTCTCGTAAATGTACGATTGTAATCTGGGAAAAGTCAAGTTATTTACTCATCAATTAACCCCTTAATATCATGTATTTCTTATGAATACATTATTTAATCTTGGGAGAATAGAAATATCTGTGTTTTTTCAAGTAACTGTCTGATTTAAGATCATCATGTTTATTTATAGCCCAATATCACAAATCAGAAAATATCTGAGTTTTTTTATCGTAATTTAAGCAAATTAATCTCTTTTTATTATAAATTAATTATTTAATATTGGAAATGTATTTACTCATCAATAAACCACATTAATCTCAGGGAATGTACAACTTAAAAAAACAGAATATCTGATTTAATCTTAGAAAGATATTGATCGTTTTATAATAACAACAAATTACGACTCCAGTAGATATTATTAATGATGGATAAGGTTGTTCCTGCAGGAGGATGAGGCATCGAGGCGAGGTGAGGGAGGACAGCGACATGCTCATCGCCATGGAAACGGAGGCGGAGAAAAACTACGGCAGTGTCGCCGCCACGGTAACCGACGCGATCAATTACGAGCCTATCGGGGCGGTAGACACATGACCACACTGCAAGTTTCTCCATGGGGTGTTAAATAATAATTCACACAATTCACACCAAAGCTAGCTAGATATGAGCTAATGTAAGCTAATTAAGTAGTCAGAAAGATAGTTAACGTACGCCAGTTAAGTAGTCAGAAAGATAGTTAACGTAAGCTAGTTAAGTAGTTAGAAAGATAGTTAACGTAAGCTAGTTGTGTGATAGGGAGCTAATGTAAGCTAGTTAAGTAGTCAGAAACATAGTTAACGTAAGCTACTTAAGTAGTTAAAAATATATTTAACGTAAGCTAGTTAAGTAGTTAGAAAGATAGTTACCGTAAGCTAGTTAAGTAGTTAGAAAGATATTTAATGTAAGCTAGTTAAGTAGTTAGAAAGATATTTAACGTAAGCTAGTTGTGTGATAGGGAGCTAATGTAAGCTAGTTAAGTAGTTAGAAAGATAGTTAACGTAAGCTAGTTAAGTAGTCAGAAACATAGTTAACGTAAGCTAGTTAAGTAGTTAGAAAGATAGTTAACGTAAGCTAGTTAAGTAGTTAGAAAGATAGTTAACGTAAGCTAGTTGTGTGATAGGGAGCTAATGTAAGCTAGTTAAGTAGTTAGAAAGATAGTTAACGTAAGCTAGTTAAGTAGTTAGAAAGATAGTTAATGTAAGCTAGTTAATTAGTTAGAAAGATAGTTACCGTAAGCCAGTTAATTAGTTAGAAAGATAGTTACCGTAAGCCAGTTAATTAGTTAGAAAGATAGTTACCGTAAGCCAGTTAAGTAGTCAGAAAGATAGTTAATGTAAGCTAGTTGCGGAAAGTACAGTAATTTACAAATATGTAAAATAATAATATTAAATTGTAAATAATAATTTATCCACAACATTCTTATGCAATAAACAAATATTAAATAATAATAAGTGAATTTATAAATAAAACATCACTAGTTATCACCCACAAATACATGAAATACAGTTTTAAAGCACATTGTTAGTATATCAGTATTTATGGACTTAATTATTATTAACTCTTCGACTTTCCTCAAAATACACATAACATCTCTTAAAATGCTCGTTTCGTTGCTTCGACTTTCGGCCGATCAAAAGGGAAATAAAACACTTCTCTCTTAGAAGATGTGTTTCTGAAATCCTTGCAGAAGGAGATCAGTTTTGAATGACTGAGTTTAGCTGCAGCAGGAAACAGGAAGTGAGGCGGAGTTGTTTATAAAGGACTGAGTGACGAGGTGTTTGTTTTACTCCATTAGCAACAATCACAGGAAGAGTCCAATCTGCTCTCGTTAATGGCAACAAGACAAAATAAAAACACGCTGATTGCGAAGAGAAATAAATAACTGGACATTATGTTTATCCTAAAAAGGCGAGGAACGGGTCCGCCTCGTGTTCTCACCTTAAGCTTGTGTTGGTTCTTCCTGTTAAAGTTCAGCTTTATCAACCTTTAATTGCTAAAGGAACTTTTTTTTGAACAAATTCTAACTTTTTCTGAAAATCTAATTTCCCCAACATTCTGGCTTCATCTGGAAAGTTGGGCTTTTTTTCAACATTTGGACTTTTCCCAAATGTGGCATTTCTTGAAAATCTGGAAATATTTACCTTTTTTAGAAAATCTCTAAATGTTGACTTTCTTCTACAAAATTGGACATTTCTCAAAATATCAAAATAACGTTTTTTTTTCTAAAAATTACGTTTTTTTCCCCAAAAATTAAGAATTGTTCTCAAAATTAAGATTTTTCCGAAATGTCTCAAAATGTTGACTTTTTTCAGAAATGTCTCAAAATTCTGACTTTTTCTCAACATCTTAGAATATCCACTTTTTGTTCTCACCTTAAGCTGGTGTTAGTTCTTCCTGTTAAAGTTTAGTTGCTATTACTTTGCATAGCGTCGTCAGCTTTATCAACATTTAATTGCTAAAGAAACCGTTTCTGAAAATTTCATTTTCCCCAACATTCTGACTTTCTCAAAAATATTAAAAATTCTGAAAGTTTGACTTTTTTCTGAACATTTGGAGTTTTTCGCAAATGTGGCCTTTCCTGAAAATATTTACCTTTTTTAGAAAATTTCAAAATGTTGACATTTCTAAAAATCTCACATTTGTTTTTTTTTCCCCTCAAAATTAGGTTTTTTCAAAATCAGGTTTTTTTTCTCAAGATCTGAAAATGAAGAATTTATCTAAAAGTCTCAAAATTAAGATTTAGCTCGAAGACATTTCTCAAAACCCTAACTTTTACTCAAATCTCCAAATTAAGATTTTATCTCAAAATTTCAGAATTCTGACTTTTTTCAAAATGTTTCCAAAATCCTGATTTTGTTTTTCACCCTCAAAATCTCAAAATTCAATAATATTTTTCAAAACTCAATTTTATCCTCAAAATCCTGATTTTTGTCTCAAAATCCCAGAATGCACCTGTCCAGCCTCCGGACAGGAACGTCTTCAGTGACGGGTCGACTCGAGTCGGTGAGTAAAAACACTGATGATGCTTCGTGGTGTTTACACGTATGTAAATTCATATTCCGTTGTGTTTTAGCTTCTTCAGCGTTTTGTATTTTGTATTCATTTATTCAACAGAGACATTACATTAATGAACATTTCTGTAAATGTGCCAGAGTTAGCCAAGAGGCTATTTTAATCTGGACAGATTAAGTAAACCTAAAACACATTTAATTTTAAACAAGTAAATACAATACATTTAAAACATGCAACAGACATTACTGGGATACTTAAATAAAACAATTTAAAATACAGAACATTAAAACAAAACAAATAAAAACAAAAACAAAAGAACATGTTAAAACACAGGCAGTGGGTTGTAAGGAGCAGAAGATTGGGTCAGTGTTGGCAGAGCTGGTTCCTCACTAACCAGGTTTTGAGTTTTGATTTAAGTGAATGTGGTCTGGTCTCTGATTGGAGGTGGGATTGAGTTCCATCGCTGAGCAGCTTTCACAGAAAATGAAGACTGACTGAAATAACTTTTTCTGAGTTTGCAGCATTTTGTATCTGCAGCTTTTAGTAAAACGCTGCCATGTCTCCTCAAGCTGGTGAGTGTTCTCTAAACGCTGCCATGTCTCCTCAAGCTGCTGGATGTTCTCTAAACGCTGCCATGTCTCCTCAAGCTGGTGAGTGTTCTCTAAACGCTGCCATGTCTCCTCAAGCTGCTGGATGTTCTCTAAACGCTGCCATGTCTCCTCAAGCTGCTGGATGTTCTCTAAACGCTGCCATGTCTCCTCAAGCTGCTGGATGTTCTCTAAACGCTGCCATGTCTCCTCAAGCTGCTGGATGTCCTCTAAACGCTGCCATGTCTCCTCAAGCTGCTGGATGTTCTCTAAACGCTGCCATGTCTCCTCAAGCTGCTGGATGTTCTCTAAACGCTGCCATGTCTCCTCAAGCTGCTGAGTGTTCTCTAAACGCTGCCATGTCTCCTCAAGCTGCTGGATGTTCTCTAAACGCTGCCATGTCTCCTCAAGCTGCTGGATATTCTCTAAACGCTGCCATGTCTCCTCAAGCTGCTGGATGTTCTCTAAACGCTGCCATGTCTCCTCAAGCTGCTGGATGTCCTCTAAACGCTGCCATGTCTCCTCAAGCTGCTGGATGTTCTCTAAACGCTGCCATGTCTCCTCAAGCTGCTGGATGTTCTCTAAACGCTGCCATGTCTCCTCAAGCTGCTGGATGTTCTCTAAACGCTGCCATGTCTCCTCAAGCTGCTGGATGTTCTCTAAACGCTGCCATGTCTCCTCAAGCTGCTGGATGTCCTCTAAACGCTGCCATGTCTCCTCAAGCTGCTGGATGTTCTCTAAACGCTGCCATGTCTCCTCAAGCTGCTGGATGTTCTCTAAACGCTGCCATGTCTCCTCAAGCTGCTGGATGTTCTCTAAACGCTGCCATGTCTCCTCAAGCTGCTGGATGTTCTCTAAACGCTGCCATGTCTCCTCAAGCTGCTGGATGTTCTCTAAACGCTGCCATGTCTCCTCAAGCTGCTGGATGTCCTCTAAACGCTGCCATGTCTCCTCAAGCTGCTGGATGTTCTCTAAACGCTGCCATGTCTCCTCAAGCTGCTGGATGTTCTCTAAACGCTGCCATGTCTCCTCAAGCTGCTGGATGTTCTCTAAACGCTGCCATGTCTCCTCAAGCTGCTGGATGTTCTCTAAACGCTGCCATGTCTCCTCAAGCTGCTGGATGTTCTCTAAACGCTGCCATGTCTCCTCAAGCTGCTGGATGTTCTCTAAACGCTGCCATGTCTCCTCAAGCTGCTGGATGTTCTCTAAACGCTGCCATGTCTCCTCAAGCTGCTGGATGTTCTCTAAACGCTGCCATGTCTCCTCAAGCTGCTGGATGTTCTCTAAACGCTGCCATGTCTCCTCAAGCTGCTGGATGTCCTCTAAACGCTGCCATGTCTCCTCAAGCTGCTGGATGTTCTCTAAACGCTGCCATGTCTCCTCAAGCTGCTGGATGTTCTCTAAATGCTGCATGTGTCCTCAAGCTGCTGGATGTTCTCTAAACGCTGCCATGTCTCCTCAAGCTGCTGGATGTTCTCTAAACGCTGCCATGTCTCCTCAAGCTGCTGAGTGTTCTCTAAACGCTGCCATGTCTCCTCAAGCTGCTGGATGTTCTCTAAACGCTGCCATGTCTCCTCAAGCTGCTGGATGTTCTCTAAACGCTGCCATGTCTCCTCAAGCTGCTGAGTGTTCTCTAAACGCTGCCATGTCTCCTCAAGCTGCTGGATGTTCTCTAAACGCTGCCATGTCTCCTCAAGCTGCTGAGTGTTCTCTAAATGCTGCCATGTCTCCTCAAGCTGCTGGATGGTCTCTAAACGCTGCCATGTCTCCTCAAGCTGCTGGATGTTCTCTAAACGCTGCCATGTCTCCTCAAGCTGCTGGATGTTCTCTAAACGCTGCCATGTCTCCTCAAGCTGCTGGATGTTCTCTAAACGCTGCCATGTCTCCTCAAGCTGCTGGATGTTCTCTAAACGCTGCCATGTGTCCTCAAGCTGCTGGATGTTCTCTAAACGCTGCCATGTCTCCTCAAGCTGCTGGATGTTCTCTAAACGCTGCCATGTCTCCTCAAGCTGCTGGATGTTCTCTAAACGCTGCCATGTCTCCTCAAGCTGCTGGATGTTCTCTAAACGCTGCCATGTCTCCTCAAGCTACTGGATGTTCTCTAAACGCTGCCATGTCTCCTCAAGCTGCTGGATGTTCTCTAAACGCTGCCATGTCTCCTCAAGCTGCTGGATGTTCTCTAAACGCTGCCATGTCTCCTCAAGCTGCTGGATGTTCTCTAAACGCTGCCATGTCTCCTCAAGCTGCTGGATGTTCTCTAAACGCTGCCATGTCTCCTCAAGCTGCTGGATGTTCTCTAAACGCTGCCATGTCTCCTCAAGCTGCTGGATGGTCTCTAAACGCTGCCATGTCTCCTCAAGCTGCTGGATGTTCTCTAAACGCTGCCATGTCTCCTCAAGCTGCTGGATGTTCTCTAAACGCTGCCATGTGTCCTCAAGCTGCTGGATGTTCTCTAAACGCTGCCATGTCTCCTCAAGCTGCTGGATGTTCTCTAAACGCTGCCATGTCTCCTCAAGCTGCTGGATGGTCTCTAAACGCTGCCATGTCTCCTCAAGCTGCTGGATGTTCTCTAAACGCTGCCATGTCTCCTCAAGCTGCTGGATGTTCTCTAAACGCTGCCATGTCTCCTCAAGCTGCTGGATGGTCTCTAAACGCTGCCATGTCTCCTCAAGCTGCTGGATGTTCTCTAAACGCTGCCATGTCTCCTCAAGCTGCTGAGTGTTCTCTAAACGCTGCCATGTCTCCTCAAGCTGCTGGATGTTCTCTAAACGCTGCCATGTCTCCTCAAGCTGCTGGATGTTCTCTAAACGCTGCCATGTCTCCTCAAGCTGCTGGATGTTCTCTAAACGCTGCCATGTCTCCTCAAGCTGCTGGATGTTCTCTAAACGCTGCCATGTGTCCTCAAGCTGCTGGATGTTCTCTAAACGCTGCCATGTCTCCTCAAGCTGCTGGATGTTCTCTAAACGCTGCCATGTCTCCTCAAGCTGCTGGATGTTCTCTAAACGCTGCCATGTCTCCTCAAGCTGCTGGATGTTCTCTAAACGCTGCCATGTCTCCTCAAGCTGCTGATTGTTCTCTAAACGCTGCATGTGTTGTTGCTGGAGATGTTTCTTCATGTGGAACCTCTGGGTTTTTATATCTGCATCCTCTCTGAAGCTGCAGCAGGTTTGGATCAATGCATTTCGATGCCAGAATACATGTAATTGAGCTTTTAATCTTTGAGTTGGTGCTGTGATACATTATTTCCATATTGTGTGAGTCCATACTATTTAGGAATAATAGTGACATTAAGTTTTTGTACGCTGTAGTGTTTCTTCTCACCTTGCTTTTGTTTGATTAACGTTGGATTTTAATTCTGAATCATGTTAACGAG
Source organism: Champsocephalus gunnari (assembly GCA_036324595.1). Lineage (NCBI taxonomy): Eukaryota > Metazoa > Chordata > Actinopteri > Perciformes > Channichthyidae > Champsocephalus > Champsocephalus gunnari. Next base: position 2,300,035 of record CM070445.1, read on the forward strand.
GAACAGGTTCTCCCTGTGTGACATCACCGAGCAGTCAGCCAATAGCGGGAGAGTGAATGCGCACATGGTTTGAACGCTGTGCTCCCATTTTACAGACTTCGTGTTGGTGTGGGAGGAGCCTCTGAGTTTACAGGTGGAGGAGGGTTCAAGCCCCGCCCACAGGGAGTGGAGGCAGGTGTTTCTGCAGAAACTGAGAAAAAGCGGACTGCTGCAGGAGCAGGTGAGCGAAACAAACGCACCTGCAGCCAAACGACATGGAGTATAAATAAACACAGGAATGAATTAATAAATTAATAAATACATGTATAAATAAATACCGGAATCATTTATAATAAACACAATATATCTGTTTTATCTTGTATTTATTTATTCCTGTAATTATTTTTGTATTTATTTATTCTTTTATTTATACATTCATTTATTTATTCATAGCCTACTTATGTGATGTTCCGTCCTCTAAAAAACACTCGACACGAACCAACGTGTCTGACCGGATGAATCTACATTTGCAGTTTTTCCCAAATGTGGTATTTCCTGAAAATCTGGAAATATTTACCTTATTCTGAAAATCTGGAAATATTTACCTTATTCAGAAAATCTGGAAATATTTACCTTATTCTGAAAATCTGGAAATATTTATCTTATTCTGAAAATCTGGAAATATTTATCTTATTCTGAATATCTGGAAATATTTATCTTATTCTGAAAATCTGGAAATATTTACCTTATTCTGAAAATCTGGAAATATTTACCTTATTCAGAAAATCTGGAAATATTTACCTTATTCTGAAAATCTGGAAATATTTATCTTATTCTGAAAATCTGGAAATATTTATCTTATTCAGAAAATCTGGAAATATTTATCTTATTCTGAAAATCTGGAAATATTTATCTTATTCTGAAAATCTGGAAATATTTACCTTATTCTGAAAATCTGGAAATATTTACCTTATTCTGAAAATCTGGAAATATTTATCTTATTCTGAAAATCTGGAAATATTTATCTTATTCTGAAAATCTGGAAATATTTATCTTATTCTGAAAATCTGGAAATATTTACTTTATTCAGAAAATCTCAAAATGTGGGCATTTCTCTAAATCTCTAAATCAGGTTTTTTTATATCTCAAAATCTCAAAATTCTGACTTTTTTCTCAAAATGTCAGAATGTCCACTTTCGTCCTCAGCTGGCTGGTGCTGTCCTTCCTGTTCACGTTGAGTTGCTGTTACGTTAGCGTCGTCAGCTCCATCGACCTCTAACTGCTCAAAGTTAGCATTCACGTTGTTAGCGTTGACTTTCGGTTTAGCATCGGACCTGAGAGTCCTGTGTTGGCTTCAGGCCGGGCGCCTCCGCCCAACACACACTCTGTGATATGATACCACGCACAGACCAGTGTTGGCTTTGGAGTTTGTTGAAAGCTCGCTGCAGGGAAGCAGTGAAAATAAAAAATATATATTTTGCATATATTCGTGTCTGGATACTTGTCTGTTGATGTCGGACATGGAGCTGCTGTGACGCAAGTCGAATTTCAGACCTGATCTGACAAATAAAGTAATATGGTATCGTGCCACTGGTTACGGTGCCGCGTGCCAATGGTGGCGCGCGTGCCAGGGGTTGCCGACCCCTGCCCTAAAATATAAATCCTTCAGGGTGACCTTAGAAAGGGTTTCCAGTGCCGGGGCTGAGCGGAGAAACTGGTTTCCCTAACAGCTGCCGGGCGTGGATTTCAAGTCAAACAACAAACTAGATTCAAAGTTGAGATGTGGGTGGTCAGAAAAGAGACAATATCTCAAATAACAATAGAACAATCTATTTCAATAAAGAGATTATATAACAGAACTCAAGGACAAGGTATATTTTTGGAATATATGCCAATTTTAAAAACATATATTTCAAGGAATATTCTAAAAAAATAACAGGTTGGAAAAAATGTGTAAATATATATTTTATTTAAAAAAGTTTTAAAGGCAAAAGGGGACAGCTTCCACCCAGCTTCCACTCAGCTTCCACCCCAGCTTCCACCCCAGCTTCCACCCAGCTTCCACCCAGCTTCCACCCAGCTTCCACTCAGCTTCCACCCAGCTTCCACCCCAGCTTCCACCCCAGCTTCCACCCAGCTTCCACCCAGCTTCCACCCCAGCTTCCACCCCAGCTTCCACCCAGCTTCCACCCAGCTTCCACCCAGCTTCCACCCAGCTTCCACCCAGCTTCCACCCAGCTTCCACTCAGCTTCCACCCCAGCTTCCACCCAGCTTCCACCCAGCTTCCACTCAGCTTCCACCCAGCTTCCACCCCAGCTTCCCCCCCAGCTTCCACCCCAGCTTCCACCCAGCTTCCACCCAGCTTCCACCCAGCTTCCACTCAGCTTCCCCCCAGCTTCCACCCCAGCTTCCACCCCAGCTTCCACCCAGCTTCCACCCAGCTTCCACCCCAGCTTCCACCCAGCTTCCACCCCAGCTTCCACCCCAGCTTCCCCCCAGCTTCCCCCCAGCTTCCCCCCCAGCTTCCACCCAGCTTCCACCCAGCTTCCACTCAGCTTCCCCCCCAGCTTCCACCCAGCTTCCACTCAGCTTCCACCCCAGCTTCCACCCAGCTTCCACCCAGCTTCCACCCCAGCTTCCACCCAGCTTCCACCCCAGCTTCCACCCCAGCTTCCCCCCAGCTTCCCCCCAGCTTCCCCCCCAGCTTCCACCCAGCTTCCACCCAGCTTCCACCCAGCTTCCACCCAGCTTCCACCCAGCTTCCACCCCAGCTTCCACCCCAGCTTCCCCCCAGCTTCCCCCCAGCTTCCCCCCCAGCTTCCACCCAGCTTCCACCCAGCTTCCACCCCAGCTTCCCCCCAGCTTCCCCCCAGCTTCCACCCCAGCTTCCCCCCAGCTTCCACCCAGCTTCCCCCCAGCTTCCACCCCAGCTTCCCCCCAGCTTCTACCCCAGCTTCCAGAAGATTTTCTTCTTTAAAAGTGTCTCTTCCGTGTTCCCCGCAGAAAGACGTCCTTCAGCAGAAGACAAAGATCTGTTTTGTCCTCCTCAACGCCCCCTGGAGTGTCCTCTGTTTCTACGCAGAAGACATCAGCCTCAGAGTCCCCCTGCAGGTCAGACATCACATTACATGTATACTACAATAAATCAACTATGTCCTGAGTGTGTCCTCAGTGTGTCCTCAGTGTGTCCTCAGTGTGTCCTCAGTATGTCCTCGAAGTGTCCTTAGTGTGTCCTGAAAGTGTCCTTAGTTTGTCCTCAGTGTGTCCTTAGTGTGTCCTCAGTGTGTCCTCAGTATGTCCTCAGTGTGTCCTGAAAGTGTCCTTAGTGTGTCTTCATTGTGTCCTCAATGTGTCCTTAGTGTGTCCTTATTGTGTCCTTAGTGTGTCCTCAGTGTGTCCTCAGTGTGTCTTCAGTGTGTCCTGAAAGTGTCCTTAGTGTGTCCTTAGTGTATCCTCAGTGTGTCCTCAATATGTCTTCAACGTGTCCTCTGTGTGTCCTCTGCAGGTTGTCCCCGCTCCGCTCACTAACTGGTCAGCGCAGGTTTTGTCCCGGTTGTCCGTCCCCAACCCTTTTCTTCAGGACGTCCCTAACGCCCCCCCCGGACTTCTACACCTGCCAGTTCAGAAACAACAAGCTGCAGAGGTGACCGTTCAAATGTCTCTGTAGAGACACCCAAGGGTTCTCAGACATCTAGAGAACATCCAGCAGCTTGAGGAGACATGGCAGCGTTTAGAGAACATCCAGCAGCTTGAGGAGACATGGCAGCGTTTATAGAACATCCAGCAGCTTGAGAGGAGACATGGCAGCGTTTAGAGAACATCCAGCAGCTTGAGGAGACATGGCAGCGTTTAGAGAACATCCAGCAGCTTGAGAGGAGACATGGCAGCGTTTAGAGAACATCCAGCAGCTTGAGGAGACATGGCAGCGTTTAGAGAACATCCAGCAGCTTGAGGAGACATGGCAGCGTTTAGAGAACACCCAGCAGCTTGAGGAGACATGGCAGCGTTTAGAGAACACCCAGCAGCTTGAGGAGACATGGCAGCGTTTAGAGAACACCCAGCAGCTTGAGGAGACATGGCAGCGTTTAGAGAACATCCAGCAGCTTGAGGAGACATGGCAGCGTTTAGAGAACATCCAGCAGCTTGAGGAGACATGGCAGCGTTTAGAGAACATCCAGCAGCTTGAGGAGACATGGCAGCGTTTAGAGAACATCCAGCAGCTTGAGGAGACATGGCAGCGTTTAGAGAACACCCAGCAGCTTGAGGAGACATGGCAGCGTTTAGAGAACATCCAGCAGCTTGAGGAGACATGGCAGCGTTTAGAGAACATCCAGCAGCTTGAGGAGACATGGCAGCGTTTAGAGACCATCCAGCAGCTTGAGGAGACATGGCAGCGTTTAGAGGACATCCAGCAGCTTGAGGAGACATGGCAGCGTTTAGAGAACACTCAGCAGCTTGAGGAGACATGGCAGCGGTTAGAGAACATCCAGCAGCTTGAGGAGACATGGCAGCGTTTAGAGAACATCCAGCAGCTTGAGGAGACATGGCAGCGTTTAGAGAACATCCAGCAGCTTGAGGAGACATGGCAGCGTTTAGATCATTGTGATCCTCACCTCCTCATTGTGTCTCCTCACCTCCTCATTGTGTCTCCTCACCTCCTCATTGTGTCTCCTCACCTCCTCATTGTGTCTCCTCACCTCCTCATTGTGATCCTCACCTCCTCATTGTGTTCCTCACCTCCTCATTGTGTCTCCTCTCCGCCTCATTGTGTCTCCTCACCTCCTCATTGTGTCTCCTCACCTCCTCATTGTGTCTCCTCACCTCCTCATTGTGTCTCCTCACCTCCTCATTGTGTCTCCTCACCTCCTGTGGGCATCCTCCAGCTGCGTATCGGTTGCTCACTTCGGGCGATACAATAATCGCCCCTCCGGAAGTAGTTTTGAGGACGCTGATTGGCTGCAGGACGCTGATTGGCTGCAGGACGCTGATTGGCTGCAGGACGCTGATTGGCTGCAGTTTATGACACACGTTCATATCTTGACTCAGCGATTGGCTTAGCTGCCGCAGACACTCCGTGGGGCTCCATCGCCCCAGCACAGAACTTCGGTCAAGCATATATATTGCGCAATTATTTTTAAATCATATTTTACACATATTTCTGACTCCATATTTTAAACACGCAAATATTGATAATATATATAATGAATTAGTATTATTATAGTTATTAACAATCATGTCTGTGTGGTTTGGGCAGGGCGGCGCTCTATCGCCCCCTATGGGCCAGCCCCGCTGATCTGTTGTTCCTCTGTTCTCTGCAGGTTTCTGGGCAGCGACAACAAAGACACGTTCTTTAAAACCACTCAAAGGCACCAGGTGGTGAGTTCGCCTTTACTCTCTACAAACGTCACATATATACAAATAAAGTTCATTTTCCTTCTTTGACTTGTGATACTTCACCGCTCTGTCTGACGGCCGCGTCGTCCGTGTAATCCAAATAAAACCCAATCACTTTATTTGCATCACATGTTCAAATGTATCTGTGGCTTCTGCGTTACGGAATCAGACTCAGCCCACAGGAAGCTGGCTGCTCGATGCTCCCGATTGATCTCGCTCGCTTAAGATGAGACCAGACGGACTTTATTGATCCCGATGTGGGAAAACACAAGGCGTTGAACATTAGAGAAATTAACAGACTGGAAATAAACAATCCAACATGTAGACATCTCAAAGCGATTACAAAAGTTGAAAATATACAAATGTACAGTAATCATATATAAAATACATACGTGTGTGAGGAATGGAATATTGAAGTCCCTCTCCTCCGGCGAGGAGCCCTGCTCTACAGATGGGTGTCTCTCTGTGTCGACATGTGAACACAGGACTGTTTAGTTCTGTTTCACTTTCTATCTGGACCTTTCTGGAGGCGCTCGGTTCTCATCGGAATGCTTTCTTTTTTAATACACTGGCGTTTAGAGAAAGGTGGTATGTGCGGAAGTCTCCAAAGAACCAGGGACATGCTGCCTTCAGGGTCCAATACTAACACCCTGCTGGATGTCCGCGTGCACTCAGAAGCCATGTACTCAGAAGCCATGTACTCAGAAGCCATGTCACTCAGAAGCCATGTACTCAGAAGCCATGTACTCAGAAGCCATGTCACTCAGAAGCCATGTCACTCAGAAGCCATGTCACTCAGAAGCCGTGCACTCAGAAGCCGTGCACTCAGAAGCCATGCACTCAGAAGCTGACGTCCCTAAGAGCGGCTCCTTCACGAGCCTGATCGCCCGCAGAGCAAACCTGAATAACCTCTCGACTCGGTGTCACCTCGCCGCCCCGTGCAGGAGACGCTCCCCGTGGAACCGGTTCCGAAGCTGCTCTGGCTCTAGCAGAGAGACGATCAGCTGACCTCTGCCGGCTTTCTTCAAGATGAGGATGCTCTAATGGCCGATGTTTGTCTTCCATTTCTTTAATGATGTCAGTCAACAGAACTCCACGTGTTCTCTCACTTATTTGTCTCGTGTTTGCTGCCAGGTAGGACGTGCGTGTCTTTATGTCCACATGGCGTGCCAATGGTGCACAGTGTAGTCTTCTGGGCGTGCTCTTTTTGATACGGGGAACTTTGAGATACTTTGAAGCGAGGAAGTGTGTCTTCCGGAGCGTCCTCACTACAGCTCCAAAGACAGCCTGGAGCTGGGCGGTCTGGAGCGTGGGGATTTTATTCAAGCAACACGACCAACAACCAATCACATGAATCTCCCGCCCCCGACATACAAAGCATAAAAGCCCCGGGGGTTTTATGCGAGCAATATATATATATATAATATAAACTCCCCAAACAGGCGAAACCCTACCAGTTTCCCCCACTGCCTCTGCCCACCTCCCTCCATGCTGGTTCCTCCGGTTTGTGTCCCGGTAGGTGAAGAGGGTCTGGTCATACACAACCGGGTGATTGCTACGGCGATAGTTAGTTTCTCCTCCGACTTTTTTTGAAATATAGAAATGAACGGCGGGATATCTCTCCCAGCTTAGACGCGGTTTGATTGGCTACGGCTTCAGCTGTCAGATTTTGGGAAACAGGGATTTGATTGGCTGGCGCTGGCTACTCCGGCGTCTCCGGCGTCAGAAGTTGAACATTGTTCAACTTCTGACGCCGGACGGAGACGGACCGCTCTGCTACCCACAATTCAGTTCGGCGAAAAAGCGAGGCTACGTGACGTCACCCCCATTGAAAGTGAACGGGCAGATTGGAGTTGTCGACGCTTCCGACGCCGTCGACGCTGTAGTGTGGACGGGCCGTTCATGTTTGTGCGCCGCCTGGATCAAAGAATACATCTGATTTGATTCGACGCGACAACGATCTCCACAAAGCTAGTCTGGACGCAACGAGAGGCCACAACCCCCATCGAGGAACGTGGATATTCACTCTAGAAATGGATTCAAACGCCACGACACTCCTCCTAATCTTGGATGTATTAATAACATTAATATGTAGTGAGCAGATATTTATATTGTCTTATGATCAATTTAAAACGTTTAAAGTAGTTTTTCCAAGACCAACAACCAGATTACATCTATTGTGAAATCTGCTCAGAGATCGAAACTCTACGAATCAACAGAACAACACATTGTACGTGATAGGCTAAGGGGCGGGACATCTCTAAGCGGTTGACCAATCAGAGCAGAGCCGGCCAGCTGACCAATCAGAGCAGACTGGGCTCTGGTTTCATGAAATGAAATACAGTTGAATCCCTGATCAGATGCGCGTTGAAGGCTCTCGTATCCTCTCCAGTGATTGTAACGATATGTTGAGTGACTCACGTAAAGTTAACTTCCAACATCCTGGTGTCTGACGGGCGTGGCCCTCAGCGAGAGCTCTGATTGAATCAGAGGTGCAGACAGGATGTTTCAGTCAGCAGGAGGATGCTGCACGTCACCTCTGCAAACACACACACACACACACTACACGCACACACACACACACGCACACACACACACACACACACACACACATCCTGAAACATCATGATGATAGTGTTGTGATTGTGGATACATGTTGATTAGCTTAGCATGTAGCCTGTACAGCTGCATTTCTCACAGTTTTACAAATAACATATGTGCAGTATATAAGTATTTAAAGTGGGAGAGCTGTACACTTTTAAAGAGGTAGGATTGTGCAGACATTTAGAAAAACCTGTAGTGTCTGTTTCCTGTCCCCCAGTGACTGTTTCCTGTCCCCCAGTGACTGTTTCCTGTCCCTCAGTGTCTGCTTCCTGTCCCTGCAGCTGTACGAGATCCTGGCCCGGACGCCGTACGGTTCGATAAAACGTGGGGAGGTTGGGATCGACCGTCTGCTGAGCGAGGGGGTCTTCACTGCAGCCTACCCACTGCACGAGGTGAGGTCATAACCCGGCAGGCGGGAGAGTACCGTATTGACCCGAAGATACGTTTTCTTGCTCTTATATTCGGGGTCTAGACTTTACGATGTAATGTGTAATCGCCAAACGACTGTTCCCCCAAATGAGACACCGTCTTCAAGGCCCCTCATTACACTGTTTCTCATCACACCGTGTTATATTCAGGGCCGTGTCGACCTTTTCTCTTTCGATGTTTGCTCTTTGTTTGCAGGGTGGGTTCCAGCCGCCCAGCCCCCCAGTGCCCCCCCCAGTCTTTAGCTCTGAGGCAGATCCTGTACTCGCACTGGGCCACCTGGTCCTCCTGGAGAAGCTACCAGCCTCTGGACCACATCAGGGAGTACTTCGGAGAGAAGATCGCGCTTTACTTCGCCTGGCTCGGTAATTACCACACGAGTAACTAATCCACCTCTGAGGGCCCGCAGTGCGTCTCCAGCAGGTACGAGCTTCTGCTCACCACTGGGGCGGCGGTGGTGGTGAAGTCGATACGGACTTGGCTTGGCAACTGGAAGGTCACCAGTTCAAGTCCCGGCAAGACCAAGTGCTACCGAGGTGTCCCTGAGCAAGGCACCGTTCCCCACGCTGCTCCCCGGACGCTGCTCAAAATGGCAGCCCATGCTCCATATCAAATCAATCACCAACAACCCCGAACGTTTCAACATGTCTAATGCAGCAGACTGTATGCTGAACATTTAGTGAGCCTCAAGTGACGAGTGACTACGATGCTCTGAGATCTCGCTCAGCGCTTCCTGTTTCTCAGTTTGTTAACTTAGACCAGGGGTGTCAAACTCGAGGCCCGGGGGCCAAATCCGGCCCGCGACTTCATTTCATGTAGCCCCGCAAGAGCTTGCAAAGAATATCATATGTTTATTATAGGGTTACATGGCGACTTTACAGAAGCCGTGCCCATAAACTACATGTCCCACAATGCATCTCGTTTTGTGACATGCACTGAAGAGACTTCTGCTTTCAAACGTAGTTAATTACTAAGTTATTATCCTATCCGATAATAATCCAATTCAGAGGCAATAATGTAATATATAATACATTATTTTATATTTATATTATATATTTATATCGTTACAACCGGCCCTTTGAGTGCAGCCTTTATGCGAATGTGGCCCGCGATGAAATTGAGATCTCGCCCAGCGCTTCCATTATGGCTGCACTCAAAGGGTCGGTTGTAACTATATAAATATACATATATAAATATATAATGTATTATATATTACATTATTGCCTCTGAATTTGATTATTATCGGATAGGATAATAACTTAGTAATTAACTACGTTTGAAAGCAGAAGTCCGGACTCTTCAGTGCATGTCACAAAACGAGATGCATTGTGGGACATGTAGTTTATGGGCAACCTGCTTCTGTAAAGTGGCATGTCACCGTATAATAAACATATTATATTCTTTGCAAGCTCTTGCGGGCCACATGAAATGAAGTCGCGGGCCGGATTTGGCCCCCGGGCCTCGAGTTTGACACCCCTGACTTAGACCAACACAACAGTGTTTGTTCTTGTGTTGAGCGTTGAGGAGATGAGTTTGAGCGAGTTGGGACCACAGCACTGAGCCTTGTCCCACCCGGCATAAAGAGCTCGGTGCAGTCTGATCCCCGATGAACGATAACCGTCGCTGCATCGCCTGGAGCTCACCGGTGTGTCTTCCTGTTGACCGCCTCTCAGACCCAGGCTCTTCATCTGGGGAGGAATTGTGTCCGGGACTCCCGAGCGTCATCCGTATATTGTCTGAAATGAACGAGGTCATTGATGCGCTACTGCCACCCACTGGCACGAGGCAGTATTGAATAACTTCACATTACAGGCACAGACGCTCAACGGCGGCTGTGTTGACTATTGGCACGCAATATCACCAGGGATTGGCTGGGTACTCTTATGTGGACGTGTGTAATCTCCATTCACTACGAAGTCTTTAGCTATCAATACCATTTGATTTCCAACGGGGAAAAACGGCGACATGGTCAACAAGCTGTCACCTAAAGACCCTGTGCCCCATGCGCCGTCCAGTGCTACAATAACAACACACACATGGGCACGCTAGGGAATAACTCCTCGATCTTTTGCCCGTTGACGTTTATGACCAACCCTGACGTCTGTCTCCCTCAAGGAAGGGGCTGCTTCGGCCATATGTTTGTGACCGGGCAGCTCTCGCTCACACACGGTTTATTGTTGTGGGGACACTGGAACACTTCCTTCTTGGGGTTTGTGGACTCCAAGGTGTGAAATCTTCGAGGCCATAAGCGTCAGACGCAAGTAATTCAGCGTTCCCTGCTGTTTCGTCTATCTCCCCAATATGCTGATTACTCTGTGAACCAGTTAAAGGTCTATCGAGAGAGAGAGAGAGAGAGAGAGAGAGAGAGAGAGGTGCTTGAGAATTAACGACGAGTCAACTCTACCGTGAAGTCAGAACCTCTGACTCTTTGACTGGTCTTGTGAATTCTCCGGCCGAAGCTCCTAAATAACATGAAAGCTCCAGCTCTCCCCGTGTCTCCGTTGAGTCGGTGACTCCTCCCGCATCGCTGCTCAGACGTTTCCCCCTCAGGCACAACAATGGCCCATTTCTTTATGTTTTTATGTTATTGTAGTTTTCTTAAAATGCTTTTCTATCCGTTTTTTTAATTTGTGTTTTACTTGTCCTCGTACGTGTCGACCCACCTGGTGATGAAGATATTTCTGATGATCTGTGTTTCAGCGATTCAGTGCAATCAGACCATTTCCAACGGCACACCGGACAATCTCCCAATAATAATAATACATGCCTCTTATAGCGCTTTCCATACGCTGCTATGGACAATCTCGCACGAAAGCACATTCCCAAAGATATTGAAGTGACTGTTATTTTGTATATATTGAGTGTTGTGCTGTTATGTGTGCATATGCATACATGTGGCTTTTGATTGTGTATATATAGAATATAAATATCTTCTACATATCGCTGTCTGTACACACAAACTGAAAGAGTAACAATAAAGTTGACTCTGACGGAGAGTAACACAAAAACGAAGAAATTACGTAAAGAGACGAGGCACAGTGCTGGGGACAAATTGGAGGTCCCCATGAGGGGAATCATTAATTTTAGGGTGAAGACTTGGTTAGTTAGTTTAGATTTTCGTTCCTCCCCTCACCTCGGTGGGTCATGACCGAAAGAACGAGGTCCAAGGATACAAGCGGCCGAGATGGGTTTTCTCCGCAGGGTGGCTGGTGTCTCCCTTAGAGATAAGGTGAGAAGTTCGGTCATCAGGGAGGGACTCGGAGTTGAGCCGCTCCTCCTTCGCGTCGAAAGGAGCCAGTTGAGGTGGTTCGGGCACCTAGTTAGGATGCCACCTGGGCGCCTCCCTAGGGAGGTGTTCCAGGCACGTCCAGCTGGGAGGAGACCGAGGGGTAGACCTAGGACCAGGTGGAGGGATTATATCTCTTCGCTGGCCTGGGAGCGCCTTGGGATCCCCCAGTCAGA
>CM070445.1:2316900-2464400 GCA_036324595.1 Champsocephalus gunnari
GTGAACTTATTGTGAGCTAATTATCATTGAAAATTAACTCATAATCAACTCAAATTCAAACTCGTCAGGTTTATTGCGCTCCCTTCCAGCTTGTGTCGACATTTCTCTACAAAGTACAAATGTAAAGAAAAAAACTTTTTGCCACTTAGTCTACAAATGACTTATGACAGCAACTACAGTGAACTACTACTATTTCAAACATTTATTTCATTTACCAAACTAAAGTAACCAAACAGTCCCTGAGCTGACTGAGCCTAAATCCCTAAAGCGTTGCTGAAAGGTAGAGTGGAGAGTAGACTATACGCATTACACTGTTACACACCTACTGTACAGTATAGGCTGTAGTGACTGTACAGTCAGAGTGTACTGTACTGTCTGGACACCATGTATTTTCTACAACTCTACACGTGTACATTATACAGTACATACTACATACATAGTGATGTACATACTGTTAGAAATTAAAATCAATGTTGATATGGCGTAATTTTGAATTAAATACACTATTTAATTTAAATCAGTTTTATTCTGAAAAAACCGGAAGTTCACACTATTAACTTAATACTTTTATTCTGAAAATTATTCACTTCCGGTTAGCATTAGCATGTGGCGAAATGCTACGTTTTCAAACCGTGAATCGAAGGTGAAATGGCATGTGATGTTGTACACTGAGCACACTGGGGTTAGCACTCGTGTATTCACGCTGAATAACGTTTATCAGGGAATGTTTAAATAACCACAGACACCAGAATATACGTAAGTGCTAGTTTTTTTGCGAGTCCAAGTACCGGTTCCCGACGTTCCGGTTTTAACCGGACTTGAACCGAAACTTTTTACAAGTCCAGTACCGGTTCGGCGTACCGGTACGCAGCACTAGTTAAACATAACCAGTGCTTGAAGTGGGCCGCTACCAGCACTTTGCTCTTTGGGGTGCCGTGACTTTTAGTATCGTACCGGTATTTCCCAGGGAGCATTGCGCTCTCCACAGACCCTCATGTGCTAACATCTAACATAAGCGTTCCTAAAGAAGCTAAACTATTAGTCGGCGGCTTGTCTAGGGAATTTAAACTGATCTCATGGCTCCGGTCCTTTCCGAGAGCCGTTCAAAAGAGCCGTTGTTTTTAAGGGGGCGGGGCTAACATGTTTATCTGCGAAATAATCACCGGGATAATGATGGACTGTATCGCCAGAAATCTACTTCTACTCACAGAAAATGTAGAACTTGCTCCATCTCTCAGCCAAACTACTCAAGCAGCGTTACGCCATCATCTACGGAACGTTTGCATTCAGGAAAGCAAGTTGCCGTAAAGGCGAGTGGATTCATGGCAAGCAGCGAACCCACGGTGAAAAGAACGGCTCGGTTCCCTTCGTTCGAGCCGTTCAAAAGAATCGGATCGTTCGCGACCGACACATCACTGTTGTAATGTTGACCTGGCTCCGAAAACACGAAGGTGGCACAGTTAGAAACGGACGATGACACGGCAGATATTAAAAGTCAAACCCTTGATTAGTTCAGGCCAGGAGCAAGCTAACGTTAGCGACCCATCACCAGCCTGGGGATGAAATGCCCGACTGTTGGTCAAGAGATACGATTATGTTGTTCATCCCCCCCAACAGATGTCCATGTCAGCCCTGATGAGCTTTAGCACCACAAACTAAAGCAAAGGCAATCAAATCATGACATGGTTCCCTTTTAAAAGAACGTGTGTTGTGAAACAATATCTCCTAGTATCTTAAATGTATTTTTATACAATGTAAATGAGGGAGTACTGGCCCTTTTGTCCCCTCACATCAAGCACTGTCCATAACTTGTGTGATATTTGACAACCTCACGGCAGATGAAGCAAGATTAGTTTGTTTTTTAACAATATCTTTATTGAGTTTTTAATTTTTTTCAAGCACAAACAATGACATCCACAAACAGAGATATCAACAATGAGTGAATAAGACAGTAGGTTTAGTGTTTTCAAACATATGGGACTGGTCAATTGAATTGAGAGACCAAACACATGATCTGTAAAGTATGAATCGTATTTAGGTTTATTTTGTTAGACGGCGACCTCTAGTGGCCGAGTATATAGTAGCAACAAAGTGAGCATAAGGAGGAGGGTGAAGCATGGGTGATTCAAATAGACATGTCAGACTTTGTAATGGCTTCTGAAATGTATTGGAGTGGCATAGAATTAAAAAAACTCAAGTAATGTACAAGTAACTCAAACGTGTACTTAAGTTCAGTACCAAACCTCGACAGTTACGTTTAGCTATGAGGACGTGTCGGTCGCTGATTTATGAGATGCTCCTCTGGGTCATCATAGTGGGTATAGGAACAACTGCGTTAAAGAATAAATGTTAGTGGAAAGGAGCGAGCAGAGGGTCGAGTTGTCGATTCCTGTTCAGTTGTCATTTTCCTCACCCTCTCAGACTTTGAGTTGCGCGCGCTGCTAAAGAGACGCGCTACCATGGAAACCAAACAATGGTGTAGCTGTATTAAAGTCCGAGTGGAAACAGTCGTGAGTAAATCTGATTTAGTCAGAAATCGGGAGAAATATGACCCCGGGAGGGAACCGGGGAGAGGGCAATGAAATCGGGAGGGTTGGCAAGTATGACACACACACACACACACACACACACACACACACACACACACACACACACACACACACACACACACACACACACACACACACACACACAGTTCATTTAGTCTCCTGATTTTAAATGGGAATTAAATCATGTGAGTGTTCCCAAAGCACCAGTGTTCTGCAGTGTGTGTGGGCCGACTGTACTGTTGCACAGTCTGAAGATTCATAGCTAACCAAACTGAAGGTGATGGATTATCTCGTATTTTTAAGCCTCAATTTGTCCCCGCTCTAACATCACCAGATAATGTAAGGGGTCATTTCTCAAAAATGTCTTCCTGGGGAGGATCCCCCCCGGACCGCCTTAGTATGGTTTGGTCCCTATTTCCGTAGCCCCACCACAAATATTTTCCACCAGACGCCACTGATAAATGTACATGAAATAAACCCTTCATATTTCCTCTTATTATAATCAATCTGAAGCTTCTGTTTGAAGGAATGAGCTCCCAACACAAGACATGAAACCATGTGGACAGCTGTGACAGTGTTTGTTTCTTAAAGCATTTTCAAGTATCAAGAATAATTTACCTACATTTGATTCATTTTTCTTGAGGCGACACACCTCTAGTGAGTGGCCCAGCCCTTGATATATTTGTCTGTATGTGGCCCTTGTTGGAAAACGTTCGGTCACCCCTGTACTATATATTTCTGTCTCCGTCCTCCACAGGAGCGACCTCGCCCGGAGTTCACGGCCATGGCGCCGATGACGATCAGGAACCCGGTGACGGGAGCGGAGGAACCCTACTTTCCTGAAAATGAACGAATCAACCGAACGCTGACTGGCTTCATGGCCATCATCATCATGGTGAGTCTCCTCTGTCCTCTGACACTGGGATGTATTGAAGCACAGGGACACTTGATGAATAACCTTTGGAATGCAGGACTTTTACTTGTAACAGTATATTTTTACTTAGTACTAAGTTAATTATCTGAATAGACGTTTTCACACCGGAGTACTTTCCCCCCCGAACTAGGCCGATAGGTGGAGGAGATTTGGTTTCGCACCAAAAAGGATCTGGAACTAGTCCATAGTTTGCGCGAACTTTTTCACCTACAGATAGTACCTGCTAGAGAGGTGGTACTTTCCTGAGGAGGAAATGGATCGTGGGTGTGTCGGCCACACTAACAATTTCTGATTGGCTGGGCGAATTGCAAACCACGCCCCGTAAAACTCCGAAAGGTTTTGCGGCTTCATTTGCCTAATCCTCCCTCAGGGACTTATTCCGGTGAGAACGCGATCTACTAGGACAGTTCCAGGGACTAAAGAGTTCGGGGGGAACAAGTACCGGGGACAAGTACCGGCTAAGTACATGGTGTGAAAGCGACTAATGTCTTCCTCCTGTGCTCTGACATTGGGTTTCCATTCCATCCACTCGAGCTGACAACAAGAATCAACGGTTGGAGTTTTCCAGATGTTAATGGTTTCTTTCTTTCTAAAAGTGAAAATGATTTGTAGATATTCAACCACCTGTGTGCAGGTTGCTGTTGTGCTGTTGTTTCTGATCGCCATCATCCTGTATCGCACCATCCTGTCCATCGTTATCGACGAGTCGGACACCGCTTTAACCGGCTTTGTGAGTTTAACAAAACAGGAAACGTTTTAAAGTGTTTCTTTAAACCTCTAAAATTGTTCTGAGACAATGTCTATTTTATTATTATAAATTATAACAAAAAATGAGTTGTAGGAAAAAAAATTTGTTGCCATATTTTATGGTTTTAAACATGTATTTGTAAAATAATGCTTAACTACATTATAAGAAATGGTTTATTCGAAAACATGTTTTTCAAAAGGAAATTATTATTTAATGACCAATAAAATAAAACGTCAAGATGTATTATATATATAGTTTATTTAGTGTAGAAGAGAAACAACAGAGGCTCCAGGACGCTTCCCTGGGGAACCCCACAACTTAGTGACTTCACATTTCTGTCTTTTCTCAGGCCTCTAGGATAGCCAGCATCACAGGATCCGTGTTGAACCTGTTGGTGATCCTCATGTTGTCCAAAGTGTACACCTCGCTGGCTCACATCCTCACGCGCTGGGGTGAGTCACACCTGCCTCCTCACCGTCCTCACCCTCCTCACCCTCCTCACCCTCCTCACCCTCCTCACCCTCTGTTTTAGATTTTGCCATTTTATGAAAAGTTATTTCAGACACATTTCAGATTAGTTCTGGTGAACAAAAACTGAAGAAGATTTAGTTTAAATGTTTTCATCAGTTTTTAGTTTTCACATATTGTCAGTTGTACTTGTTATTAAAAATCTTCACTGTTTTGCGTCTTTGTTTGAAAACTGTTGGCAATTTAATATTTTATAGATAATAATAATTAATACATTATTATTATATTATGGACGTATTCTGGTGTGTACCAGTGTGTACCAGTGTGTACCAGTGTGTATAGTGTGTGTAGTATTCCTTTATGGAGACAATGTTGTGTTCTTCCCGTCAGAGATGCACCGGACTCAGTCTAAATATGAAGACATGTTCATCCTCAAAGTGTTCATCTTCCAGTTCATCAACTTCTACTCGTCCCCGGTTTACATCGCCTTCTTCAAAGGCAGGTGAGGAAAAATTCAACCAATCACAACACGGATCACTTATTCCTCTTTTTTCTTTTATTTGGATATTTACCTCAATGTCTTTGGCTCGGTTTGTCGAAAATGGTTGTTTCAGAAACGACGCAGATATAAAAACACAAATGTCCCCAAAAAAAAAGAATCCTCTTCAGCAACATCCAGCAGCTTGAGGAGACATGGCAGCGTTTAGAGAACATCCAGCAGCTTGAGGAGACATGGCAGCGTTTAGAGAACATCCAGCAGCTTGAGGAGACATGGCAGCGTTTAGAGAACATCCAGCAGCTTGAGGAGACATGGCAGCGTTTAGAGAACATCCAGCAGCTTGAGGAGACATGGCAGCGTTTAGAGAACATCCAGCAGCTTGAGGAGACATGGCAGCGTTTAGAGAACATCCAGCAGCTTGAGGAGACATGGCAGCGTTTAGAGAACATCCAGCAGCTTGAGGAGACATGGCAGCGTTTAGAGAACATCCAGCAGCTTGAGGAGACATGGCAGCGTTTAGAGAACATCCAGCAGCTTGAGGAGACATGGCAGCGTTTAGAGAACATCCAGCAGCTTGAGGAGACATGCAGCGTCTAGAGAACATCCAGCAGCTTGAGGAGACATGGCAGCGTTTAGAGAACATCCAGCAGCTTGAGGAGACATGGCAGCGTTTAGAGAACATCCAGCAGCTTGAGGAGACATGGCAGCGTTTAGAGAACATCCAGCAGCTTGAGGAGACATGGCAGCGTTTAGAGAACATCCAGCAGCTTGAGGAGACATGGCAGCGTTTAGAGAACATCCAGCAGCTTGAGGAGACATGGCAGCGTTTAGAGAACATCCAGCAGCTTGAGGAGACATGGCAGCGTTTAGAGAACATCCAGCAGCTTGAGGAGACATGCAGCGTCTAGAGAACATCCAGCAGCTTGAGGAGACATGGCAGCGTTTAGAGAACATCCAGCAGCTTGAGGAGACATGGCAGCGTTTAGAGAACATCCAGCAGCTTGAGGAGACATGGCAGCGTTTACTAAAAGCTGCAGAAACCTAACGCTGCAAATACAAAACCTTTGGGCCGTTGTAGAGCGTTTGCATCTGTATCCATTTAGGAATAAACAGGACTCTTTAACCACAGAATATGTAAGCATGGCTTTTGATTAAAACAATCGCTGCTTTGTTGCCGACATGTGACGATCCAAGATGGCGGCGTGTACCGAAACTACATCCACACTGGTGGTGCAGTTTATCCTTCTTTGAGAACGCTGCCATAACGACACAAACACATACACTGTTTGTGCTGTAAAACATTTGTGTAACAGAAAAAATGTGTAACCAGCTGTTCATTTTCTTTGTGTTTGTTCAGGTTTGTTGGTTATCCTGGAAATTACAACACTCTGCTAGGAATTCGCAACGAAGATGTGAGTCTGCAGTATATTAATACCGTACATATACACATTATGTTTTACCTAAAGGCGGCTAAGGTTGGGCTATAAAGGAACTACAGCACGGTCACATGACTTCACGTCACCACCGCTAAGCTAAAGGAGGCTAATGTTGGGCTATAAAGGAACTACAGCACGGTCACATGACTTCACGTCACCACCGCTAAGCTAAAGGTGGCTAATGTTGGGCTATAAAGGAACTACAGCTCGGTCACATGACTTCACGTCACCACCGCTAAGCTAAAGGAGGCTAATGTTGGGCTATAAAGGAACTACAGCACGGTCACATGACTTCACGTCACCACCGCTAAGCTAAAGGAGGCTAATGTTGGGCTATAAAGGAACTACAGCACGGTCACATGACTTCACGTCACCACCGCTAAGCTAAAGGTGGCTAATGTTGGGCTATAAAGGAACTACAGCTCGGTCACATGACTTCACGTCACCACCGCTAAGCTAAAGGAGGCTAATGTTGGGCTATAAAGGAACTACAGCACGGTCACATGACTTCACGTCACCACCGCTAAGCTAAAGGAGGCTAATGTTGGGCTATAAAGGAACTACAGCACGGTCACATGACTTCACGTCACCACCGCTAAGCTAAAGGAGGCTAATGTTGGGCTATAAAGGAACTACAGCACGGCCACATGACTTCACGTCACCACCGCTAAGCTAAAGGAGGCTAATGTTGGGCTATAAAGGAACTACAGCACGGCCACATGACTTCACGTCACCACCGCTAAGCTAAAGGTGGGCTAATGTTGGGCTATAAAGGAACTACAGCACGGTCACATGACTTCACGTCACCACCGCTAAGCTAAAGGAGGCTAATGTTGGGCTATAAAGGAACTACAGCACGGTCACATGACTTCACGTCACCACCGCTAAGCTAAAGGAGGCTAATGTTGGGCGTGATGACGTTTAGTCGTCTCATTTGTGGTTTTGTGTGTGTGTCTGTGTGACAGTGTGGAGCCGGGGGATGCCTCATTGAATTGGCGCAGGAGCTGCTGATCATCATGGTGGGAAAACAGCTGATCAACAACATCCAGGAGTTCCTCTTGCCGTAAAAACAACACACAACACAAATCAAACACGATCATAAACAAAAAACAACTTAATTGTTGTCACCCTGAGATGTTTCTTTACATTTTATATTCAAACTTTATGTTGAAGCTGTTTGAGTTAGAGAGGCCCTCTTCTGCTTTCTTGTCCCTCTCCTGTAGTGTGTTCTATGGGTTTCTGTGCATGTAAACGGTCTGCAAAGGCATCCCTGTGTTCCCTCCTGAGGGAGTTTCTCTCCCACACACTACAGATAGAGATGTTATATAATAAGGAGCTCTGGAGGGTTCATAGAGAGAAAAGTAAATCAAACGAGGCCACGCTTTATTAATTGGTGCGCACTAAGGATGCATACCGGTATCCGGTATTACCGATATACCGGATACTGGTGGCTACGGTAATCAGATCCGGTTTCGATACTTTAAAAAAAAATTTAATTTTCAAAGTGAGTGCGTGGCCCGTGATGGCGGGAGTTATAAATTAGATTGCATAATCGTTTTTCTTCATATTTTATGTATTTGTCATTGTTTGTTCAATACTAGAAAGGTAAGTCCCACGAATGAACTGTGGGATTAGTTTTCTCTCACCAGCGAAGGCAGATGTTGATTTTAAAGATGAGATTTGTTTGTTTGTGCAATGCCGAGATCTCATGACCGTTTATTCTATTATGCATTTGTTCTCTAGTCGAATCTCAGGTTTAACATTAACTATAACGGAGCTATAACGGTCTGTTTGCATCGACAAGATGTGCTAGCATCCCACCTGATGTATAAAAGATATTCCATAATCGTTTTCTTCATATTTGTTGTGTATCTTTCATCGTTCGTTCAGGACTAAAGGTCCAAGAAGTCCCACAATTTAATTTAATATTAATTTGACATGTGAACTATATCGTAAAGCGCTTCATGGGAGTAATTGTGGGATGATACATGTTCAAAGTATCACGATATGTATCGGTTGAGTATCGGTATCGTTCAGTGGTATCGGTATCGTAAAGAAGTCAACGATGCATCCCTACGCACTATATACTTTCTCGTTCTTATGGTTCGACACATCGAACTGCCCGATTACTACGCCATATTATTAGTTTTATGAAGAAGATGTCCGGTCGCCAGGGCGTGTGTGTGTGTGTGTGTGTGTGTGTGTGTGTGTGTGTATGTGTGGGCATTTGTTTTCAGAAGATATTATGATAGTGGCGTTCGCTCCGGTGCACTCCGACAGCATTTAGCACTACATCGAGATTAAGATTAAACAAACTGCTTTCACTTGGGAATACACATGGAGTTAGCCAGATGTGATACTGTTCATGCTAATTTAAATTATGTGTTGGACACACAAATTCACCGAAACCACACACACACATCGTGTAGCATTTCACGTTTCCATAGCAACAACAACTACTTCCTGTCAACAGCGTAAACTCGCCTTCAAAATAAAAGCATCTAAATAAAACAGAAAGTTAACTTAATTATATTTAAGACATAATACAACTGCAACGAAAGTAAACAAAACAATGTCCTTTTCAGTCTCACAGAACACAAATTGGGTTATTTACACATCATGCGCCGTGGCGACCGGACATCTCCTTCATACAACGAGTAATAGGGGGAATAATCGGGCAGTTCGATGTGTGTAGAGGTGTGTGTGTGTGTGTGTGTGTGTGTGTGTGTGTGTGTGTGTGTGTGTGTGTGTGTGTGTGTGTGTGTGTGTGTGTGTGTGTGTGTGTGTGTGTGTGTGTGTGTGTGTGTGTGTGTGTGTGTGTGTGTGTGCTAAAACGTGCAGCCTCGATCTCTGTGTCAGCTGTTCTGAAGGTAGACACGGTGAAGGGCCGCGTAAAAGACACAGCAGACACTGTGAGAGTCCCGGACATGAATTCATAGATCAAGGCAGACTGGTTCACTCTCCTGTTTTGCGAATCCGGTGCTTAAAGAAATGGCTCTACACCTCTGGCCGAAATGTCCCTAAAATGAAAAAATGAAGTCCGAGTTTGAAATATATCTCAAATAATGTGTGCACTGCCATTTCCCCACGTCAACATAACAGTCTGCAATTAAACGGTGGTCTCCTGTGCGCTCCTCTTCCTACTTGGCGCACCGGTAACTTTATCGTGCGCACAAAAAAGTATCTTGTGCGAACGAGAAATGATATCGTGCACACCAATTAATAAAGCGTGGCCTCGTTTTATTAATGTTTCTCTCTATGAACCCTCCAGGTTATTTTTCATACATTTTTTTCATGTATTTTACAAATTGTTAAAAATAAAGATTCCCAAATTCCAGGCAAACAACTTCACAGAAACTTTTTTTTTGGTATCAAATAAATTTCCCATAAAGTTTGAACAAAATCTAAAATGTAAACGCACATTAAGTCGCCCTGTCTCTTTTCTGACTGCGAGTCAAAGTGAGAGCTCACTATTTTGCAGGAAGCTGAAGTCGTGGTGGCAGAAGAGGAACAGAAGTCCTCGGCTGAAGGAGCAGAAGGGGGAGAAAGACGAGGAGGAGAAGGGGGAGAAAGAGGAGGAGGAGAGGGCGAGAAAGAGGAGGAGGAGAAGGGGGAGAAAGAGGAGGAGGAGAAGGGGGAGAAAGAGGAGGAGGTTTGTCCCTGGGAGGCAGATTACCAGCTGCTGGTCTGCGAGGGACTCTTCAGCGAATACCTGGAGATGGGTGAGAGTTAGAGCATTAAGATCGGAGTACTTCTACTTTCACTCAAGTACAAGATCTGAGTACTTCTACTTTTACTCAAGTACAAGATCTGAGTACTTCTACTTTTACTCAAGTACAAGATCTGAGTACTTCTACTTTCACTCAAGTACAAGATCTGAGTACTTCTACTTTTACTCAAGTACAAGATCTGAGTACTTCTACTTTTACTCAAGTACAAGATCTGAGTACTTCTACTTTTACTCAAGTACAAGATCTGAGTACTTCTACTTTACTCAAGTACAAGATCTGAGTACTTCTACTTTTACTCAAGTACAAGATCTGAGTACTTCTACTTTTACTCAAGTACAAGATCTGAGTACTTCTACTTTTACTCAAGTACAAGATCTGAGTACTTCTACTTTTACTCAAGTACCAGATCTGAGTACTTCTACTTTACCAAGTACAAGATCTGAGTACTTCTACTTTTACTCAAGTACAAGATCTGAGTACTTCTACTTTTACTCAAGTACAAGATCTGAGTACTTCTACTGTTTACTCAAGTACACGATCTGAGTACTTCTACTGTTACTCAAGTACATCGATCTGAGTACTTCTACATTTACTCAAGTACCAGATCTGAGTACTTCTACTTTTACTCAAGTACAAGATCTGAGTACTTCTACTTTTACTCAAGTACAAGATCTGAGTACTTCTACTGTTACTCAAGTACATAGATCTGAGTACTTCTACATTTACTCAAGTACACGATCTGAGTACTTATACTTCTACTCCCTCGTTCTCCTCAGTGATCCAGTTTGGTTTCATCACCATCTTCGTGGCGGCGTTTCCTCTCGCCCCTTTCTTCGCCCTCATCAATAACTGGGTGGAGATCCGTTTGGATGCTCAGAAGTTTGTGACTGAATATCGCCGCCCGGTGGTGGAGCGAGTGCAGGACATCGGCATCTGGCTCCCCATCCTGCAGCTCATCACCCACGTGGCCGTTCTCAGCAACGTAAGACGTTCCTGTTCGTCTCACACGACCGCTAGAGATTCAAACTGCTGACTCATCTTCTCCACACCCGTTTTCAGGCTTTCCTCATCGCCTTCACTTCGTCCTTCCTGCCTCGCCTGTACTACCGCAACACCAGAGACAGCAACCTCCACGGCTTCATCAACTTCACTCTGGCAACATCGCCGAGCAACTCCAGCCAGCGACTCACGCGGTGCAGGTAGGCAACGGCACCGGCGACACGCAACAGGAAGCGCAATTTGTCGATGAAGTTGTTGTTTTCTCTGCTGTGCCGAACAGGTATCTGGATTTGAGGGACGAAGAAGGACACTACCTCCCCGAGTACTATCACCTCCTCGCCATACGACTCGCCTTCGTCATCGTGTTCGAGGTCCGTGCTTTAAGTTTTGTTTTAGAGTCCAGCTGCAGGGTTTCAGTTAGCCGGTAATTACCGGTTTTTAGCTGGTAACATTTATTAAAAGCCGGTAAATTCAAAACCTGCCGGTCAAAATGTCTGGTAATAATTAGGGAGGCTCCGATCGATCGGCCGCCGGTCATTCTCGGCCGATATTCACTCTTAATAGTTTGATCGGTGCTCTCTATAAAGGCCGATCAGGAGAGCTGGGTCTGATCGATATGGACATAAACGCGAGTGAAGTGTAACCGGAGAGAGAGAGATCAGATCAGCTGCTCTGCAGGATCACCTGAAGCCCCGCCCTCTGTTTAGCGGGCTGCAGGAGCTGCTTGAGAAACTGACGGGCTGTCAGGAGAGGGGGGGAGAGGGAGAGGGGGAGAGAGAGAGGGAGAGAGAGAGAGAGGTAGAGGTAGAGAGAGGTAGAGAGAGGTAGAGAGAGAGAGAGAGAGAGGTAGAGAGAGGTAGAGAGAGGTAGAGAGAGGTAGAGAGAGAGAGGTAGAGAGAGAGAGAGGTAGAGAGAGAGGTAGAGAGAGAGAGAGGTAGAGAGAGGTAGAGAGAGAGGTAGAGAGAGAGAGAGGTAGAGAGAGAGAGAGAGAGAGAGAGGGGGAGAGAGAGAGAGAGGGAAGGGAGGGAGAGAGAGAGGGAAGGGAGGGAGAGAGAGAGAGAGAGAGGGAGGGAGAGAGAGAGAGAGAGAGGTAGAGAGAGAGGGCGAGAGAGAGAGAGGATCCGTTTCTCCCGTGTTGTTATTCAAAGTTGATGTAAACCTCTGAATAATGTACGTTATCTCCTGAAAGTAGTTTGTTTGAATGTAATAATTATGTTGTTGTTGTTGTTGTTGTTGTTGTTGTTTGTTGAATCATTTATTGTAAATGAATCTGAATGTTTCGATCTGTTTCGATTATAAACTGAAGCAACATAAAAATGAGCCGTGAGCTGAGTGTTAAACTGAAGCATATCCGCTCAGAGTCCGGAGAGTACCTGCTGACGGAACCTCTGCCTCACAGCTCCTATCATCACTGAAACATGACACACGGGACGTTTCAGATTAGTCCGGTGAAATAAATTCTGCCCGGACATTTGACCGGAGAGAAAAAATCCTAGCGGAAACCCTGGACTCGGCTTCCCCTCCCTTCCTGCCCCCTGGCCCCTCTTCGGTGGTATCCTGAAATAAGATCTGTGGTTAACACGAGCCGGAGAGATCTTAACGTTTCGTTCGACGACATTCATGTCAGTGAATAAATACCCGACTGGTGGATTTAAAAACCGACGTCATCCCGACCGTGCCCTCACCCGGACTAGAGATGGGAGGTACGACTCTCTGGAGGGAGCCGGATCTCATGGCTCCGGTCCTTTCGGAGAGCCGTTCAAAAGAGCCGTTTTAAGGGGGCGGGGCTAACTTGTTTATCTGCGAAATATTCACCAGGATAAAGATTGACTGTATCGCCAGAAATCTACTTTTACTCACAGTAAAATGTATAACTTCCTCCATCTGTCAGCCAAACTACTCGAGCAGCGTTACGCCATCATCTAGGGAACATTTGCATTCAGGAAAGCAAGTTACCGTAAAGGCGAGTGGATTCGCGGCAGGCGGCGAACCGACGATAGAAAGAACGCCAAGTACGACTCGGTTCCCTTCGTTCAAAAGAATCGGATCGTCCGTGAACATCACTAACCCTGACCTCCTCTGCCCCCTCAGCACGTGGTGTTCTTCATCGCCCGAATGATCGACCTGATTGTTCCCGATGTGCCGGAGGACGTGGAGGTCAAGATCAAGAGAGAGCATTACCTGGCTAAAGAGGCGCTGGCTGAGAACCAGGTTCACAAGACCTGGTTCAGTCCCGCTGCGGCGACCGGGGGGTCGACTCCGGCCTGAGGGCCTTCCTCATGCATCAGAGAATCATAACAGTAAAAGTAGAAGTACTCAGGTCTTGTACTTGAGTAAAAGTAGAAGTACTCAGGTCTTGAGTAAAAGTAGAAGTACTCAGGTCTTGAGTAAAAGTAGAAGTAATCAGATCTTGTACTTGAGTAAAAGTAGAAGTACTCAGGTCTTGTACTTGAGTAAAAGTAGAAGTACTCAGGTATTGTACTTGAGTAAAAGTAGAAGTACTTAGATCTTGTTCTTGAGTAAAAGTAGAAGTACTCAGATCTTGTACTTGAGTAAAAGTAGAAGTACTCAGATCTTGTTCTTGTGTAAAAGTAGAAGTACTCAGATATTATTCTTGAGTAAAAGTAGAAGTACTCAGGTATTGTACTTCAGTAAAAGTAGAAGTACTCAGGTCTTGTTCTTGAGTAAAAGTAGAAGTACTCAGGTATTGTACTTCAGTAAAAGTAGAAGTACTCAGGTATTGTACTTCAGTAAAAGTAGAAGTACTCAGGTATTGTACTTCAGTAAAAGTAGAAGTACTCAGATCTTGTGCTTGAGTAAAAGTAGAAGTACTCAGATCTTGTTCCTGAGTAAAAGTAGAAGTACTCAGATCTTGTGCTTGAGTAAAAGTAGAAGTACTCAGATCTTGTTCCTGAGTAAAAGTAGAAGTACTCAGATCTTGTACTTGAGTAAAAGTAGAAGTACTCAGATCTTGTACTTGAGTAAAAGTAGAAGTACTCAGATCTTGTCCTTGAGTAAAAGTAGAAGTACTCAGATCTTGTTCCTGAGTAAAAGTAGAAGTACTCAGATCTTGTACTTGAGTAAAAGTAGAAGTACTCAGATCTTGTTCTTGAGTAAAAGTAGAAGTACCAGAGTATTGTGACTTGATTTGGTTTTGTTTGTCTTGCTGTCACACGCCCCTTGAAGACGAGAGGGTTCTTCTCAAGGGGTTGATCCTAAATAAATACATGTCAGTTCATTTCTTAAAGCCATGATATTAGTACCGCATTAATTAAATACGTAATATTTTTTTATTTGAACCTGTGTTGAAGGTGGGGTCGGTAGTTCACTTCAGAAACACTTATATTCCATGGATGCTCTGAACGTCCCGATAGCAATGAATATCTGAAGTGCTTTGAAGCCGTGGCGCTGTGAAAGAGCTCGACCAATCAGCTGAGCCGGCTGACAGTAGCTGGACGGCCTGTCAGCCTGTCAGCCTTCCATCGGGGCACACACTGATCTCGTGCCCTCATTGGTCATGTGCACGTCCGTGTGTGTTGGGGGAGGGGCTCTGAGAGGAAGGGGCAGATTTTCTCCGGCTGTGTGTGTTCAGATTCCAGCCACTCGAGCTGCTTCCTCCAAACACTACCTCCCCCGCCTTTAACATAAGATTCAATAGTTTTGATTAACTATGGTATTCCTTTAAGAAAATACAAATACATAATCCAGCATTTATGAGAATAATATAATGAAATATACGGGTTTAATGTTTTTATTTATGAAAATTATGCAATCCAATCATTATGGAGACTCAAAATGTCAATCAACAAATGTATAGAGAACATAGTTAAGAGGATTCATACCTTTATACAAATCTTTCTGTGAATCAGAATCCAAATGTGTCGTTGGTGTTGCTGTTTCCAACAGGAGGCCTATCACAAAATAAAAAATGGTCAAACAATCACATTTGTGGAAAGAGACAGTTATTTGTAATTTGAAGGTGATGGGATGGAGAAGATATTTATATTTGTTCTGGTGCGGTTAATTTCATCTATGGGAATATTTAACATCCACTAGAATACAATAGATGGACTGGGTGTTTCTCACTGTCGAGGAAGGATCCTCCAGAGCCACTATTTCAAGGATCCCATGTCATCGAATCCCGTCGAAGGACTGTTCCAATGTCCAGGATCAGGGACGTGCACAGACGTTTGGAGGGGCTATCGCTCTAAACTGGAAAAAGGCCCCCCGATAAAAAACACAAGACATTTTGAAAATTGTAACTTGTTTTTAATGTAAAGGAAACCAAACGATTATTACATCAACTACATTGAACAGTAATTCACATCTCATAAGCTAAGGCGACTACTTGCATTCGTGCATTTGTCCCTTATACCCTGACTGCCGTGAGACAACTCAAAATCTGACACTGAGGCGGCCTAACGGAGCGTCCACACTACAGCTCCAAACATAGCTTGGAGCTGGGCGTGTCTGGAGCTCGGGGATTTTATTCAAGCAACACGACCAACAACCAATCACATGAATCTCCCGCCCCCGACATACGAAGCAAAAAAGCCCCGGGGATTTTATGGGAGCATATATATATATTATATATATATATATATATAAACTCCCCAAACAGGCGAAACCCTACCAGTTTTCCCCACTGCCTCTGCCACCTCCCTCCATGCTGGTTCCTCCGGTTTGTGTCCCGGTAGGTGAAGAGGGTCTGGTCATACACAACCGGGTGATCGCTACGGCGATAGTTAGTTTCTCCTCCGACTTTTTTTGAAATATAGAAATGAACGGCGGGATATCTCTCCCAGCTTAGACGCGGTTTGATTGGCTACGGCTTGAGCTGTCACATTTTCAGAAACGGGATTTGATTGGCTGGCGCTGGCTACTCCGGCGTCTCCGCCTGAGACGGACCGCTCTGCTACCCACAATTCAGTTCGGCGAAAAAGCGAGGCAACGTGACGTTACCCCATTCAAAGTGAATGAGCAGATTGGAGTTGTCGACGCTGTAGACGGGCCGTTAACGCACCGGCAGATGACAGCGATGACAAAGTGTGTTTCCCGCAGCGAGACGGTACCATACTGATCGTGGGCTCATCGTGTTGATCCGGCCACAACAGGAAAAAGAAAAACTAACCCTTGCTCTCTCCAGAGGGGCAGGTCAGCCACAAAGGCCAAACGGGCCGTTGCCCGGGCAACATTAGCCCGTACCTGTTACCGAGGACTGAATCCTTCGTTGCAAGGCATTTCGAGGATGCTCCAGTGTATACATTTTTATTTTAAATACCTGCTTTGTCTGTGTACCACTAATGAATGGTTTTGTGTGAATATGTCGTAATGTTTTCTTGAATAAAGTAAAAAAATAAAATGATTTTTGCACCTTTTACTTAGTTTCGTATTTAAACACATTCTGACAACTTGTAACACAAATAATATCCTTCTTTATTTCAGTAACCGGGCAGCTTTCGCTTTCACCTGTAGTGTAAAGCAAAATGATATGTATGGCAAAGATACACATTACTCTATACCTAACCCCCCCGGATGAACATCATAATCATAGTTCAATGATATTCACGATTCTCTTCTCTCACTTTCACACGTATGAGGATGAATGCAGGACTTTGACTTGGATCTGATTATTTTTACACTGTAGAATTTACGAAAAACTGTTTTTTGTTGAAACAGAAATCTCATCTGTTATAATTTAGATTAGAGGCAAATCCATCCATCCATCTCCTCCCGCTTACTCCGTGGTCGGGTCTCAGGGGTATCAGCTCCAGCAGAGAGCCCCAAACGTTCCTGTCCCCTCATCAGCCAGCTCTGACTGGGGGGTCCCAAGGCGCTCCCAGGCCAGCAGAGATATAGTCCCTCCACCTGGTCCTAGGTCTACCCCTCGGTCTCCTCCCAGCTGGACGTGCCTGGAACACCTCCCATAGGGAGGCGCCCAGGTGGCATCCTAACTAGGAGCCGAACCACCTCCACTGGCTCCTTTCGACGCGAAGGAGGAGCGGCTCAACTCCGAGTCCCTCCCTGATGACCGAACAAATGCATAAATACATTAATCTTACAAAGAGACGAGAGGATTGATGCCAGACTAGCTTTTATGACAGCTAATGACTGTACTGCCCCTTTAAGAGGGCCTGCCAAGGGTTTTGGGTTTTGCACTGGGTGTCCATAAATGCTTGCCGTAGTTTCCTGTTTCTGGCTGCACATGGGTTGTTTCCTGTCAACTAAATCCTTGCTCAAATCCTAGGGTCTTTATGTCTGTAAGTACCATTCCATATATTGTCCGTGTATACTTAGTTGCACATTTAAATTGATTATATGCAAACATGAAGAACAATGAACGATGCTAAGCTTGTTAGCCTCTGAACAGCAGTGGAAATGTTTGTAGCATGTATGCTAACGGGTACTCTGTTGTTTGGAATGTTTGTTTTGAGTCTCGTTTCTTGTTTGTTTAGTGTTTAATGCGACAACGTCTCATGACTTTGGGTTTGTTTGTATTTCAGTTTTACAAAATGAAATGAAAATGGAACTTAATCCGTAAACATCCAAAACCGAGCTGCTGTCTCCTGGGTGTTTATTTCCCGCGTTAAGCTATCTGCCAAGCGTGCAATCCGAAAAGTATTCTTGCGAGGGCAGAATAGTAAAAAGACAGCCCGGCCTGTAGGATCTGCCACAGAAGATGGGATACCAGTAGAAGCAACCGCATTCTCCTGCCATCAAAGCTACGGTCTACATGATGGCAGACAACAATGATGAGTGGGAAACCCGATCACAATGCTCCTCACGGTCAAGCCGCATGTCCTCACCCGACACCGTGGCAGCTGGAGCTCGTGCAAAAGCAGAGGCTGCCCGTGTCCAAGCCTCTTTCGCACAAAGAGAAGCTGACATGATTCAAAAGATAGCGGAGCTTAAAGCTAGTCTCAACACATTGCGGCTAGAAAGTGCTGCTGAGGGTGCCATCGCTGAAGCTGAAGTTCTCGAAGCAGCTGCTGAGGGCGCATATGGAGATCCAGATCGGGCAAGCCTATAGAGTGCGTATAGAGGGCGACTGTGGCTGCGAGGGAGTGCGGTCGTCTTTCAACCAGAAGGCTGTGGGTTCGATCCCAGCCCGTGCAGCCAACATGTCGATGTATCCTTGGGCGAGATACTTAACCCTGAGTTGCTCCCGATGGCCGACGGTGTGTGAATGTTAGGTCCTAGAGCAAGTGGTACTGCTCTGTATGAATGGGTGAATGACATGTAGTATGTAAAGCGCTTTGAGGGGTCGTAAAGACTGGATAAAGCGCTATATAAGTACAGTTCATTTACCATTTACCATTTACACCGAGTGGTACAAGGGGAATCCAGCACCTGACTCTCACCAAGACTCAAAGCCACAACAACACCCACACCGGGGCGCCTGCACGCAATGGACGACGGTGAGCTAGCTAAAGGCTACATGGGAAGAGGTGCCGTACAGCCACGTGGGGGAAGGTGGATTTCCTAAACTACCTGCTCACCATGCACCCAATCAGGAGCGAGATGCCAGCCAGATGTATAGCCCTGCTGAAGGTCCATCCAGAAACATCTACAGCCACACGCAGCAAGACCATCCAGTCATGTTCAGCAACCTGCTCAGCCACATGCAGATGTTTCACCCAGAGCCAATGAAGTATTTAATACGTCGGGAAATGGTTAGCTCCGGGTTATTGCAGTTTGATGACCAGCCGGGAAACTATTGGGCCTGGAAAGCATCATTCCTCAGTTCCACAGAGGGCTGGAACCTGGCATCAAGAGAAGAGCTCGACCTCCCGTGTAAATGGCTTGGACCGAAATCCTTTGAACATGCAAAGAGAATCAGATCGGTTCACATCCAGAATGCGGCAGCTGGGAGACATTCTTCTGGAGCTTGAAGCCGCCAAGGCAGTTGGATTTCTATCTGGTCTGAGCTACCTAGACGCATCCCGTGGCATCACTCCCATCGTCCAAAAGCTGCCATATTCCCGGCATGACGAGTGGGTCTCTCTCGCATCACGTTACAAAGAAACACGCAGAGTATCGTATCCACCGTTCTTCATCTTTGCAAAGTATGTTTGTGACCAGGCCAAGATACTCAATGGTCCAAGCTTTGCCCCAGCTCACAGGTGGTCCGAGTATAAGCAAGACTGAGGAGCCTTTCAAACCCAGCATGAGAACGCCACTCTCTGTCAGGAGGACAGAGGTCTCAGCAGACTTTGATGACGGCTATGAAAGCTCAGCAGAAGAAAGAGCAATCGACCCAGACAAGCAATGTCCACTCCACCACAGACCACACCCTCTCAGGAATTGCCGTGGTTTCAGGTACAAATCTCTGGATGAGATAAAAGCCGATCTTAAGGATTCAAACATTTGCTTTAGGTGCTCTGCTCCAACCAGCCACCAAGCCAAAGGCCGTGACAAAAAGGTTCAGTGCAGAGAGTGCAACGGGGGCCGCCACCCTACTGCACGACATCCAGGACCGGCTCCATGGACAACGGGGGCCGCCACCCTACTGCACGACATCCAGGACCGGCTCCATGGACAACGGGGGCCGCCACCCTACTGCACGACATCCAGGACCGGCTCCATGGACAACGGGGGCCGCCACCCTACTGCACGACATCCAGGACCGGCTCCATGGACAACGGGGGCCGCCACCCTACTGCACGACATCCAGGACCGGCTCCATGGACAACGGGGGCCGCCACCCTACTGCACGACATCCAGGACCGGCTCCATGGACAACGGGGGCCGCCACCCTACTGCACGACATCCAGGACCGGCTCCATGGACAACGGGGGCCGCCGTAACCTCAAGATATCAAGGCGGGGAGCAAGACGAATCTCCTCCTTTCGCTGTCACGTCAAAATGCACTGACATCTGTGGGACTGAAGTAAAGCCAAGGTCATGCACCAAGATGTGTCTGATCCAGCAGGCCAGAGAGAGAGAGAGCTGTCAGAGTGTATGTTGTCCGAGACGAGCAGAGCAATAAGTCCTTGGCAAAGACAAAGTGTTTTGAACTCTTTGACGTTAAGGACGACACGGCATCCTATACACTGAAGACATGTTCAGGAGTCTTTGAGACCTCAGGGCGACGAGCAAACAATTACATAATGGAGGCATTGGATGGCAAATCGTGTATTTCACTTCCCACTCTAATCGAATGTGATATGGTCCCAGGTGACGAGTCTGAAATTCCCACACCTGAGATCGCAAAACACTACGCATCTCAACCGGGTTGAGGACGAGATCCCTGCACTAGATCCTACGGCAGATGTTCTCATACTGCTTGGCCGAGATATACCACAGGCACATACAGTTCGGGAGCTGTGCAACGGACCCCACAACGCCCCTTTATGCTCAACGCCTCGACCTAGGTTGGGTGATCAGAGGAGAAGTCTGTCTTGGAAAAGCCCACAAACTAGACGGCGTCAATGTCTACAGGACAAACGTGCGGAGTAATGGACGTACATCTCTTTTTGACCCTTGCATTAACAATCTGCACAGAGTGGACACTCCAACTCTCCAACACCCTGTCCTGCCGGGGGTCCTTCCAACCCTATGTCCTGTTCCGTCGGGGGTCCGCAAACCCTGTCCCGTCGGGGGTCCTGCCTACACATGTCCCTCCGACACGGGTTACTGTCCCGCCGACTCCTGTCCCGCCGAAAACGGTTATGGTCACGCCTACTCCGAAACCTGTCCCGTCCGGGGTCGTACCGTCTCCCGATCCCAGTGCTCCTGCACCTCCGGCGATCCAGTGGACTCTGGAGGGATCCCATCGCGGCCTACACCACAACTCCTGCCCGTCCTCCGGAACTGTCCCATAGCCCCCTTCCTGCCCGTCCTCCAGAACTGTCCCGTCGCCGCCTTCCTGCCCGTCCTCCGGAACTGTCCCGTCGCCGCCTTCCTGCCCGTCCTCCGGAACTGTCCCGTCGCCGCCTTCCTGCCCGTCCTCCGGAACTGTCCCGTCGCCGCCTTCCTGCCCGTCCTCCGGAGCTGTCCCACATTGGCGACAAAGAATACCTTGCAACACTACAACCAAGAAGAAAATGGCAAGCAGATAAGCTTATCTTTGCAAATCGGAGACGTTGTGCTTCTGAAGGACGGACAGGTCAAAAGGAACGAATCGCCTACTGGACTTATAGTAAATACCTTTCCTGGTCAAGACAACAGGGTCCGTAAAGTGGAAGTACGGGTGATTAAAGAAGGTTCTGCCCAGGGTGTATTCAAGACCAGTCTCTGAAGTTGTTCTCCTTCTCAAAGGGACTTAGTGGTACATTATACCAAGCGGGGAGTGTGCTGCCCCTTTAAGAGGGCCTGCCAAGGGTTTTGGGTTTTGCACTGGGTGTCCATAAATGCTTGCCGTAGTTTCCTGTTTCTGGCTGCACATGGGTTGTTTCCTGTCAACTAAATCCTTGCTCAAATCCTAGGGTCTTTATGTCTGTAAGTACCATTCCATATATTGTCCGTGTATACTTAGTTGCACATTTAAATTGATTATATGCAAACATGAAGAACAATGAACGATGCTAAGCTTGTTAGCCTCTGAACAGCAGTGGAAATGTTTGTAGCATTTATGCTAACGGGTACTCTGTTGTTTGGAATGTTTGTTTTAGTCTCGTTCTTGTTTATTTAGAATTTGATGTCACAACGTCTCATGACTTTGGGTTTGGGTTTGTTGTATTTCAGTTTTACAAAATGGAAATGAATAAAAATTTTCTTTTTTCTCTCTCTTAGCTTTAAAAAAAGTATGCATCCTTTTTGTGTCTCCCAGTCAGAGGTGGGAAGTAACTAAGTATATTTTTCTCAAGTACTGTCCTTAACCCAGAAGAACCCGGATCCCATTTCTACTTTTGGGGAAATTAAGGGGCACATCATTTAGACTAAATAGACCACCTCGAACACATTTATGACAAGTAACGCCCCCTAGTGTCAAATATCTGAAGTGTGACATACAGTATGTCACATTGGGCAAACCTGTTAAACCCCGAGCCTGGTTTTCAGGTCTCAGCCTCGAAAATGACATTTCCAGAACAAATGACCATATCCTCCCTTCTAAAAGGGTTACATTAATGATCTTTTTTCTCAAAGCAGTACCTGTGAGTTAGATGTAGAAGTGTCAGTCATCAATATCGATGTTTTTATTTTAAAGTAAATTCAGATTGAACACAGTAAAACAATTAAAATGATTGTGCCCGTCCAAAAAATTACTTGTAGTGAAAACCACCCTTCAATGATGGGATGGTAGACTAAAAGGCTTTAGGAATCCAAACTTCAACATATAAAAGTATCCTGTATCAAGATTGATGCAAAACAAGTTAGATTGGACCTTTTTAGAGAGATTTAGCACAAAAAACCCACTTCTGGGGTCCTTTGGGTGGATTTTCCTTATCTCTGGCCCCCTTGCTCGATTTTGCTGATTGACATCTCTTTCTAACCGTCAGAGCCAATGGAATCGAAGGGAACTCCCACACACTCCTTCTTCGGTAATGTGTGTGTGTGTGAGACTGCCGCATAGCAAAGACCGGAAGCTGCGATAACTCTGGTGGCTACCATTAGCAGCTAACTTTGACCCTCCGATTTTTACATAAAAATGAAATTATGGATTATAAATTAAAAAGATTATTATCCAGAAACATTATCAACCTATGGATCAATCGATTCAGCCGCGTTTTTTCTCGTTGTAATGCCATTGAACAAGTCTTTTGATCAGATTGACAGCTACGGTGAGAGGATCTCCCGTAAAAGCTACGTAAAGGTACGTGTTGTAATGTCTGAGTTTGCTTCCCATGTCGCGAGTTCGGATCACTCAGTGATGATACTATATACCTAAATAATCTGTGGAACCTCAGCTTTAATCGGATATCTTGTTTGTGCAGCTACGATAAGTAATAAGGGTACTTTAACCTTGAGTTCTGTGCCAAAGTGCGTTAGCATTTTTCGCTCAGGGGTCATTTAGATGCTTCCTATGAGACTTGTGTTTTGTTTTGGTAAACATGGTTTGTATCGTCAGTTAGCTGAGATTATTCCCGTTAATCTGGTATAACACATTAATAGGTTCTTAAATATTAAGATCCCCTGAGACCAGGGCCGTATCCAGGATTTCCTAAATACCGAGGTCCAAACATGCTAGGGGGGTTCGGGGGATACCCCCCGAGATTTTTGTGATGTTCATGATCTAGTTAGGTGCTTTTTAAGTCCGTGGGGGGTCACACATTGGATAATATATTGATTTCAAACCATGTCAGTGTGCTGCAGCATCCATTATTTTTGAAAGTGTGATGCATCAGAATCAGCTGTCTGTTACTATTAATGATCTGCACGTGCAGAAGAGGCTAACATGATCACAAAACATTGTCAACATTCATTTCCCAGGTGTCTCTCCTTTCCATAACCTGCAGCCTCTCTTCCACCTCCTTGAGTCTCTGTCTTCTTCCTGTTCATTACTCTCTCTGTCCTCTACTCTTTCTCTTTGTTCAGTCTCTCCCTCCTTGCTCACTTGTCTCCTCCTCACTTGTCTTCTCATCACTTGTCTCCTCCTCACTTGTCGCTTCTGCCAGTGAATTAACAGCAATTCAGCCGTTTAGTTCATTTCACTTGTTTGTTTGTATTTTTTTATTTAAATCTGTTTCGTTTGATTCTCAAAAGAGAACAAAGATGTAAGCAAATTGTGTTTTATACAATTGTATGTTATTATGACATAACTGCAATAGATGTGTTTTAAAAGTATGCCTATTGTAAATGAAGACTATTGTTATAGATAGATAAATATCTCTGGGCGGGCATTTGATTTACCAGGGCGGGCCCTTTTCAAGCATTTTCATTCTTAAATGGCTTGAATTTGACCTTTAGCAACAACAAAAAAGCTTTTGAAATGTAGCTCGTTCTGTCACATGTGTTAGCCTGGCACATCCTCGACATGTTGCTATGGGAACACAAAGTCACATGACCTGGGACCATGACCCCCCAGACTGTTCAGGGTGTGTCACTGAGGGACTTCATGAGATAAAATAAAGCTGTATAAGGAACTTTCCAGAACATTTAAAGTTCATGTGACACCTGTGTCACGGTGGGTCCTTTATCAGAACAATTTTGAGGTACTTGTACTTAACTTGAGTATTTTTATTTTATACTACTTTGTATTTCTACTTCACTACAATTCAGAGTTAAAAAAAAAGATATAGGATATTTTATATATATATATATATATATAGAATACAATACAATAATGTTTTTAAAATGTTAAATTCATGATTTTAACATTGATTTATTTAACCTTTGGGAACTGGGAGAGGTAACTGGTTCTAGTTTTCTTCATATCATTATTTGAATATTATTATTTCTGGAAGATGTGTTTTGTGAGTAATATAATATTAAAAAACACACTCTAAATACATGTAAATATATCAAATATGTATATATGTTCATTTGAATTCATTTCTTATTTTAACTGTATCTGATTTTAATTTTAATTTGATCTTTTAATTGTATTAATTTCTAATCTTGTGTGAATCTGTCCTGTTTTTAATGTTCACCCTGTTGCTGTTTGAACAACTGAAATTCCCCACTGGGATTAATAAAGGTCTATCTTATCTTTATAATAAAGTGGTACATTCATCTGTTTGTAACTTATATATATATCAATATTCCAATTACTTGTATATAAACTATTCTGCACTATTTCTATTATATTCCATGTTATTTTATATACTTGCACTATTTTCAGTTTTATTGTTGTTGCACTGTTGGAGGAGCCTGTGACCTAAGTCTTTATGTCTTTATTAGGATCCCCATTCGCACGAGCATGAGCCCTGGCTATTCTTCCTGGGGTTCTCACACACACAAAACATACATACAACAAAATTAAAACAAAACGGCTCATCATTTCATGCAATATGAAAAGAAAACTGAAATGGTCATCCAATTTTCGCCATCATAAGGCCAAACAACAAATTACAAGTGGACATAATAATATATACATACACACAGGCACAGTAACATTTGACTTACTGAGATCATTTTTTAGCAACCTTTCATTGTCATATCGACACTGTAGCTATGCACAAATGACAATAAAAAGCCTTGAATCTTGAATCTAGTGTGTTCCTGGACAGGCGCTAATTTCTTACCCTGTTTGAACTACTGAATCTCCCCATGGGGATTAATAAAGGTCCATTGTATCTGTCCTGGTTCTGAGCAGGACCTGTGAACTCATACTTGTTATTTCTTGTCAGTGTAAAAGTTATTTCATTTTGGTTGTTTTGTACAAAAACACGTATTTATTTTAAACAATTAATCCAATATCACCATGCTGAGGACGATTTCCTAATCTTTTATTTTCAAGTTAAATGTATGTACATGTATGTATGTATGTTGTATGACCAGAAACGTTTTAAGCTCTTCTTGCCCCTGTTGAACATGACAGACTATTTGAGAATTATTATTTTTTGCTTCTCTTTGTTATAATAATTATTACAATTATTGTTTGTTTTGTTTCTGACATGTTCAAAAATTGACTAATAAAAAATAATAAAGTGGCGGTTTTTTTCCCGGACAGGCGCTGTGAGGACAGCTCAACCCGCTCCCCGTGTGACGTGAAGGACCTCCTCCTCCGACACACAGCAGCAGTGATGGCGGACTACGACAACTACGAGGATCGGGACCGGGCCTACGGGAGCTTCGGCGGCGGCAGAGGGTGAGTCTCCTCCGGCAACACTTCCTCCACACGGACAACAGCGGACAGAGAGCCGGAAAATAGGGCTGTGTTCCCCGGTTCTCTGTGTGTGAGGAGGACCAGGCCCCGACCGGCCCTCCCTCAGAAGGCCGGACATGAGGGGGGGAGGCCGGGCGCAACGGCAGGAAACACCGCGGTCTGACGCACACACATGTGGGGGGAATACACCCGGAAAATAACGTGTTTTAAACTGAGATCCCGGGGTAGTTTTACAGCACTTTTATTCTGAAACGGGAATTGTTTTAATATCTGTAAAATGTTCTTACGCTAGGTTTTTTATCTCATACGTGTGTTTGTATGTATAGTTTCTTAATATGTAGGTGAGCTGAGCAATTCATCGTAAAGTGCAACTGCGCGTTATATACCTGTACATGTGTATTTAGATGTATGTACTTTATACTGACGTATGGCAATATAATGTGTTGAATCAGGTGCAGGCTGCCCGCATGGCTGCATCATGTGTCCGCAGCGTCTCCTCCAGATATGAGGCTGGGTATCGATCTGTTACCGGTCACTTAAAGGAGACACATCCTGCTCATGTCCTGCTTCACATGACCAGAGTCTCTACCGGGACACGTCTGCACGAATTAATGTTCAAAAAGCTCTTTATTTGTCTCGTGCTGTCTGTGCTGCAGCGCACATTTTTAACCCTGTTTCTGAAACCAGAGCCCAGTCTGCTCTGATTGGTTAGCTGGCCGGCTCTGTTGTGATTGGTCACCAGATACAGATGTCCCGCCCCTTAGCCTATCACGTACAATGTGTTGGAGCACTAGCCAATAGGAGCGCGAGTGTTCCACAGTGATGTCACTATTTTAAGGAAGTAAACATCGAATGGAGGCTTTTGGGGCGTTGGGGGGTGGGAGAGAAACGGGGATTTGAGCCTCTGCAGACCCTTTACATGCACTACCACTTCAGACTGCCGAGTCGTCGAGGAACTGATACAGATTTTACTTTATTTGCTAACAAAGTCACACGTTTAGTTAAAAAACAAGAACACAGATGATTATATCATGCTTTGAGTAGATTACAATGCCCCTGCTCTCATGTTATTATTATTTAAAGAATGGATAATATATATCTTTTTAAACTTGAATTGCAGGGATCTTAAAACATGTATTATTGTAAAGATAACTGATATTCAGGCTTCACTACGGACGACAATTTAGAATTGACTTTTAAATGATTGTACTGGTTTTATGAAGCTCGTAGTGGCACCCGCATTTTATCTGTATTATCCCCCCTTTACCTCCTCGTGTCCTTGCAGCGACTACGGTCATTACTTTTACTTCCAACTGTTTACTTTCACGATTGACATCAGCACCATTAGCTGTGATAAGGTGTTTCCAACAGGCGTACTGACTGACCGGTTCCCATTGGTTAAGATAGGTAGGTAGGTAGATGGGTATATGGATGGATAGATAGATAGGTAGGTAAGTATGTAGATAGGTAGGTAGGTAGGTATGTGGATAGATGGATAGGTATGTAGATGGGTAGGTAGGTAGGTAGGTGGATGGGTAGGTATGTAGATGGATAGGTAGGTAGGTAGGTATATGGATAGATGGGTAGGTAGGTAAGTATGTAGATGGATAGGTAGGTAGATGATAGGTGGATAGGTAGGTAGGTAGGTATGTAGATGGATAGGTAGGTAGGTAGGTATATGGATAGATAGATAGATAGGTAGGTAAGTAGTAGATGGATAGGTAGGTAGATGGGTAGGTAGGTGGATAGGTATGTAGATGGGTAGGTAGGTATGTAGATGGGTAGGTAGGTATGTAGATGGGTGGGTAGGTAGGTATGTAGATGGGTAGGTAGGTAGGTATGTAGATGGGTAGGTAGGTGGATAGGTAGGTATGTGGATGGGTAGGTAGGTGGATGTATAGATAGGTAGGTAGATGGATGGATAGGTAGGTGGAGAGTTTTTAATAGTCACATATATCCCAACTGTTATAACTTAGATTATTTTAAGCTTATTAAACAAGGAAAATGCAAACATACTTTAATCTTTAAAAGATGAAATCAAGCTTTATTATTAGAGCACATTACAACAACTGTGAACATACACAAACCCTAACCCTCAAAGACGGCAACCACTACTATTTAGAAATACTTATGGCTATTTCACTAATATATATTTCTAGACTGGAAGTGTGAATAAGCACATTGACATTGAATGTTATCTCGTTGCTCCGTCATCGCTCTGCTTTGTGGTCTTTTTTTACTGCAGTGCGAGTTGCCGCTTTGTATGAAGACAATGAAGATATATTCCATTACAGTTGTAGTAATTGTTGTGTTCCTCCCCCCCCCCAGGCCCCGGGCAGGCAGCAGGAAGCAGAAGGAGCTTCCCACGGAGCCTCCCTTCACGGCGTACGTTGGGAACCTGCCGCTGAACGCCGTGCAGGGCGACATCGACATCATCTTCAAAGAGCTCAACATGCGCAGCGTGAGGCTGGTCCGCGACAAAGAAACGGACAAGTTCAAAGGTCAGTGCCACGAAGTCGCTGGCCTTGATTTGATTTATTTCGAATGTGTAAAGAAATTACGATAATTAAATGAAACATGAGCATTATTATACTGTACAACCTTAAGGCGTGTCAAATTGATAAACAAAGATATAACTGACTTAGAAATTATATATAAACAAATAATCTGCGTAATCCACATCCGAAAAGGGGCGGGAAGGAGTTTACACGCATCTAATCTCACCCTTTCTCCCAACAACTCTATTATTAACACATATATATTTGTTGCTTAAAAGAATACATTTGTTATTGAAAAACAAATAAATAACAAACCAAATAAACCCAGGGGGTCCGCGGGGTCCTAAAAAGTATTAAAGGGCATTTCCCAAGGTGTTACATGTTGTATCTAAATGGTCCAGAGAGGTCGTGTTCTACCGTCTGCCTGAATGTAGTCATGGCGTAGGTGTGTCGTGTGATTCTGTAGTTTATTGATGGCGTCCCGTTGGGTTTGATGTCATCTGAACACGACATCGCCCGCTCGAGAAGCTCCGTTTGCGCCGGTTGTTAAACAACATCGTTACGGGGAAATGCAAGTCTGCGTCCAAACGGTTGGAAGACAAGGAGGAAGGACAATCAATGCTGTGTATAGTCAATGTGAGGTGAAGTGTGTCGCCATGGTAACCGCTTAGAACTCCAAGTGGCGATGAGGTCTTATGGGAAGGGTCTTAAAGAAGGTCGTGGCAGGTCTTCCATGTGACTCCAGGACTGCTGCCGATACCCTGAAGCCGTGAACACCCAGTTAGGATTCAACAACTTTGGTCTGCGTGTGTTTCCGAATACGCAGCTACGTCCCCATGATGCCTTTTATCTTTGGTTTGATTAGTTATAAAGTACTTTAATTCGTCCTTATTTAATAAACACTTTCTGTTCGTTCATCGGCAAAGGAAGGCATTGGAAGAAGTACTTGGTTCCATTAATTGAGTAAAAGTACAAATACTAGTATGGTCCTAAAACACTCCACTGCAGGTAGAAGTCCTGCTCTCAAATCTGAACTTTATTAAAAGTACAAAGTATCGGCAGCCAAATGTAATCATTAGCTCCATCTAAATGTACTCGGAAGTGAAACTGCTGTTGATGCAGAATGGATGTTTTCACATCATATGATCCTTTGTTTATAGCATTTTAGTATTTTAGCGCGAGTTTAGATCCTAGAAATACTGAATAAAACTTCGGCACTTTCTCGACAACACCGAGGAGTGGATTATGAAATAT
Organism: Champsocephalus gunnari; assembly: GCA_036324595.1. Classification (NCBI taxonomy): domain Eukaryota; kingdom Metazoa; phylum Chordata; class Actinopteri; order Perciformes; family Channichthyidae; genus Champsocephalus; species Champsocephalus gunnari. The sequence continues at coordinate 2,346,727 of CM070445.1, forward strand.
TAGATTAATTAGCGCTGCGCGATATTGGAAAAAACGGACATTGCGATTTTCTTTCCCTGCGATATGAACAAATACAGGAATTGAAGAAAAGTCAGTTTGTCTGCAAACCATCCTTTAATGAACTTTCAATGATACAATTGGTATTTTTTTAACTACCGTACTTTTCGGACTATAAGCCGCAACTTTCCCCCCATTTTTTTTGTACAGCTAACGGCCACTAGGGAACCTCCTAGATCTATGGATTTTACAGTTAAAATTAACCACCTTTAACTCTACGGGCTCTATGACCGGTCCGCGCCCGCCACCTGTAACTCTATGGGCTCTATGACCGGTCCGCGCCCGCCACCTTTAACTCTACGGGCTCTATGACCGGTCCGCGCCCGCCACCTTTAACGCTATGGGCTCTATGACCGGTCCGCGCCCGCCACCTTTAACTCTATGGGCTCTATGACCGGTCCGCGCCCGCCACCTTTAACACTATGGGCTCTATGACCGGTCCGCGCCCGCCCCCTTTAACACTATGGGCTCTATGACCGGTCCGCGCCCGCCACCTTTAACTCTATGGGCTCTATGACCGGTCCGCGCCCGCCCACCCTTTAACACTATGGGCTCTATGACCGGTCCGCGCCCGCCACCTTTAACACTATGGGCCGGTCCGCGCCCGCCCCCTTTAACACTACGGGCTCTAGGACCGGTCCGCGCCCGCCACCTTTAAGCGGGGGGCTCCAGCAGGAAAAGCTGGAGGCCGGAAAAGAGTGAGACAGGTAGCGCGCCAAAGTAAAAGTGGAACCGAGAGACAGAACGAGAGCAAGACAGACGGACAGTTTAGCTGCTGCGGCGGCTCATATGCAGGTGCGCTTTATAGTCCGGAAAGTACGGTATATTTAACCGGATGAAGGATTTTAGTCACGGACGTCTGGATCGTCAGTGATCAGAGCAACGAGCTGAGCTAGCTCGGTTAGTAGCGCCGAACTGGAGGAACATATGAAACGCCTTTATTCAGTGTTTCTACCTTTGATCACGGGTCCGTTTGCTTTGGGATCGTGTGGTGATCGTGGTTTGCTGTCACTCACTCAACACCGCTGATTCTAGGTGATAGGAAAGGAGCTTCAATGCTTCCTTTGTTATCTCCTTTTAGGAAACACCGGACTATCCGTGGGACGGCATTATCTCCTTTCCTGAAGAATGTTCTGGTGTTTCCTAAAAGGGGATAACAAAGGAAGCATTGAAGCTCCTTTCCTATCGCCTATCGCCCCTTTCTGATCCCGGTCCCCTCCGTGAGGAAGCTTCCTGACGGATAAGGGATTTTCCGTGTCGCCTCCGTGAGCTGCTAATAACGGGTTTTTGCACTTCCTTCTTCAGGCTTCTGTTACGTGGAGTTTGAAGATCTGGAGTCTCTAAAGGAAGCGTTGACGTACGACGGAGCTGTGAGTATGAAGAAGTAGAGACACTACATACCGATATACACCTGAACATCAGCAGGAGAGGACTCTTTAAAGTAGAGACACTACTTACTGATATACACCTGAACATCAGCAGGAGAGGACTCTTTAAAGTAGAGACACTACATACTGATATGCACCTGAACATCAGCAGGAGAGGACTCTTTAAAGTAGAGACACTGCATACTGATATGCACCTGAACATCAGCAGGAGAGGACTCTTTAAAGTAGAGACACTACATACTGATATGCACCTGAACATCAGCAGGAGAGGACTCTTTAAAGTAGAGACACTGCATACTGATATACACCTGAACATCAGCAGGAGAGGACTCTTTAAAGTAGAGACACTACATACTGATATACACCTGAACATCAGCAGGAGAGGACTCTTTAAAGTAGAGACACTACATACTGATATACACCTGAACATCAGCAGGAGAGGACTCTTTAAAGTAGAGACACTACATACTGATATACACCTGAACATCAGCAGGAGAGGACTCTTTAAAGTAGAGACACTACATACTGATATACACCTGAACATCAGCAGGAGAGGACTCTTTAAAGTAGAGACACTACATACTGATATACACCTGAACATCAGCAGGAGAGGATTCTTTAAAGTAGACACTACATACTGATATACACCTGAACATCAGCAGGAGAGGACTCTTTAAAGTAGAGACACTGCATACTGATATACACCTGAACATCAGCAGGAGAGGACTCTTTAAAGTAGAGACACTACATACTGATATACACCTGAACATCAGCAGGAGAGGACTCTTTAAAGTAGAGACACTACATACTGATATACACCTGAACATCAGCAGGAGAGGACTCTTTAAAGTAGAGACACTACATACTGATATACACCTGAACATCAGCAGGAGAGGACTCTTTAAAGTAGACACTACATACTGATATACACCTGAACATCAGCAGGAGAGGACTCTTTAAAGTAGAGACACTACTTACTGATATACACCTGAACATCAGCAGAAGAGGACTCTTTAAAGTAGAGACACCACATACCGATATACACCTGAACATCAGCAGGAGAGGACTCTTTAAAGTAGAGACACTACATACCGATATACACCTGAACATCAGCAGGAGAGGACTCTTTAAAGTAGAGACACTACTTACTGATATACACCTGAACATCAGCAGGAGAGGACTCTTTAAAGTAGAGACACTACATACTGATATGCACCTGAACATCAGCAGGAGAGGACTCTTTAAAGTAGAGACACTGCATACTGATATGCACCTGAACATCAGCAGGAGAGGACTCTTTAAAGTAGAGACACTACATACTGATATGCACCTGAACATCAGCAGGAGAGGACTCTTTAAAGTAGAGACACTGCATACTGATATACACCTGAACATCAGCAGGAGAGGACTCTTTAAAGTAGAGACACTACATACTGATATACACCTGAACATCAGCAGGAGAGGACTCTTTAAAGTAGAGACACTACATACTGATATACACCTGAACATCAGCAGGAGAGGACTCTTTAAAGTAGAGACACTACATACTGATATACACCTGAACATCAGCAGGAGAGGACTCTTTAAAGTAGAGACACTACATACTGATATACACCTGAACATCAGCCGGAGAGGACTCTTTAAAGTAGAGACACTACTGATATACACCTGAACATCAGCAGGAGAGGACTCTTTAAAGTAGAGACACTACATACTGATATACACCTGGACATCAGCAGGAGAGGACTCTTTAAAGTAGAGACACTACATACTGATATACACCTGAACATCAGCAGGAGAGGACTCTTTAAAGTAGAGACACTACATACTGATATACACCTGAACATCAGCCGGAGAGGACTCTTTAAAGTAGAGACACTACTGATATACACCTGAACATCAGCAGGAGAGGACTCTTTAAAGTAGAGACACTACATACTGATATGCACCTGAACATCAGCAGGAGAGGACTCTTTAAAGTAGAGACACTACACACTGATATACACCTGAACATCAGCCGGAGAGGACTCTTTAAAGTAGAGACACTACTGATATACACCTGAACATCAGCAGGAGAGGACTCTTTAAAGTAGAGACTTCTCACCTCTGTACAAATAATTTCTCTTTGGACATTAATGAATGAATTAAGTGTAATTTTTCTTCTTCTTCTTCAGCTGCTCGACCACAAGGCTCTGAGGGTCGACATCGCAGAAGGGCGGAGGCAAGAGAGGGGGGGCCCAGGGGGCGGCCGAGGCGGCGGCGGAGGCGGGGGCTTCGACTTCCGGAAAGATGACGTGCGAGGAGGCGGCGGTGGAGGTACGTGTGTGTGGGAGAGAGAGAGTGTGTGTGTGTGTGTGTGGGAGAGAGAGAGTGTGTGTGTGTGTGATGTCCCGTTTTCTTCTTCAGTTGTTTCTCCTCTGAGTAGAATAGAATAGATGTTCTACTAAAAGCTAAAGTCTAAATCTATTTAGAATAATACTTTTACACATTTTTTTCTTCAAAGATTCTTTAGGCAGGGGGGTCAAACTCAATCTCATCACGGGCCACATCAGCGTTATGGCTGCACTCAAAGGGCCGGTTGTAACTTTAAGACTATATAAACATACATATATAAATATTTAATATATAAAATAATGTATTTTATTACATTATTGCCTCTGCATTGGATTATCATCGGATAGGGTACGTCTGAAAGCAGAAGTCTAGGGCAAATAATTGCAAGTCTCTTCAGCGAGAATGTTACAATGATTTAAAAAGAAATGACATTTTGAAATAAAAAGTAACTTTTAAAAAAAAATGTAATTATGAGAAAGTGATATTCCAGATGCATTGTGGGACATGTAGTTCATGGGCAACGTGCTTCTGTAAAGTAGCACGTAACCGTCTAATAAACATAATATTTTTTGCAAGCTCTTGTGGGGCCACATAAAATGAAGTCGCGGGCCGCATTTGGCCCCCGGGCCTTGAGTTTGACCCCCCTGCTTTAGGAGAACACCGGAGCATTTGGTTTATCCCCAACGTCTGGCAGTAGTTTAAAAACTAAATATAAGAGAGACTCGGAGGAGGAGCGATCTTCACCTCCATCTCTCATCCGACAACACATCTCATGTTGAAGTGTGACTTCCTTCTGCTCCTTAACATCTGCTCTGTGATTGGCTGATGGTCGACTAACAAGCCCCGCCTCCTCAATGCTCCCCCTCCCCCACGTGTTAACTCCCCCTGTGCCCTGCAGGACGAGGAGGCTCCCGAGGAGCTCCAGGAGGAGGAGGTCGAGGATCCAGAGAGGACTTCGATAATCAGGACGGAGGTCAGCAGAGCTGGAGGAATGAACGACATCCTTTCCTCTCTCCTCTCTCCTCTCCTCTCCTCTCTCCTCTCTCCTCTCTCCTCTCTCCTCTCCCCTCTCTCCCCTCTCCTTTTTCCTCTCTCCTCTCTCCTCTCCTCTCCCCTCCTCTCTCCTCTCTCCTCTCCTCTCTCCTCTCCTCTCCCCTCCTCTCCTCTCCCCTCCTCTCTCCTCTCCCCTCTCTTCCTCTCCCCTCCTCTCTCCTCTCTCCCCCTCCTCTCTCTCTCCTCTCTCCCTCTCTCTCCCTCTCCTCTCATCTCTCTCTCCTCTCTCCTTCTCTCCTCTCTCCTCTCCTCTCTCCTCTCCTCCCTCTCTCTCTCTCTCTCTCCTCTCTCCTCTCCTCTCTCCTCTCTCCTCTTCTCTCTCTCTCTCCTCCCTTCTCTCTCTCTCTCCTCCCTCTCTCTCTCTCTCTCTCCTCTCTCTCTCTCTCTCTCCTCCTCTCTCTCCTCCCTCTCTCTCTCCTCCCTCTCTCCTCTCTCCTCCTCTCTCTCTCTCTCTCTCTCCTCCTCTCCCTCCCTCCTCCCTCCTCTCTCTCTCTCCCCCCTCTCTCCTCTCTATAGTATAATCCTTAAACTACATCAATACACCGAAAGCTAAGCTAAAGTTTTAAAGTGAAACAGAGCCTGTTGACCTTTGACCCCACAGTTTGGCTCCGCCTCTTGAAGCTGCTGGACCACTCCCTGGTGTAATTTTGTTATTCCCAGCATGCCTTTCACCATCTCATGCTCATTGGTCACCTGACAGGTCCCGGCACCGCAGGAACACCTGAGGCCGTCCGTCTGTAACTCGCCTGTCCGTCTGTAACTCGCCCGTCCGTCTGCTTCTAGGTTTCAGAGGAGACGACGACTTCATGGGCGGGCGGAGTCGGGGTACCGGTCGCCCCGGTGACAGGAGGGGGGCCCCCGGGGGGTCCCGGTGGTCCTGGGGGGCCGGCTCGCTTCAGAGAGGGAGCCCCCCCCCGCCCAGGAGGAGGAGGGCCGGACCCAGACTTCAGGGAACCGTCTGAAGGTGACATCACTTCCTGTCTGCGTCTTGAAGGAGGGATTTCATCGAGCGATTCCCAAATCTGTGTTTTTAGCTTACGCCACGTCGCTTTGCATGCCGTGGATCGTCTCTCGGGGTCTTACGGGCATTACAAACCTGGAGAAGTCATGGAATTTTAACAAAAGTTGCGTCAAACATAATTTATATTTGATCTAATCGCCGAAATAGTAATAAATACTGTATCGTTTAGTAATGAAACGTGAAATGGCATTTAAAGGAAGGCTCCACTCAATAGATGATTAATCCAAACTTCAGTATTTAGTGAAACATTATGTAACATATGAAACCTGCGATGTTCCGGTAAATAATGATTTTATAGCTCTTTAATTCAAACCTGTATATTCCGTCTGGCAGCCGCCATTTTGGCCATTCTCAATAGTCACCTGATGGTCGTGACGTCATCCATGCGTTCACTTTGTCAACACACGGAAACATGGCGGAGTATTTGAGTTCGGACTCGTCTGAATGATGGCAGTACTGACGGTCCCGTCTGCTGATGTGCTGTCGGGGCCCCGGCAAACATTTTAGAACATTTACTGATTGAAGCTGGAGAATTAAAGCAGTCTGGACCGTCTGGGAAACGTTGCCGGACAATTGCAAAGACTAGATCAGTGCTTCTCAAAGTGTGGTCCGTGAGCGCCCCCTAGTGGTCCGTGAGAATATTGGTACAATTTCACATTTGAAATAAATAAATAAATTAAAGTTTTCCGCACTCTCGCGGGAATATCTCCGCAATGGAGCGAGCTTAAGTTTCACTTTCGATTGCATGATGTAGCCCAGATCAACACCTCCATCTCACATGTGGCCACTTGTCTGTACCTTCTTCAGGCGATTTATAAAAAACGATGTGTTTTTGGATATTTGTGGAGTTAGGTGGTCCGCGAGTATTTTTGTATTGGTTAAGTCCTTGGTATGAAAAGGTTTGAGAAACACTGGACTAGATCATTCCAAAAGATCCCTGTCTACAAAACCTCAAATATTGTATTCAGTAAAAAGCCAAATACAGGCAAACAATACAATTGTGTATATCATGTACTGCCCAAATAATATACAGTTTTCTAAAAAGGCAAACAATACAACCCCAATGTAGGCCTACTTAGTAGATACAATGCTTTTGATTACTAGATGTGTATGCGTGTAGTACCACCCTTGCTAGCGATTCCCTCTCTAGTTTAGCCTCGTTGTCCCTGGCCCTAGAACCACGATTTTATGGGGCCGGAAAAACTTGGGAAAATGGAAATGCGCTATAACATACCTTATTCTTACTCCTCTACTTCTGCTCCTCCGGCGCTTCACACTTGCAGAGGGAGATTTCTCAACCGGCCGACCTGGCGTCCTGGTCGGCGATGACACCAGAAAGACCGACGGCACTGCATCTCGTTTAATAAATCCCATGTTGTGTTTCATCATACTCTCAAGAGCAGTCGTCCGAAAAGCCTGTGGATCTCTCGGTTCGGGCCGAGCCACATTTCGCTAGCCACCGCCTCCGAACGCACTTCCCACGCGTATCCGTTGGCAACAGGTGGAACCGAGCATTCCGTGGATTGTTCCTATCCGAATTGTGGGTCAATGTTTCGCGATACAGCGAGGCATATTTCGATAGAATTGAGAGAGTAAATAACATGGACATCAATTTGTCCTCGACACCAAACGCATGGTTAACGTCACTTCCGGTAAAATGGCGCCGCCCACAGGGTTGATGTTATTTCGGTAATTAATCAGTTTAAAATCACTGATGACGTCATCGGATTAAAAAAATAATAATTAGCTGCTGAGAGATTTGAGTTGCTTTAGCGAGGAGAAGCTCGTTAGCCTGCTATTGGATTTAGACGCAACATGTTTCAGACCGTATTTTAAAATAAACCGTCTTCAGTGGAGCGCTGAGAGAGAGTCACTGTCTTGGTCCTGGAGAGGTCTCTGAAGGTGAGGAAGTGTATGAACCCTGGTGTTCTCTCTCTCCGTGTTTTACCTCCGTGTTCTCTCTCTCCGTGTTTTCAGAGGAGCGAGCACAGCGCCCTCGGCTGCAGCTGAAGCCTCGCACCATCGGCGTGCCGCTGAACCAGGTCGCCAACCCCGAGTCGGCCATCTTCGGAGGAGCGAAGCCGCGAGAGGAGGTGATGCCCAAAGACATCGAATAAGAGAGACTGAGGGGAGGGGGGGGAGGGCAGATAGAGACCTTTCACACGGGAGACAGAGAAACGCAGAGTTAGCATTCCTTCCTCCTCCTCTTCCTCTTCTTCTTCACTGATGAATTGTAATAACACGGTTTTTCTGCCCCCTCGCTTACTGTGATGTCACGTCCTGTGGCCCCGCCCACTTTTTCTCCCGTAGTTATTTCCCTCACCTTCTTCTGGACGCTTGTTTTCGTCTGCCTGTCGTCGCGGGCGGGCGGGGTTTAATTGGCATCAGGCCTGTTCCAGTTTGAACTTAACGACACCATGAAGTACACGTATAGGGTCAACAGGCGGTTACGTTGATTTGTTTTAAGTAGCATGGTCCTCGTCTTCCTGGAGAACGACGTGTAGTTTAGATCGATGATGTTCGCACACCTCAGCTAAAGCTTTTGAATGTAAGAGGAATGTAAATTATTTCGTCTGTCGGGGAATGTTCTAGTATGTCCCACACACCCTGAAGGCAGCGCAGGTTAAAGGTAGCAGCGAGGGGGCGTGGCCTGCAGTTACGACTCCTCTTCCCTCTCCCCTCTCTCCTCTCTCCTCTCTCCTCTCTCCTCTCTCCTCTCCTCTCTCTCTCCTCTCTCCTCTCTTCTCTCTCTCCCCTCTCTCCTCTCTCCCCTCCTCTCTCCTCCCCTCTCTCCTCTCTCTCCTCTCTCCTCTCCTCTCCCCTCTCTCCTCTCTCCCCTCTCTCCTCTCTCCCCTCCCCTCTCTCCTCTCTCTCCTCTCTCCTCTCTCCCCTCCCCTCTCTCCTCTCTCCCCTCTCCTCTCTCCTCTCTCCTCTCTCTCCTCTCTCCTCCCCTCTCTCCTCTCTCCTCTCTCTCCCCTCCCCTCTCCTCTCTCTCCCCTCTCCTCTCTCTCCTCTCTCCTCTCTCTCCTCTCTCCTCTCTCTCCCCTCCTCTCTCCTCCCCTCTCTCCTCTCTCCTCTCTCTCTCTCTCCTCCTCTCTCTTCTCTCTCTCCTCTCTCTCTCCTCTCTCCCCTCCTCTCTCCTCTCCCCTCTCCTCTCCGCTCTCCCCTCTCTTCTCTCCTCTCTCTCTCCTCTCTCTCTCTTCTCCTCTCTCTTCTCTCTCTCCTCTCTCTTCTCTCTTCTCCTCTCTCTCTCTTCTCATCTCTCCTCTTCTCTGCTCTCTCTCTCTCCTCTTCTCCTCTCTCTCTCTTCTCTTCTCTCCTCTCTCTCTCCTCTCTCCTCTCTCTCTTCTCTCTCTCTCTTCTCTTCTCCTCTCTCTTCTCTCCTCTCTCTCTCCTCTCTCTTCTCTCTCTCTCCTCTCTCCTCTCCTCTCTCCTTTCCCCTCTCCGCTCTCCCCTCTCATCTCCTCTCTCTTCTCTCCTCTCTCTCTCCTCTCTCTCTCTTCTCCTCTCTCTTCTCTCTTCTCCTCTCTCTCTCTTCTCATCTCTCCTCTTCTCTGCTCTCTCTTCTCTCCTCTCTCCTCTCTCTCTCTCTCTTCTCTCCTCTCTCTCTCCTCTCTCCTCTCTTCTCTTCTCTCTCTCTCTTCTCTCTCCTCTCTCTTCTCTCCTCTCTCTCTCCTCTCTCTTCTCTCTTCTCTCCTCTCTCCTCTCTCTCTCTCTCCTCTCTCCTCTCTCTCTCTCTCCTCTCTCTTCTCTCTTCTCTCCTCTCTCCTCTCTCTCTCTCTCTCCTCTCTCTCTCTCTTCTCATCTCTCTCTCTCCTCTCTCCGAGAGGGGTTCTGGACTCTGATCAGTCCACTCTAAAATGGATGAATGCGTCTTCCCCCTTTAAACATGCTTTCCTTTTTTCCTCAGACAGAACTTTAAGTCAGAACAGAGGTTTCTTTAATCCTTAATGTACGCGTTTATCTCTTAAAGTGCAGCTCTCTAATCAAGCTGCTTCCCACCCTGATGGTGGTTTGTAAAAGTTAAGAACACGTCTGAATGGAGTTTGGTGCATCAGGGCGAAGCTAACGTTTTATCCTCTTCACACTCAAATAATTATTCGGAAGATAATCGCTCGTTAAATCTTTACATGTTCAGAAGTCTTTCATATTTCCACGTCCACCACATATTCAAATCCTGTACCGACCCCCCTCTCTTCCGGAGCGCGACGAGAAGCTGTTTCATTATCCTCTATATTTTAATATCTCCCTTTTGTTCTTCCTCCGTGTCCTCTAGCTGCCCTGATTCATTACAAATCAGCCCCCCCTCTGACCAGAAGGTGGCGCTGCCCCCCCCCCTGCAGGAAGAAGAAATTAAAAGGTTTTTGTGCTGTTTTTTTTTGGTGTTATTTCCGTGTGCATCTTGTGAAAGCCGACTGCCGCCAATAAAGTTTTGTAAAAATTGATGAAAAGTTTGGAATGAACTGCAGAAGTCCAAATTATTGTTATGGTGCGGAGACGTTTGGTTTTGTGGTTCAAACTGTAATTATTTTGCATCTTTGTGGAGGAGACGGTACGGGGTGTGTGTGGTTTGGGGGGGGGGTCGCGTTATGAGAAGGTTTGATAAACAGTTCTCCTGGACGTTTGCTTTACTGTACTATAGAATAAATAAACGGCTGTTTTAACTTTTTCTTTTTGTTCATTTTTCTTTCCTACACTGTTTATGGCAATAAAACTATCATCAACGTCAACAAACAAACATGTGTTTACTTTCATGGGGGGAAGGGGGCTCGGTTTTATTTAGATGTGAGGAATACAAAAATAAAGCTCGTCCTGTTTCTGCCTCTGTGTGTGGAGGAAGTCTCTACTTTAAAGAGTCCTCTCCTGCTGATGTTCAGGTGTATATCAGTATGTAGTGTCTCTACTTTAAAGAGTCCTCTCCTGCTGATGTTCAGGTGTATATCAGTATGTAGTGTCTCTACTTTAAAGAGTCCTCTCCTGCTGATGTTCAGGTGTATATCAGTATGTAGTGTCTCTACTTTAAAGAGTCCTCTCCTGCTGATGTTCAGGTGTATTTCAGTATGTAGTGTCTCTACTTTAAAGAGTCCTCTCCTGCTGATGATCAGGTGTATATCACTATGTAGTGTCTCTACTTTAAAGAGTCCTCTCCTGCTGATGTTCAGGTGTATATCAGTATGTAGTGTCTCTACTTTAAAGAGTCCTCTCCTGCTGATGATCAGGTGTATATCACTATGTAGTGTCTCTACTTTAAAGAGTCCTCTCCTCTGATGTTCAGGTGTATATCAGTATGTAGTGTCTCTACTTTAAAGAGTCCTCTCCTGCTGATGTTCAGGTGTATATCAGTACGTAGCGTCTCTACTTTAAAGAGTCCTCTCCTGCTGATGTTCAGGTGTATATCAGTGTGTAGTGTCTCTACTTTAAAGAGTCCTCTCCTGCTGATGTTCAGGTGTATATCAGTGTGTAGTGTCTCTACTTTAAAGAGTCCTCTCCTCTGATGTTCAGGTGTATATCAGTATGTAGTGTCTCTACTTTAAAGAGTCCTCTCCTGCTGATGTTCAGGTGTATATCAGTATGTAGTGTCTCTACTTTAAAGAGTCCTCTCCTGCTGATGTTCAGGTGTATATCAGTATGTAGTGTCTCTACTTTAAAGAGTCCTCTCCTGCTGATGTTCAGGTGTATATCAGTATGTAGTGTCTCTACTTTAAAGAGTCCTCTCCTGCTGATGTTCAGTTGTATATCAGTGTGTAGTGTCTACGGGAAAAAACATGTCATGGAAATATATCCTTAAACGTATATTAAAAAAACACTTCATCCAAAAGATTATTTAGTAAAAGAAAAATAATTGACTTTAAAAAACCAGTGGTGGAAAGTAACTAAGTATTCACTCAAACACTGTTCCGAGTACTTTGACGTTTTTGTACTTTACTTAAGTATTTCCATTTGATGATTTATACTTCTGCTCCACTACATTTCAGAGGTAAATACTGTACCTTTTCCCACACAACGTGTATCTAACACTTACAGGTACTTTGTACATAGGAAAACACATGATATGCTGATATAGTAAAATGCAGTACTTTAGTACTAATCCACACAGTATTTCGAGAAAAACTACAATACTAAAAGCTCTAACATATATTATAACCATCAGAATAAAATACTGTGAAAATATCCATTCTGCATAATGAGTACTTGATACTTGAAGTACATTTAGCTGATATGAACTGTGTATTTTTTCTGCAATGGGTAATCGTGTAAAATTAGTACTTTTACTAGTATAGTATATTTTGGTGCTAATTTGTACTTTTACTTCAGTACAATTATGAAAACCAGGACTTTTACAACACTGTTTAAAAGTGTGTGTGTGTGTAGTGGTGACATGTACAATTAAAATACTGTGATGTAATGAAAGTATGTACTTGTACTGTACTTTCATATTTTAACATTATGCTACTTTTACTTCTACTCCACTACATTTATTTTACAGATGTCGTTCCTAGTTTCTTTGCAGAATTATATTATAAATACAAATATAAATCAACTAGTGCTACATCATATATTATTTAGTAAATAAACACCACTTTTACCAAGCAATGAATACATTCATTCAATTATTATAATACAATCATTTTAAATATATGATGCTAACTCTGAATAATGAGTACTAGTACTTTTCAACGTGTGTGTGTGTGTGTGCGTGCGCGCGCGCGGTTTAACTTCCTGGTTCAGGACTGTTGTTATCCTCAGTGGTGGTGGAGTTTTCTTTATTGTTCACTTTAAGGACAAACTACAGACATGTTGGTTCACAAACGGCGTCACCCCGCTAACTAGCTGCTAACTAGCTAATGAACGCTAACTAGCTGCTAACTAGCTAATGAACGCTAACTAGCTGGTGTTTGTGAACTATCGGTTACTTCCTGCTGTTTGCGTCGCTGTCGACCACAGGTAAGACGGATCATAATGACGGTAATCCTGCTGGTTAGTCTGTTAAAGTGTTACCCGGGTCAGTTTAACCCGCGCTAAGTGTTGTCCTCTCGGTTTCTGTGTGTTTGTGTCTCTCTGTAAACTTCACTAACTAGCCTTTAATTTAGCCTTTAGCTTAGCCTTTAGCTTAGCCTGTTAGCTGCCAGACTCCGTTCAAATAACGTCACATTTAACGGAGCCTCAATCACAATTGCGCAGAAAATACGTCTAAATCATTACTTTATTATGTTTTACGTATTATCTCCAAACACTCACTTGTTCGGCTGACGGCTTACACTTAACAGTGTTTATCTTAATTAAATTATAAACTTCTCTGTGTTTGTGTCTCCACATCAACCTCACCAACTAGCCATTAGCTTAGCCTTTAGCTTGGTCTTTAGCCTGCTACCAGACTCCGTTCACATAACGTCAAATTAAGGGGAAATCCACAGAAAATGCGCTTAAATCCTTAATTTACAACCGTTTACGCATTCTCTCAAAACAATGACTTATTCGGCTGACAGTTCACCTTATATTTATGTTAATTAAGTGTAAACTTCTCTGTTTGTGTCACTCTGTAAACTTCACTAACTAGCCGCATATTAGTTGCAATCACTATCATCATCCCATCACTACCAATATGTCGCAATGTGCATGTGCACTATCCTCCTTTTAAATGCCTTTATTGTCGTCTATTCTATGCTCTTTTTAAGTGTATTCGTGTGTCTCGTATAATAACAAGGAGCATGTTAGTATCCGAGGTGCTTCTATGCCTGGTTACTTGTTAAATAAGACATACTTCATAAAACTATAAACCCGAACTCATCATAAGATCCTAGTGCTGTGAACACGTTCATGTTATCACGCGAAGAAATGTCAGACAAATAGAGAATAAAACAGAAAGGCTAGTTGTTACTATTTAATCTGCCAGTGTCGTCTGCACCAATGCAGTGTAGAGATACTTTACTGGAGTGTTTCCATTGTTATGCTGCTGTGTACTTTCCCTCACTCCATGTGTAGGAGCCTTGATCGCTGTTGATTGGTTGGCTTGGGTCACATGGGTATGGGTGGCACTCATTATAACCCTGTTCACCTGTGTGAGGTGTGGGTGTGTGGAAGAGAGGGTGACACGTTGTATTGCTTCGATTATAACAATGAGTTAGTTTCCTCTCAGCCTCTCAGCGACTTAGTTAGTTTCCTGCTGTCGCTTCAACATGTATTTTATCTAGTCCTGTCAAAATTATCGCGTTAACGGCGGTAATTAATTTTTTTAATTAATTGCGTTAAAATATTTAACGCATTTAACGCATGTGCAGAATGGCCCGCCCCATACGTGCCGCCAGTGGCAACGCCAGGGTATGGCTGGGGTAGGCTGCACCCATACCAAGAGATGGCTTAGCCCCACCGTGAGACATGATGTTAAAGGAAGCAAAATAAAGTCTGCCAACTCGCGGAGTAAACTGCACAGATAGCAGTTAGTCAGATTGATTTCAGTAGCCACGGTTTTGAAAACTTTTCTCACGTAGTGATCGACTTCTCAATAGAACATCTTTGATACCGTCTTCTGGCCAATCAGAATCAAGATAACGGCGTGGTGTTATTGCAGGAAGTCCCGACGGAGAATACTTTTGCTGTAGTACAGGGGTGCACATAACTGGTACGCAGGTTATGTAATCTGAAATGCGTACCGTCACTTGTGTCACAAAGCGCATTTGCGTACCGACGTACTTGTGAAGCTTTTCCAGAAGGCGGTTCGATCCCCGGACGACAGAGTCGGTCTCCGTGTGCACAGACAGGCTGCTGTTAACGTCGGTCTGTACAACGGAACTGAGCCAAAACTACGCCAACCGGCTGCGGAGGGAGACTCCCCCCCCTTCACTGGAGAACTGCGCTAAAACATCTGATCACAACGTTCACACTCTGTGGTCACGAAGTACTCCACTAGCCCCCCCCCCTCTGTCGACTTTCCTGAAGTACTCCACTAGCCGCCGCCCCCCCCCTCCATTCGCACAACAATATACATAAATAAATGGCATATTTTGGACATAGTTCGAATGGTGATTAATCTGATTACATTTGTAATCGTGTGACAGCCCTAATGTAATCCCTTCAGTTACTTCACAGATGAATGATGGTAAATCTAACCCAGTGCTGAATCAGACTTTAGTTCCACCTGGAGTAAATCCACCAGCTACCCTGCAGTCTACAAAGTACTTCAGACTAGCTGCACCTTCACCAGCTACCCTGCAGTCTACAAAGTACTTCAGACTAGCTGCTCCTCCACCAGCTACCCTGCAGTCTACAAAGTACTTCAGACTAGCTGCACCTCCACCAGCTACCCTGCAGTCTACAAAGTACTTCAGACTAGATACTTTACCAGCTCTGAGAACACTTTGCTGCATGGCTGAGTGTGCTTACTTGGTTCAGACTCAGAGACAGCTGCTCAACACTTTTATTACCTTTGCTAAGGAGTGTGTGTGTGTGTGTGTGTGTGTGTTCCTCTGTGTGTGTTCCTGTGTGTGTGTGTGTGTTTCTTTGTGTGTTCCTGTGTGTGTGTGTGTGTTCCTCTGTGTGTGTGTGTGTTCCTCTGTGTGTGTGTTTCTTTGTGTGTGTTTGTGTGTCTGTTCCTGTGTGTGTGTTTCTTTGTGTGTTCCTGTGTGTGTGTTTCTGTGTATGTGTTCCTGTGTGTGTTTCTGTGTGTTTCCTTGTGTGTGTTTCTGTGTGTGTGTTCCTGTGTGTTCCTGTGTGTTCCTGTGTGTGTTCCTGTGTGTTCCTGTGTGTGTGTGTGTGTTTCAGGTATGTTGGCGTCGTGCTGCAGCTGGTTCTGTTTAGACTCAGCTGGAGTTGATCAGCTGTCTGCAGAAGAGCGTCGTCACCAGTCTTACACAAACTCAGGGTTCAACAGCCAGGCGCCGCCCCCCCCCCTCACCTGAACTCACCTGTAAGGCCTGCGGGGGGGAACTCGACACACCTGCCGAGAAGGTGAGAGGACCGACATCTTTATGGACTTATTCAGTTTTTTTGTTGAAAAACAAGTCTCAACTCTTTCATAAAGAAAGTTGAAATATTTGAAAATAAGAAGTTCAAATATTGAGATAACAAATTCTGAGCATTGAAAATAATCAGAATATTTTGAGTAAAAGTTGAAATTTTCGTTAAAAAGTTGGAATATTTTGAGTAAAAGTTGAAATTTGTTAAATTGGAATATTTTGAGTAAAAGTTGGAATTTTTGTAAAAAAGTTGGAATATTTTTCATAATAAACTTTGATTATTCGTTAAGTCAGAATATTTTGAGTAAAAGTTGAAATTTTCGTTAAAAAGTTGGAATATTTTGAGTAAAAGTTTGAATTTTTGTAAAAAAAAATTGGAATATTTTTGAGTAAAAGATGGAATTTTCGTTAAAAAGTTGGAATATTTTGAGTAAAAGTTGGAATTTTTGTAAAAAAGTTGGAATATTTTGAGCAACAGTTGGAATACAAACAGGAGAAAATGTGAACATCTCGAGGTGTTACCTGTCTTCACAAAAATGTCCCAAATTGAGATCAATAAAGTAATCTCTCATCTGTTACGTTACCTGTCTTTCTTTTGGGGGGAAAAAGCGGAATATCCATAAAAAAAGTCGGAATATTTGAGCAAAAAAACAAAGTGGAATAATCATAATAAACTTTGATTATTCGTTAAGTCAGAATATTTTGAGTAAAAGTTAAGATTTTCGTTAAAAAGTTGGAATATTGAGTAAAAGTTGAAACTTTTGTTAAAAAATTGGAATATTTTGAGTAAAAGTTGGAATTTTCGTTAAAAAGTTGGAATATTTTGAGTAAAAGTTGAAATTTTCGTTAAATTGGAATATTTTGAGTAAAAGTTGGAATTTTTGTAAAAAAGTTGGAATATTTTTCATAATTAACTTTGATTATTCGTTAAGTCAGAATATTTTGAGTAAAAGTTAAGATTTTCGTTAAATTGGAATATTTTGAGTAAAAGTTGGAATTTTTGTAAAAAAGTTGGAATATTTTTCATAATTAACTTTGATTATTCGTTAAGTCAGAATATTTTGAGTAAAAGTTGAAATTTTCGTTAAAAAGTTGGAATATTTTGAGTAAAAGTTGAAATTTTTGTTAAAAAGTTGGAATATTTTGAGCAACAGTTGGAATACAAACAGGAGAAAATGTGAACATCTCGAGGTGTTACCTGTCTTCACAAAAATGTCCCAAATTGAGATCAATAAAGTAATCTCTCATCTGTTACGTTACCTGTCTTTCTTTTGGGGGGAAAAAGCGGAATATCCATAAAAAAAGTCGGAATATTTGAGCAAAAAAACAAAGTGGAATAATCATAATAAACTTTGATTATTCGTTAAGTCAGAATATTTTGAGTAAAAGTTAAGATTTTCGTTAAAAAGTGGAATATTGAGTAAAAGTTGAAACTTTTGTTAAAAAATTGAATATTTTGAGTAAAAGTTGGAATTTTCGTTAAAAAGTTGGAATATTTGAGTAAAAGTTGAAATTTTCGTAAATTGGAATATTTTGAGTAAAAGTTGGAATTTTTGTAAAAAAGTTGGAATATTTTTCATAATTAACTTTGATTATCGTTAAGTCAGAATATTTTGAGTAAAAGTTAAGATTTTCGTTAAAAAGTTGGAATATGAGTAAAAGTTGAAACTTTTGTTAAAAAATTGGAATATTTTGAGTAAAAGTTGGAATTTTCGTTAAAAAGTTGGAATATTTTGAGTAAAAGTTGAAATTTTCGTTAAATTGAATATTTTGAGTAAAAGTTGGAATTTTTGTAAAAAAGTTGGAATATTTTTCATAATTAACTTTGATTATTCGTTAAGTCAGAATATTTTGAGTAAAAGTTGAAATTTTCGTTAAAAAGTTGGAATATTTTGAGTAAAAGTTGAAATTTTTGTTAAAAAGTTGGAATATTTTGAGTAAAAGTTGGAATTTTTGTAAAAATAAATTGGAATATTTTTGAGTAAAAGATGGAATTTTCGTTAAAAAGTTGGAATATTTTGAGCAACAGTTGGAATACAAACAGGAGAAAATGTGAACATCTCGAGGTGTTACCTGTCTTCACAAAAATGTCCCAAATTGAGATCAATAAAGTAATCTCTCATCTGTTACGTTACCTGTCTTTCTTTTGGGGGGAAAAAGCGGAATATCCATAAAAAAAGTCGGAATATTTGAGCAAAAAAACAAAGTGGAATAATCATAATAAACTTTGATTATTCGTTAAGTCAGAATATTTTGAGTCAAAGTTAAAAATGTTGTTAAAAAGTTGGAATATTTTGAGTAAAAGTTGGAATTTTTGTTAAAAAGTTGGAATATTTTGAGTAAAAGTTGGAATTTTTGTTTTAAAAAAAAATGGAATATTTTGAGTAAAAGTTGGAATTTTCGTTAAAAAGTTGGAATATTTTGAGTAAAAGTTGAAATTTTCGTTAAATTGGAATATTTTTGAGTAAAAGTTGGAGTTTTTGTAAAAAAGTTGGAATATTTTGAGTAAAAGTTGGAATTTTTGTAAAAAACTTGGAATATTTTGAGCAACAGTTGGAATACAAACAGGAGAAAATGTGAACATCTTGAGGTGTTACCTGTCTTCACAAAAATTTCCCAAATTGAGATCAATAAAGTAATCTCATCTGTTACGTTACCTGTCTCTCAGCATGTGTGTGTGGACTGTAAGAAAGACTTCTGCAACCGATGCTCCACCCACCTGGAGCCCCGCCCACGCCTCTGTCACACCTGTCAGCGTTTCTACGGCAACCTGCTGGAGAGGGCGGAGCTAATGAAGATGAAGGTGAAGGAGCTGCGGGATTATCTGCACCTGCACGAGGTTTCCACGCACCTGTGCAGAGAGAAGGTCACTTCCTGTCCCACACTCAAAATACATCTTCAAAACATGTCCCCCACCATTCTAACCCCGTTTCTGCTCCTGTTTCCTGCCTCCTTCCTCCTGCTTCCTGTTTCCTGTAGGAGGAGCTTGTGGAGCTCGTCCTCGGCCGGCAGCCTTCACCATCTTCCCCCCCCCGACACCATGACCTCTGACCCCCCCGTCGGTGACCTCTGACCCCCCTGTTGTCGCCGCCTCGCCTCCAGACCCCCCCGCCTCGACGCCTGAACCCCCCGCTGCAGAGCCGGAAGCCCCGCCCCCTCCCACAGGCCCCGCCCCTGCCGCAGAGCCCGAGGTTCAGGAAGAAGACCAGGTAACCAGTTCCACTTCTACACCTGGAACATTTCACGATACTTTCAGAATCAGGTTTATCGCCAGGTAGTGTTAATTTCGTTGACTAAAACTATGACGAAATATGTTCGTCAACGACCTTTTTTTCCATGACGAAAACGAGACGATGACGAGACGGCACCGACGGCAGTAAACAATAACTGTAACGAAATCATCATGCAATATCGTTGACGAAAATTGACGAGACGAAAATGTAGTTTACTAAATAAAAACTATGACAAAATCTCTCTTTACTTTCGTTGACGAAAAATGAGGAGACGAAATATTATCAAAGATATCGTTACATCTCTGATAGTCACTTTTTCTCCCTGCAGTTCCATTTCCGGTGCTGCGGCAGAGCAGCAGCTGTTTCTGTGCTGCGCGCGGCGGTACATTTGAATTACACCGGGCAGCGGCACACTATGAACTGTCAGGAAAGACTCGGGTCTAACTCATGGTCTAACTCGTGGTCTAACTCGTGGTCTAACTCGTGGTCTAACTCAGGGTCTAACTCGTGGTCTAACTCGTGGTCTAACTCGTGGTCTAACTCATGGTCTAACTAACCTTATTTAACAGAAAATAAAATGGCAACAACAGGGCTTAGGAGCAGTGGTCGCGTTAACCGAATACCCCCCGTCAGCGCGAGTGAGTGATACATTGTGCACTCGACGGATAATAATGGATTATGACGGAAATGTTACGATCCTGTCCGTCAAAATGACTGAAACGAAAAAGTCTAAAGCCACCACTGCTTGGGAGAAAGAAACGATGTGATATTTGGGCCCATTTTCGCTACAATGAGGCGGAGAGAAAAAGCGAATGCATTGTTTCATCAGAAGGGAAGCAATGCGGCCAAAACACAGCTGGGTACAAAACACCACACACCGACCAGATACTCTGCAAAGCTGCTTTCTTAATCATTCAACCTGAGTCTTCATCAAATAAGGACAAGATAATCTTATTTATTTATATACTAAAATGACAAATTATTGGTTTTGGCTAGTTTGACTGAAATGTTCTATAATCTGATGACTAAAAAAGACTCAACAGTTTTCATTGACTAAAATGAGACTAAAATGCTCAGACTTTTAGTCGACTAAAACTTGACTAAATAAAAACAGGATGAAGGTGACTAAATATGACTAAAACTAAAAAGGAAATTTAACACAGGACTAAGACTAAAACTAAATAAAAAAATAGCTGACGAAATTAACACTATCGCCAGGTAGGTTGACACGTACGAGGAATTGTACTTGATGTCACGGTGCACACTAGGGCTGTACCCGAATATCCGGAAGTTGGCATACTATTCGGTTTTCAATTTCGTTATTCGGATATTCGTTTTTTTCTCCAATTGAATTTATTGAAATCTCCAATATCAACGTAAGAGCTTGTGCCTCTTCGGGGGTGCCAACACTTAACCATAAACGTTATCCTTTACTTCTCCGTCTTTATAGGTAGATATTACTTTTCTCCGTTAATCTCCGCTCCTTTTCTCCGTCACGTTGTTTCCATAGCAACAACAACTTCCTGTCAACAGTGCTAACTCTCCTTCAAAATAAAAGCATGTCCATACAAAATAGGAAGCCAAGCCAAATTACACTTTAACTGCCGTTACTACGTGTAAACTGAAAATCACTCTCCCCCACAAACTCC
Source organism: Champsocephalus gunnari (assembly GCA_036324595.1). Classification (NCBI taxonomy): domain Eukaryota; kingdom Metazoa; phylum Chordata; class Actinopteri; order Perciformes; family Channichthyidae; genus Champsocephalus; species Champsocephalus gunnari. The sequence goes on from CM070445.1 coordinate 2,367,415, forward strand.
GTCAGCTCTCCAGTAGCATTCCCTGGCTCTCTCTCTAGGAACCTCCCTCTTCGACACCCAACCAATCAGACGACACTCTCTCACTCACCACAAGTCACGAGAACTGTCGATCAAACGGTGACACGCTCGCTGACATTGTGTAAAATGTAAACAAAAAAAAACACATGAAAACATCAACATTATACCCAGTCCGTTACAAGAGGTCTCTATATGTTGACACAGAGCTAGGTTGCTGCCTGACTCTCTGTTTTCCTCTGAGTCCGAGAGAGGATCACACGTTGGGCATAATTCATCTCCGTGTTGCGGTGAAGTCGGGAAGCTGTGATGGAGGACACGGAGTCTGCATGTCGCCTTGTGGGACTCGTCCTTTACTCGCCAGCAAGATCCACACTTTAGATTTCCTGCCAGACCAAATGAACTCGATGCCCAGACTCCGCTCTGAGTGCAGTCTGAGGGTTTCCGGCTGACGCGTCGCATGCATACATGGAGCTTTTAATTTAATTAAAAAAATAAAAAAATAATCGACTAATGAAAAATTGCTCGATTAAGACTTTAGTCGACTAGTGATTAGTATTTTTTTAAGGAAACTATAATCCATCCATCCATCCATCTTCTCCTCTTATCCGTGGTCGGGTCGCGGGGGTAGCAGTTCCAGCAGAGAGCCCCAAACGTTCCTTTCCCCTCATCAACCAGCTCTGACTGGGGGGTCCCAAGGCGCTCCCAGGCCAGCAGAGATATAGTCCCTCCACCTGGTCCTAGCTCTACCCCTCGGTCTCCTCCCAGCTGGACGTGCCTGGAACACCTCCCTAGGGAGGCGCCCAGGTGGCATCCTAACTAGGTGCCCGAACCACCTCAACTGGCTCCTTTCGACGCGAAGGAGGAGCGGCTCAACTCCGAGTCCCTCCCTGATGACCGAACGTCTCACCTTATCCCTGAGGGAGACGCCAGCCACCCTGCGGAGGAAACCCATCTCGGCCGCTTGTACCCGCGATCTGGTTCTTTGGGTCATGACCCATCCTTCATGACCGTAGGTGAGGGGAGGAACGAACACGGCCCGGTAGACAGAGAGCTTTGCCTTCTGGCTCAGCTCCCTTTTCGTCACACGGTGCGGTATAATATAAAAACTATAATAACATTAGAAAATAATAAAATATAGCAGTATCTCCATAGAACTAGAATGGAATACAATATGTGCAGTAATGCAGTGAATGTAATGCATATGGTGTGGAAAAGTCATTTCCAGGTTAAAGCTGGAATACTAAAACATACTATAGAAATACAAAACAAAGTCTAAAGAACACATTTAAAAATGTTTTTCAGGCGTGGGACCCGGAGGAGGCGCCTGTGTCCGGCCGCCGGGCGTCGCTCTCAGACCTGAGCAGCGTGGACGACATCGAGGCGCTCAGCGTCCGGCAGCTGAAGGAAATCCTCGCCAGAAACTTCGTGAACTACAAAGGCTGCTGTGAGAAGTGGGAGCTGATGGAGAGGGTGGTCCGGCTGTACCAGGACCAGCAGAACCTCCAGGGTGAGTAGAAGTACTCAGGGTCTGATACTTGAGTAAAAGTAGAAGTACTCAGATCTTGAGTTAAAGTAGAAGTACTCAGGTCTTGTACTTTAGTAAAAGCAGAAGTACTCAGATCTTGATTTAAAGTAGAAGTACTCAGATCTTGTACTTGAGTTAGAGTAGAAGTACTCAGGTCTGGTACTTGAGTTAAAGTAGAAGTACTCAGGTCTTGTACTTGAGTATAGAGTAGAAGTACTCAGATCTTGTTCTTGAGTAAAAGTAGAAGTACTCAGATCTATGAGTTAAAGTAGAAGTACTCAGATCTTGTACTCTAGTAAAAGTAGTAGTACTCAGATCTAGTACTTGAGTAAAAGTAGAAGTACTCAGGTCTTGTACTTAGTAAAAGTAGAAGTACTCAGATATTGTACTTGAGTAAAGTAGAAGTACCAGAGTGTAGGAATACTCTGTCACAGTAAAAGTCCTCATTCAAAATGTTCCTCAAGTGAAAGTAGAAAGTATTCTCATCTAAATATAGTGAAAGACAGTGAAAGTATTCGTTGTGCAGATTGGTCCATTTCAGAATAATATATATGATGTGTTTTATAATGACTGATCATGAAAGTGTTCTCAGAGCTGGTGGAGGTGCAGCTCGTCTGAAGTACTTTGTAGACTGCAGGGTAGCTGGTGAAGGTGCAGCTAGTCTGAAGTACTTTGTAGACTGCAGGGTAGCTGGTGAAGGAGCAGCTAGTCTGAAGTACTTTGTAGACTGCAGGGTAGCTGGTGGAGGTGCAGCTAGTCTGAAGTACTTTGTAGACTGCAGGGTAGCTGGTGAAGGTGCAGCTAGTCTGAAGTACTTTGTAGACTGCAGGGTAGCTGGTGAAGGTGCAGCTAGTCTGAAGTACTTTGTAGACTGCAGGGTAGCTGGTGGAGGTGCAGCTAGTCTGAAGTACTTTGTAGACTGCAGGGTAGCTGGTGGAGGTGCAGCTAGTCTGAAGTACTTTGTAGACTGCAGGGTAGCTGGTGGAGGTGCAGCTAGTCTGAAGTACTTTGTAGACTGCAGGGTAGCTGGTGAAGGTGCAGCTAGTCTGAAGTACTTTGTAGACTGCAGGGTAGCTGGTGGAGGTGCAGCTAGTCTGAAGTACTTTGTAGACTGCAGGGTAGCTGGTGAAGGTGCAGCTAGTCTGAAGTACTTTGTAGACTGCAGGGTAGCTGGAGAAGGTGCAGCTAGTCTGAAGTACTTTGTAGACTGCAGGGTAGCTGGTGAAGGAGCAGCTAGTCTGAAGTACTTTGTAGACTGCAGGGTAGCTGGTGGAGGTGCAGCTAGTCTGAAGTACTTTGTAGACTGCAGGGTAGCTGGTGGAGGTGCAGCTAGTCTGAAGTACTTTGTAGACTGCAGGGTAGCTGGTGGAGGTGCAGCTAGTCTGAAGTACTTTGTAGACTGCAGGGTAGCTGGTGGATTTACTCCAGGTGGAACTAAAGTCTGATTCAACACTTGGTTAGATTTACCATCATTCATCTGTGAAGTAACTAAAGGTATTAAATACATGTAGTGGAGGAAAAGTACACAGTAGAAGAACATGGAAATGCTCAAGTAAAGTACAATTACCTTGTAAATTGTACTTAAAGGTGGGGTATGTAATTCACTTCAGATACACTTGTTGTTATATTCCATGGATGCTCTCAACGTCCCGATAGCAATGAATATCTGAAGTGCTTTGAAGCCGTGGCGCTGTAAAAAGCTCGACCAATCATCTGAGCCGGCTAAAGTAACTGGACGGCCTGCCTGCCTGTCAGCCTTCCATCGGGGCACAGACTGATCTCTGCCCTCATTGGTCATGTGAGCGTTCGTGTGTGTTGGGGGAGGGGCTCTGTGAGGAAGGGGCAGATTTTTTTCGGTTGTGTATTTTCAGATTCCAGCCACTCGAGCTGCTTTCCTCCAACATGACCTACCCCACCTTTAAGTACCTTTTAGTAGTTAAATCTAAAGGTACTTCCCACCTCTGTGTGTTCACAGGAAGTTGTCCATGTTCAAATAAATAAATCCTTTTTTCTTCCAGCTGCCAGCGCTGTGAACGCCTCAGGTGAGCTCACAAACACACGTCATGTCACAAAGTGGGACACATGTTCATTATTAGGTTGTCTCACATTACGTCCCTTTGTTTGTGTATTCCTCTTGGATCTATTTCAGATCCTCATCACATGTAAAGACACATTTAAGAACATGCTAAAGTGACCTTTTTACTTTTTAATTATTATATTGTTTTGCAATTTGGTGGTGATTTTTATGTTTCTGTCTATTTGATTATATTCTGATTTATTTCATAAACTATTTGGATCATCAGTTTTTTTTGGATTGCTGTTTAAACTGAAATTTATATATATATTTCAATTAATTGAACATCAATTCCTCTCTATCTGTGATGCAGCTCATATGTTCTTTATGAGCACCGTATGGTTTGCTTCCTATCCCAGTTCAACTAAAACCATTAGTTTCAAATCCAAGTTGACCCAAATGTATTATCATTGTCCCTTTGTTGTTGTTGTTGTTGTTGTTGTTGTTGTTGTTGTTGTTGTTGTTGTTGTTGTTATGTGTGTAACGAAGGTGATGTGTTCTCATTGAGCCCTGTATGCTCCCTCACACTGCCTGTCTTTGTGGTTCTAGAGTCCGCTGGTTCTGGTTCTGCCGGTCCGGAGGAGCACCTCTGTAAGATCTGTATGGACTCTCCCATCGACTGCGTGCTGCTGGAGTGTGGTCACATGATCACCTGCACGAAGTGCGGAAAGAGGATGAGCGAGTGTCCGATCTGCCGGCAGTACGTGGTGCGAGCCGTCCACGTCTTCCGGTCCTGAGCGTATCCCGATCCAAACCCGGTAAACCACCGAGTCTGATCCCACCGGAAATCTGCTTCCATCCCAGTTTAACTAAAACCAATTAGCTTCCAATCCCAGTTTAACTAAAACCAATCAGCTTCCAATCCCAGTTTAACTAAAACCAATTAGCTCCCATCCCAGTTTAACTAAAACCAATCAGCTTCCAATCCCAGTTTAACTAAAACCAATTACTTCCCATCCCAGTTTAACTAAAACCAATTAGCTTCCATCCCAGTTTAACTAAAACGAATTAGCTTCCATCCCAGTTTAACTAAAACCAATTAGCTTCCATCCCAGTTTAACTAAAACCAATTAGCTTCCAATCCCAGTTTAACTAAAACCAATCAGCTTCCAATCCCAGTTTAACTAAAACCAATTAGCTCCATCCCAGTTTGAACTAAAACCAATTAGCTTCCAATCCCAGTTTAACTAAAACCAATTAGCTTCCATCCCAGTTTAACTAAAACCAATCAGCTTCCAATCCCAGTTTAACTAAAATCAATTAGCTTCCATCCCAGTTTAACTAAAACCAATTAGCTTCCAATCCCAGTTTAACTAAAACCAATCAGCTTCCAATCCCAGTTTAACTAAAACCAATTAGCTTCCAATCCCAGTTTAACTCAAACCAATCAGCTTCTATCCCAGTTTAACTAAAACCAATCGCTTCCAATCCCAGTTTAACTAAAACCAATTAGCTTCCAATCCCAGTTTAACTAAAACCAATCAGCTTCTATCCCATTTTAACTAAAACCAATTAGCTTCCATCCCAGTTTAACTAAAACCAATTAGCTTCCAATCCCAGTTTAAACTAAAACCAATCAGCTTCCATCCCAGTTTAACTAAAACCAATTAGCTTCCATCCCAGTTTAACTAAAACCAATTAGCTTCCATCCCAGTTTAACTAAAACCAATTAGCTTCTATCCCAGTTTAACTAAAACCAATTAGCTTCCATCCCAGTTTAACTAAAACCAATTAGCTTCCATCCCAGTTTAACTAAAACCAATTAGCTTCCAATCCCAGTTTAACTAAAACCAATTAGCTTCCATCCCAGTTTAACTAAAACCAATTAGCTTCCATCCCAGTTTAACTAAAACCAATTAGCTTCCAATCCCAGTTTAACTAAAACCAATTAGCTTCCATCCCAGTTTAACTAAAACCAATTAGCTTCCAATCCCAGTTTAACTAAAACCAATTAGCTTCCAATCCCAGTTTAACTAAAACCAATTAGCTTCTATCCCAGTTTAACTAAAACCAATTAGCTTCCAATCCCAGTTTAACTAAAACCAATTAGCTTCCAATCCCAGTTTAACTAAAACCAATTAGCTTCTATCCCAGTTTAACTAAAACCAATTAGCTTCTATCCCAGTTTAACTAAAACCAATTAGCTTCCAATCCCAGTTTAACTCAAACCAATTAGCTTCCAATCCCAGTTTAACTAAAACCAATCAGCTTCCAATCCCAGTTTAACTCAAACCAATTAGCTTCCAATCCCAGTTTAACTCAAACCAATTAGCTTCCAATCCCAGTTTAACTAAAACCAATTAGCTTCCATCCCAGTTTAACTAAAACCAATTAGCTTCCATCCCAGTTTAACTAAAACCAATTAGCTTCCATCCCAGTTTAACTAAAACCAATTAGCTTCCAATCCCAGTTTAACTAAAACCAATTAGCTTCATCCCAGTTTAACTAAAACCAATTAGCTTCTATCCCAGTTTAACTAAAACCAATTAGCTTCCATCCCAGTTTAACTAAAACCAATCAGCTTCCAATCCCAGTTTAACTCAAACCAATTAGCTTCCAATCCCAGTTTAACTAAAACCAATTAGCTTCCATCCCAGTTTAACTAAAACCAATTAGCTTCATCCCAGTTTAACTAAAACCAATTAGCTTCTATCCCAGTTTAACTAAAACCAATTAGCTTCTATCCCAGTTTAACTAAAACCAATTAGCTTCCAATCCCAGTTTAACTAAAACCAATTAGCTTCCATCCCAGTTTAACTCAAACCAATTAGCTTCCAATCCCAGTTTAACTAAAACCAATTAGCTTCTATCCCAGTTTAACTAAAACCAATTAGCTTCTATCCCAGTTTAACTAAAACCAATTAGCTTACATCCCAGTTTAACTAAAACCAATTAGCTTCTATCCCAGTTTAACTAAAACCAATTAGCTTCCAATCCCAGTTTAACTAAAACCAATTAGCTTCCATCCCAGTTTAACTAAAACCAATTCGCTTCCATCCCAGTTTAACTAAAACCAATTATCTTACATCCCAGTTTAACTAAAACCAATCAGCTTCCAATCCCAGTTTAACTAAAACCAATTAGCTTCTATCCCAGTTTAACTAAAACCAATTAGCTTCTATCCCAGTTTAACTAAAACCAATTAGCTTCCATCCCAGTTTAACTCAAACCAATTAGCTTCCAATCCCAGTTTAACTCAAACCAATTAGCTTCCAATCCCAGTTTAACTCAAACCAATTAGCTTCCAATCCCAGTTTAACTCAAACCAATTAGCTTCCAATCCCAGTTTAACTAAAACCAATCAGCTTCCAATCCCAGTTTAACTCAAACCAATTAGCTTCCAATCCCAGTTTAACTAAAACCAATCAGCTTCCAATCCCAGTTTAACTAAAACCAATTAGCTTCCAATCCCAGTTTAACTAAAACCAATTAGCTTCCATCCCAGTTTAACTAAAACCAATTAGCTTCCATCCCAGTTTAACTAAAACCAATTAGCTTCTATCCCAGTTTAACTAAAACCAATTAGCTTACATCCCAGTTTAACTAAAACCAATTAGCTTCCAATCCCAGTTTAACTAAAACCAATTAGCTTACATCCCAGTTTAACTAAAACCAATTAGCTTACATCCCAGTTTAACTAAAACCAATTAGCTTCCAATCCCAGTTTAACTAAAACCAATTAGCTTCCATCCCAGTTTAACTAAAACCAATTAGCTTCTATCCCAGTTTAACTAAAACCAATTAGCTTCCATCCCAGTTTAACTAAAACCAATTAGCTTCCAATCCCAGTTTAACTCAAAACCAATTAGCTTCCAATCCCAGTTTAACTAAAACCAATTAGCTTCTATCCCAGTTTAACTAAAACCAATTAGCTTCTATCCCAGTTTAACTAAAACCAATTAGCTTCCATCCCAGTTTAACTAAAACCAATTAGCTTCCATCCCAGTTTAACTAAAACCAATTAGCTTCCATCCCAGTTTAACTAAAACCAATTAGCTTCCATCCCAGTTTAACTAAAACCAATTAGCTTCCATCCCAGTTTAACTAAAACCAATTAGCTTCCATCCCAGTTTAACTAAAACCAATTAGCTTCCATCCCAGTTTAACTAAAACCAATTAGCTTCTATCCCAGTTTAACTAAAACCAATTAGCTTCTATCCCAGTTTAACTAAAACCAATTAGCTTCAATCCCAGTTTGAACTAAAACCAATTAGCTTCTATCCCAGTTTAACTAAAACCAATTAGCTTCCATCCCAGTTTAACTAAAACCAATTAGCTTCCATCCCAGTTTAACTAAAACCAATTAGCTTCCATCCCAGTTTAACTAAAACCAATTAGCTTCCATCCCAGTTTAACTAAAACCAATTAGCTTCCAATCCCAGTTTAACTAAAACCAATTCGCTTCCATCCCAGTTTAACTAAAACCAATTAGCTTCCATCCCAGTTTAACTAAAACCAATTAGCTTACATCCCAGTTTAACTAAAACCAATTAGCTTCCATCCCAGTTTAACTAAAACCAATTAGCTTCTATCCCAGTTTAACTAAAACCAATTAGCTTCTATCCCAGTTTAACTAAAACCAATTAGCTTCCATCCCAGTTTAACTAAAACCAATTAGCTTCTATCCCAGTTTAACTAAAACCAATTAGCTTCCATCCCAGATTGAAAATGTGTTTCTATTTTTAGAGTTGTCGTAATTGTGATTGTTAATATTATGATTGTTATTATTATTCATATCGTCGTTGTTATTATTTTTAATTATTCTCCTCCTCTGCAGGACCGCCTCCAAAGCAACTGGGAATACATCTTCCTGAAGGGACCTCCTCCTCCTGCTCCTCCTGAAGGGACCTCCTCCTCCTGCTCCTCCTGAAGGGTCCTCCTCCTCCTCCTGCTCCTCCTGAAGGGACCTCCTCCTCCTCCTGAAGGGACCTCCTCCTGCTCCTCCTGAAGGGACCTCCTCCTGCTCCTCCTGAAGGGACCTCCTCCTGCTCCTCCTGAAGGGACCTCCTCCTCCTCCTCCTGAAGGGACCTCCTCCTCCCTCCTCCTCCTGAAGGGACCTCCTCCTCCTCCTGAAGGGTCCTCCTCCTCCTGAAGGGACCTCCTCCTCACCTCCTCCTGAAGGGACCTCCTCCTCCTCCTGAAGGGTCCTCCTCCTCCTCCTGAAGGGACCCTCCTCCTCCTCCTGAAGGGTCCTCCTCCTCCTGAATGGTCCTCCTCCTCCTGAAGGGTCCTCCTCCTGAAGGGTCCTCCTCCTGAAGGGTCCTCCTCCTGCTCCTCCTCCACTGAGAAAAATGAAATGCTTTTATTTTGTTAACTCTATTTTTCTAGTGTAAATAAAACGATGATTGTATGAAGTGACCTTAGCCTGCGGAGCAGCCGTTTGAATACAGACTCTAAAGACTCTTCCACCAAGAAGCCTTCGCAGGAACCGAACCAAAGACAACCTGACCTCCACAGGTGAGAGGGTCCTCCTCCACAGGTGAGAGGGTCCTCCTCCACAGGTGAGAGGGTCCTCCTCCACAGGTGCGAGGGTCCTCCTCCACAGGTGAGAGGGTCGTCCTCCACAGGTGAGAGGGTCGCCCTCCACAGGTGAGAGGGTCGCCCTCCACAGGTGAGAGGGTCGCCCTCCACAGGTGAGAGGGTCGCCCTCCACAGGTGAGAGGGTCCCCTCCACAGGTGAGAGGGTCCTCCTCCACAGGTGAGAGGGTCCCCTCCACAGGTGAGAGGGTCCTCCTCCACAGGTGAGAGGGTCGCCCTCCACAGGTGAGAGGGTCGCCCTCCACAGGTGAGAGGGTCGCCCTCCACAGGTGAGAGTGTCGCCCTCCACAGGTGAGAGGGTCGCCCTCCACAGGTGAGAGGGTCGTCCCTCCACAGGTGAGAGGGTCGCCCTCCACAGGTGAGAGGGTCGTCCCTCCACAGGTGAGAGGGTCGCCCTCCACAGGTGAGAGGGTCCTCCTCCACAGGTGAGAGTTAACGTCACAGCGCCTTTAACCCCCTGTGAAATACACAGGCCGTCATCTTATTGGTTTACGCAGAGCTGCAGGATGTGTTGGTCCCTGAAGGCAGCATCTCCTGGTCCAATGGGATTCCTCCATGTGATTTTGAATTATGTCAGAACATAATCTCGATTATCAACATCAACGATTAATTTATTTATAATCTGATAATTATTTCTTACATTTAATACATCGTTTTACAAAAACGTCCGACGTCACGCCTTTAAAACCAAAGAGATATTTATATTTACTCTAAAAGGGAATCTTCCAGAATGAAAGCTGAAGCTGTAGTTTGTGAAGGCGGTTAGGGTTCAAAAGAACTATTTCCTATTGATCGGTTAATTGACGAATCACTGCGTTCTCTAATTGATCTAATTGGAAATCACAAACTATTCTGGTATCTCTGGAATAAAGTAGGACTGCGCGTTTGGGATATAGGACGTATCACGGAGCCTGGATTACATCTGGAGAAAAGCTATTTTTAAACGGATAAATTCACGAATGTACGACAACGAAAATAATATTCCGCGGTTATAACGTGGAGGCGTGCTGCGAAGTCGTTTGGGACAAAGATCCACAATTTCGGCCTTTTTTTCTTCAAGACGTAACTCTTAATTGTGTTTTTGACTTTAAAATCTCACAGAATATTCAAGCCGTTCTCCAAATAGTTCCCGCGTCCTCTGGCTCTGTTGTCTTCCATCTAACAATGCTCATGGTTCGCTGCTGTAAAAAAAACGTTTGTATAATTTACAATTTGACTAAAACGTGTATAAATCCCACGTTCCTCCTGAACCGCGAGGAAGTGATGGATCGCATCACATTCAGACGCACGGGAGAGGTTTCCCTCACCGGCACATGGAGGTTTCCCACTGCTTCCTGTCTCTATGCTAAGCTAAGCTAGCATTTACTTCCTCACATTTGTATTCTGAGGGTTTTAGGGATTTTATATTGTGTCTTTAGACTTACCTTTGTGCCTAAGTGAAGGGGAATAAGGGATTCAGGAATAAGGGATTCTTCCCCGCGCAGAGGAGCGTCCTCACGTTGGGAAAGGGAAGGGAGGGAAAGAGCTGCAGAAAATGTAACCGACCGCCATCTTCTCATCTGAATCGGAACATGTCGGACTGTTCCCGTGAATGTTCTTTAATGGAAACAACAGATTTCCCAGTCTGTCGTTTATCCAGCTCAGATTGAACCGCGCTCACTTCCTCCACACGACGACAGCCTCGACACCGCAGCCTTTACGTAGGACATTTGGAGAAGATGAACATATCTCTTTTTAAATCTGATCAGTGTTGCAGAGCTGCAGTTAGTCATATTTTAAACATAATGTAGGGATGGATGGATGGATAGGTAGATAGAAAGATGGATGGATGGATGGGTAGATAGATGGATGGAGAGATGGATGGATGGAGAGATGGATGGATAGGTAGATATAAAGATAGATGGATGGATAGGTAGATATAAAGATAGATAGATGGATGGATAGTTAGATGGATGGGTAGATAGATGGATGGAGAGATGGATGGATGGATGGATAGATGGATAGGTAGATATAAAGATAGATAGATGGATGGATAGTTAGATGGATGGATAGATGGATGGATGGAGAGATGGATGGATGGGTAGATATAAAGATAGATGGATGGATAGGTAGATAGATGGATGGATAGGTAGATGGATGGATGGATAGGTAGATGGATGGATGGAGAGATGGATGGATAGGTAGATAGATGGATGGATAGGTAGATGGATGGATGGGTAGATGGATGGGTAGATAGAAAGATAGATGGATGGATGGATAGGTAGATAGAAAGATGGATGGATGGATAGATAGATGGATGGATAGATAGTAGATGGATGGGTAGATAAATGGATGGATGGACAGAGAGATGGATAGGTAGATAGAAAGATGGATGGATGGATGGATAGATAGATGGATGGATAGATAGTAGATGGATGGGTAGATAAATGGATGGATGGACAGAGAGATGGATAGGTAGATAGAAAGATGGATGGATGGATAGTAGATGGATGGATGGATGGAGGATGATGGATGGATAGGTAGATAGATGGATAGGTAGATGGATGGATGGAGAGATGGATGGGTAGATAGAAAGATAGATGGATGGATGGATGGATAGATAGATGGATGGATAGATAGTAGATGGATGGGTAGATAAATGGATGGATGGACAGAGAGATGGATAGGTAGATAGAAAGATGGATGGATGGATAGATAGATGGATGGATAGATAGTAGATGGATGGGTAGATAAATGGATGGATGGACAGAGAGATGGATAGGTAGATAGAAAGATGGATGGATGGAGAGATGGATAGGTAGATATAAAGATAGATGGATGGATAGTAAAGCCAGTAAATATACCTATATTAGGAGGAGTATCTAAACATTGTAAAATATACAGAATACATTATAATTCTCTAATATACCAATCTACTGATCATATAAACTACTCCGTTATTATATATTAAAAATACTATCAAACGTCTGTAGGCTGACGGCTCGTATTGCAGAACAAGTATCTGAGTTTTTGTTCTTTCTTACTTTACCCTTTGTGTTCGGAAACACTTCGTTGATCACATTTGGTCCCAATATGGTGTTTTCTCCCAGGCTGGAGTAGAGGCGATGTTACTGCTCGCTGTTAACATGCAGACGTTCTCTTTGTGCGTCCGTGCCGCGGTCACGTGGCGCTTTGTGGGAAAAGGGCTGTGGTTGAATCTGAACTGGGAGCATCCGACGCTTCTGATCCGTTTCCCAGCAGACCGTCTCTGCCTGGAGCTTTTTGGTTGGACTTTGTGTCTTGTTTGAACTCTGATTGCACTAATCTGTTGATGCCGAAATATGTTTGAGCTCTAGTCGACTTGTTTGGGTCGAGGAGATATTTTGTGTCCTTTTTTTCTTTGTTTTTCTTCAGTTGTTGTTGTGAGATCATTAAGGTTTATTTTTGTTGTGAATATTTTAGATTTGTTGAGGAATGATGGTCTGTGTTTACAGCCTTGGGATCACACAACTGTACGTTTCTGCCTTTGAGCAGGTTCATCTGTATCGCTGTGTTTCAGGTGTGGAACATTAAGTTACGCTGCACTTTGATGCGTCTATTCACCTCATGAAGCCCCGCCCCTTTTCCCACTTCCTGTTCAAATGCTTATCTCTTAGTTCTTCCCGTTGGCACTAGCAGCGTTGTAAGAACTTTGAAATTGGTTTTAAAAATACAGAATTAAGAGAAAAACATTGGAATGTTCTGATTTTCAGAAAAAGGGCCAGTTATGAGATGTAAAAATGAAGTCAGGAATTTTGAGAAATTGAAAGTCAAGATTTGAGGTAAAAATGATTGGAAACAATTTATATTCTGTACAAACTGTGAAGTCCACTGAGACAAATATAACATTTGTGATATTGGGCTCTATAAATAAACATTGATTGATAGAAGTCAGAATTTTGAGAATTTTTGAAAAAAAATCTATTCGAAGAAAAAGTCAAACAAAATTGAAAAAACGCAAATTTCAGACATTTTGGAAAAAAGTCAGCAATTTGGGGTAGGTAATCAACTTCAGAAACACGATAGCAATGAATACATTAAATGCTTTGACAATAAATCCATAAAAAAACATCATCTTGGAAGCCGTGGCGCTGTAAAAAGCTCGACCAATCATCTGAGCCGGCTAAAGTAACTGGATGGTCTGCCTGCCTGTCAGCCTTCCATCTGTGCACACACTGACCTCGTGCCCTCATTGGTCATGTGCGCGTTCGTGTGTGTTGGAGGAGGGGCTGCGTACTTTAAAATTCTCGCGCACTCGACCTGGTTTCTCCATTCTTACCTTTAACGTGTCATACCCACTTAACGGGAAGAAACTCAGCTAACTGACGATACAAAATGCTAACACACTTAGCACAGAACTCACGGTAAAATATCCTTATTACTTATCGGATCTGCACAAACTCGCGACATGAGAAGCAAACCCAGACATCACAAAAGGTAGCTTTACGGAGCAAACGCGGGAAGTAGTCTCACCTTTGCCGTTGTTCTGATCAAAAGTTGTGTTCAATGTCATCAAAACGACAAAAAGGCTGCTGAAGGTTAATCTATCAATCTGTCACTTTGAAATGATTACTGATCATCCATCTTCATATTTATGTCAATAACGGAGATTTCATATTAGCTGCTACTAGAGTGTATGACAGCTCCCGGGTTTGGGCATTCGGGCTGCGCATCACTCATTCACCAATGGGTAATGGTTAGATGGATTTTAGGAACTTCCCTCTCGATTCTATTGGCTCTAACGGTCAGAAAGAAATGTCAATCATCAAAATCGACGAGGGGGGCCAGACATATGGAAAATCCACCCAAATGACCCCAGAAGTGGATTTTTTTTCTAAATCTCTCTAAAAAGGTCAAATGTCACTTGTTTTGCATCAATCTTGATACAGGGCACTTATTATATGTTATATTTTGGATTCCTAAAGCTTTTAGTCTCCGATCCCATCATCCAAGGGTGTTTTCCCTAGTATGTTTTTTTGGATGGACACTATCATTTACATTTCTTTACTATGTTCAATCTGAATTAACTTTAAAATAAAAACATCTATATTGATTCTTCTACATCCAACTCACAGGTTCATCATTACTTTGAGAATGTTCTTTTATTAATTTACCCCTTTTAGAAGTGAAGTTATAGTCATTTGTTCTGGGAATGTCATTTTCGAGCCTGAGACCTGAAGAACGGGCTCAACAGGTTTAGCAGACCCTCTCACACAGCAGCAGCTCCTCACAGCTCCAAACATCAACGTAACACCTCCTAATATACGATTTTTCATAATCACATATTAGTGATCTAAACAGTGCTCACCTGAAACACTCTTAATAACACGTTTATTTAAACGCTTGAAAACAGGGCAGGTAAACGTTTGACACTTTGAAAAGTTATAGCAGTCCCTCTGTAACAGGAAGAACCAACACATAATGCGGTTAAGGTGGAAGCGTCCTCGAGGTGGCGAAGCATGAGGTGAATAGAAATGATGAATTTAATAATCCCAGCGAGGGAAGAGGCTCAACTGACTCTCTGCTTCAGGTATCTGTTAGCATCGTTAGCATCGTTAGCATCGTTAGCATCGTTAGCATCGTTAGCATCGTTAGCAAACCAGCTGGACGCTAACATGCTAGCATCCAGATCTGATGTTCTTTACACTTTATTGAAATCTGTTTTTTTAAATATTGTATAATTGAAGAAGCTACATTTTTGTGTGAACTTTCGTATTAAAATTGATTTTATTCCTGTTATGCTGTTGGTCTTTCTTCACATTTTGACACTTTGGTACAGTTAGTTTAATTGATGCGAACATTTCTACCAATGTCTGAATATAAATGGCACCACTTTAAAAACAGTTCAAAAATAAGAAGTTTAACAAAACAAATGATTTATGGACCAACGCAGTATTTAGAATGTGTGTCAGCTTTCGTTATTTCTATTAAAAGTAGTATATGTATATCTGGTTTCAACCGTTTCTGGACATCATGGGAATGTACATGGATCGGTAAATCATCCTATCTCAAAAGTGTTTTAAAATATAAAACAAATACACATTTTTTATCAATAAAATCTTCTTTAAAGGAAATGAACCCTTTACGAATTAGTAATGTCATTTCTCTAAATCAATAAGATTTAAATATTTTACATCATTTTTAAATCAGCACAAAAATATTTGACATAGAAAACATTTATTAATGAAGATTTGTAATTAATAAAAAGCATTTAAAAAAAAATGTGTTGTGAAACCATGAGCTGCCATCGGATGGCGCTGAATGTACTATTAGTAGCAGTCGTGGTAGTTGTGGTAGTTGTTAGGGTAATATTTTCCAAAGCCCATAACTTTGACCCAGTTTATCAGCTCTGACCTGACTGAGCACACACACACCCGGCTCCTGCCTGGTGGCGTCGGCTGATAGAGCTGTTATGATTCTGTCTTGTTATGCAGCATGTCGATTATTCTCTCTGAACTAGCTAAACACACGGGCCCTGGGGTAGAGCTCTTCAGAATTGACGTGGCAACTCTACCGTGAAGTCAGAACCTCTGACTCTTTGACTTGTTTTGTGAATTCTCCGGCCGAAGCTCCTAATAAACCATCAGTGTTTGACATCTAGTGCCATGCAAGCATGCACAGCTCATGTTCGGAAAACCTTAATGAAGAGCATCAGTAAAGTGGAACTTCTGTATGAAAGCAATGTAAAGATTTGTATTGGACAAATCGCCGAATTCTAGGGGTTTCCGCGGCCAACACAGCAGTTGGGAATAAGCAGCCAGAGATATTACTCCTATCGCCTCGGTAAACACGGCTCCAGCAGCAGCCGTGTGTGTAAATACCCTCCCCGTATCTGTGTGGCTGGTGAAGTGCACTGAGAGGGAGGCCGTCACAGCTTTTGTCTATAGCTTTAACTCACACCACCGCCGTCTCTATTCAAAACGAGACGGTCTAAAAGCACTGTAGTTGTTTGTGACCGTCTTCTACGTGCTGGTAATACGGGACAGCGCGTGGTGCGCCACAGTTTCCCTACTTGCTGGAGGAACTGGTTTCGATCCGGGGTGCACACATACAATTATAGGCTAATTGATCACGGGTGGGCAGTGGCATGCGAGTGTAGAACAAAACTGTGGTTGTGATGAACTTGATAGTGAGCGTATAGGTTGGTCCGTAGGGACTACAGTTAACTGGGCTGTTGTTGGAGAGAAAGGGTAGCGGATAAAAAGTCTATGTGCCCCTGATCGGGGGGGCATAGCGCCACCAGAATAGAGTAGTGGTGTCGCAAGAGGCTAAGCTAGTTATCGCTCTTGGACGGTCATCAGGCACCAATCTAGGACTTGTATACAAGGGTGGAAGCGCGAGTCAAGGCGCCCCACTAAGAGATAATTCCCTACCCCAAAGTGATAGACCTAATTTTACCTTTTTAGAGGCAATGGACGTCCACCTCCAGCATGTGTCCCTGAAATGGGGACTCAGGTTATTTCACACATCCAGGACAGAGACTGGGGAAATCACCTCTCTGTGGCCCCTCCACAGAGCCCCCAAAGGACGGACTACAGACCTCCAGCATGTCTCCCTAACATGCATACTTCCATAACCTCGCACACCGTGAGACCCCGGGCCCCCGGACTTAAGCACTCCCCCGCGGACTAAACCCAGATGATCACACCCTACAGAACCTCATGCCCCTAGAAACCCTAAAAGGGGGGTGGATTTTGCGGTGCTTTACCGTACGCCCATCAGCATCCATATTGCCTTCTTCACGGCACCCCCCCCTGTGCTGGAGGTTCACACTTTAACTGTTTTGTCATATTTCGTCTTTCCACGGGTGGGTGCGCCTGGCAAAGCTGTGTACCCAAACTCAAGCACTCTCACTCTGACTAAACACATAAGGACATCCGGGTAAGACCTTAGTGCCCCTGGTACGCCATGTCGTTAAATGAGCTCAGTAATGTACTGCACAACATCTCACGGGTAAATGAGCTCCGTGTTGCCCTGCAATATCACATTTCGTGTATTTCCAAAAAGCTATGAAAATACACCTATCTCCGTCATGTCCTGTAAAATATCATTCTTTGTTTATTTCCATCATTCTGGCAAATACACATATCTTTGTCCGCTCCAGGAGCTTCAAAGTGCAGACTCCTGAGCTCCGTCATGTCCTGCAAAATATCATTCTTCCGACCGCCGAGCACCGGCACGTGGACCCGGGGAGGAGGCCCTCCGATGGCGGGTCAAATTGTCTGATAGCACAGCTGACGGCTGGACACTAGCCGTAGAGGAACACCAGGGCGGGACCAGGCAGTTCCCTCTTTGCAGACAAGCATATGTGGAGGAGCAGGGGGGAGACGGGTGAGGCTGGTTCAGGAGCCCAGACACACTCACAACTATACATGAACCAAAAACAAATAAATAAACAAGTTTCAATGTTTTATCATATTAGTTATGGGATGTTCTTATGATTTTATGATTATTTCAATGTATACAGTTCTGATTCATGTGGGTGTAGTCTCTCTCTTTATTTCCCCCTCAAAGTGAACCAGATTGATGCATTTAAAGGTGGGGTAGGTAAGTTTCAGAAACCGGCTCGAGATACACTTTTGTTATATTCCATGGAACGCTCTGAACGTCCCGATAGCAATGAATTTCTGAAGTGCTTTGACAACAAATCCATTAAAACATATCATCAGTGGAAGCCGTGGCGCTGTAAAAAGCTCGACCAATCATCTGAGCCGGCTAAAGTAACTGGACGGCCTGCCTGCCTGTCAGCCTTCCATCGGGTGCACACACTGATCTCTGCCCTCATTGGTCATGTGAGCGTTCGTGTGTGTTGGGGGAGGGGCTCTGAGAGGAAGTGGCAGATTTGTTCCGGTTGTGTATTTTCAGATTCTAGTGCACTCCAGCTGGTTTCTCCAAAATGACCTGCCTCAACTTTAAGGCCCCCGGACCCCCCTATAGGATTTGAGGTCCACTCCCACTTAAAATATGTTCACATGAATAGGTTCCTAAATAGATTTGCACATTTGTTTAAATAGTAACCCTTTAAATGAGACAAACAGACAAACTCAGTGGGTCAGTCCAGCTGTTATCGCTCGAGGCTCCACAAGCAAACCGGTGTTATCCTTTTTAAACTCTGAGCGTGTAATTCATGACTTTGTTTCAACTCGTTTAGATTACTGCAATGCACTTTATGCCGGCCTAAATAAGACTTCGCTCGCCCGCCTGCAGCTGGGACAAAACGCTGCGGCGCGGCTGCTCACAGGAACCCGCACGTTTGACCGCATCACGCCAGTTCTGGCTTCGCTCCGCTGGCTTCCTGTCCAGAGTCCATTTTAAGATGTTATTGTTTGTTTTTAAGTCTCTCAATGGGCCGGCCCCAGAGTCCATCTCCGACCTCTTGCAGGTGTACGCCCCCTCAAGGGCTTTGAGGTCGGCTGATCAGCTGCTGCTTGTAGTCCCAAACACAAAGAGAAAGACCAGGGGAGACCGAGCGTTCTCATTGGTCGCCCCCAGGCTCTGGACCGACCCGCCCCCCCCCCTCGTGTTAAATTGTCGCCCACTCTTGAAGCTTTTAAGTCCCGCCTAAAAACCCACCTCTTTCCCCTCGCCTGCCAGCCAGTCTGAGCTGAGCTGTGTCTCACCTGTCTGTATGCTTTCACTGTCTGTCCATGGCCTTTATGTGCCTTCGTGTAATATTATATTTTATTATAATGTTATGTTCAGTGTGAAGCACTTTGGCAAACCCTCTGTTTTTAAACTGTGCTGTATAAATAAAGTGGATTGGGGGAGGGACCCTCACCTTGCTTTGAGGGACCCTCACCTTGCTTTGAGGGACCCTCACCTTGCTTTGAGGGACCCTCACCTTGCTTTGAGGGACTCTCACCTTGCTTTGAGGGACCCTCACCTTGCTTTGAGGGACCCTCATCTTGCTTTGAGGGACCCTCACCTTGCTTTGAGGGACCCTCACCTTGCTTTGAGGGACCCTCATCTTGCTTTGAGGGACCCTCACCTTGCTTTGAGGGACCCTCATCTTGCTTTGAGGGACTCTCATCTTGCTTTGAGGGACTCTCATCTTGCTTTGAGGGACCCTCACCTTGCTTTGAGGGACTCTCATCTTGCTTTGAGGGACCCTCACCTTGCTTTGAGGGACCCTCACCTTGCTTTGAGGGACCCTCACCTTGCTTTGAGGGACTCTCATCTTGCTTTGAGGGACCCTCACCTTGCTTTGAGGGACCCTCACCTTGCTTTGAGGGACCCTCACCTTGCTTTGAGGGACTCTCATCTTGCTTTGAGGGACCCTCACCTTGCTTTGAGGGACCCTCACCTTGCTTTGAGGGACCCTCACCTTGCTTTGAGGGACCCTCACCTTGCTTTGAGGGACCCTCACCTTGCTTTGAGGGACCCTCACCTTGCTTTGAGGGACCCTCACCTTGCTTTGAGGGACCCTCACCTTGCTTTGAGGGACCCTCACCTTGCTTTGAGGGACCCTCATCTTGCTTTGAGGGACCCTCACCTTGCTTTGAGGGACCCTCACCTTGCTTTGAGGGACCCTCACCTTGCTTTGAGGGACCCTCATCTTGCTTTGAGGGACTCTCATCTTGCTTTGAGGGACCCTCACCTTGCTTTTGAGGGACCCTCATCTTGCTTTGAGGGACCCTCATCTTGCTTTGAGGGACCCTCACCTTGCTTTGAGGGACCCTCACCTTGCTTTGAGGGACCCTCACCTTGCTTTGAGGGACTCTCATCTTGCTTTGAGGGACCCTCACCTTGCTTTGAGGGACCCTCACCTTGCTTTGAGGGACCCTCACCTTGCTTTGAGGGACCCTCACCTTGCTTTGAGGGACCCTCATCTTGCTTTGAGGGACCCTCACCTTGCTTTGAGGGACCCTCATCTTGCTTTGAGGGACCCTCACCTTGCTTTGAGGGACCCTCAGTGGGGTTTCTGCTGTAGCAGGAGTCTCTTTTGTATTTGTTTCCGTTTTTTTATTTTCCTCCTCCTCCCCCTGTTTTTATTTTCCTCATGTTATTTCCCTGAAGCACTTGACAGGCCCCAGAGAGGACAGAGAGAGAGAGAGAGAGAGAGAGAGAGAGAGAGAGAGAGAGAGAGAGAGAGAGAGAGAGAGAGAGAGAGAGAGAGAGAGAGAGAGAGAGAGAGAGGAGAGAGAGAGAGAGAGAGAGAGAGAGAGAGAGAGAGAGAGAGAGAGAGAGAGAGAGAGAGAGAGAGAGAGAGAGAGAGAGAGAGAGAGAGGACACAGAGAGAGAGAGAGAGAGAGAGAGGACACACAGAGAGAGAGAGAGAGAGAGAGAGAGAGGACACAGAGAGAGAGAGAGAGAGAGGACACAGAGAGAGAGAGAGAGAGAGAGAGAGAGGAGAGAAGAGAGAAGAGAGAGGAGAAGAGAAGAGAGGAGAGAAGAGAGAGAGGAGAGGAGAGATGAGAAGAGAAGAGAGAGACAGACAGACAGACAGACAGAGAGAGAGAGAGAGAGAGAGAGAGAGAGAGAGAGAGAGAGAGAGAGAGAGAGAGAGAGAGAGAGAGAGAGAGAGAGAGAGAGAGAGAGAGAGAGAGAGAGAGAGAGAGAGGATCCTCAGGGCTCTTTACTCACCCAAGCCTACAGGTGGTCTTAACTTCACTTATAAGTAAAGTCCACAGAACATTCCAGTGACTGTGTTGTAGAAATCCTCTTTACTTTCCTTTGAGTCTCTCCACCTCTTCCTCCCCTGCTACACCGGCTCTCACGTGACTCCGAGGTGTGCTTGTGAGGGTGTGACGGCGGCCTCAGATCAGATGCATGCAGACACAGGCAGACGAGGAAGAGCTGAGTTCCCTCCGCACACGAGGAGAGTCTGAGTGGACCTGGAGAGAGGTCAGCAGGTGAGAATCCTCCAGAGGAACCCGTCTCATCAGGATCCCTCTGATCAGCTGTGTCTCTGTTTACCTGGCCGCGCGTTCATGCTGATTCTAAATGTCTGTTTGAAGCATTGTGTTTCTCTCTGAGCTAAAGCAGAATGCACTTCGACAGATGTCCGTGTTCTGCTGTCAGGGTGCTCAGGTAGAAAGAGCAGCGTCTGACTGTAGGTCACTGACATGGAGAGCACACATCATCAGGGGAAAGGCAGGGACATGCACTCCTCATCGGGATCCCTCACAGAAGCATCCAGAAGCTCCGGTACATCCAGAACAGCGCTGCTAGGATCCTGATGAGGGTGCGCAAATACGATCACATCACCCCCGTCCTTAAAGCACGACACCGGCTCCCCGTGGAGCTGAGGATCGAATTCAAGGCCTCCGTCCTCACCCACCAGCGTGTCCATGGAACTGCCCCTCCCTACCTCAAGGAACTCCTCACCCCCCATACCTCCCTGCGGACCGCCCGCTCCAGCAACTCCAACTTCCTCAGACCCCCCAGGACTAAGCTCCGTGCTCTGGGAGACCGGGCCTTCTGCTCGGCTGCCCTCAGCCTGTGGAGCGCTCTCCCCGACCGCACGAGAGCACCACAGACCGTGGAGGCTTTTAGAAAAGGCCTCAAAACCATCTCTTCAGTCGAGCCTCGACCTTTTTATCACCCTTTCATTTATTTTTTATTTATTTGTATTGCTTTTTTTTAAATGATCAATTCTACCGTGTTGTGTAATGTTTATTTATACTGTTCACGCTCACTACTCGCTCACCACTACACAGAACCGGTCTGTCGACTCTGACACGTGACTCAGATGTATTTATTATCTTTCACTCTTAATGCTCTTCTAAGAGTTGTGCAGTGTTGTTATCGTGGGTCACTAACATGGAGAGCACACATCATCAGTGAAAAATGCAGCGTGTGTCAGAACCGGCCCGTCGACTCTGATCGTGTGACTGAGGAGTATTTATTATCTTTAACTCTTAATGCTCTGAACTGAAGTGCATGGAGTGAGAAGGGCTCCGATACAGTCGTCCTCCTCCACTGACCCGTTTCACCGAAGAGCCCTCAGCTCAGTTATAATAATAATAACTAGAGCCGGGACTCGATTACAAAAATGTATCTAATTAATTAGAGGCTTTGTAATTAATTCATCGAAATTAATCGCATTTTTAATCAAATATACATATTTGACCTGAGAACAGGGAGAAGCAGTTTCACATGGATGTGACTCCAGGTGGTCGACAGTCGAGTGCATCCAGAGAGCAGGGAGCTGGTTATTCTCTCAGACGTGGACTGACTCATCCTGGCCCTGAAACCAGTCATCTGTTGAGTGTGGGTTGGGTCAGGGTGTGGTTCCTTGCACTCGGAGTCGGGCTAACGTCCACGCTAGCTGCTACATGCTAGCTGCTACACGCTAGCTGCTACATGCTAGCTGCTACATGCTAGCTGCTACATGCTAGCTGCTACACGCTAGCTGCTACACGCTAGCTGCTACACGCTAGCTGCTACATGCTAGCTGCTACATGCTAGCTGCTACATGCTAGCTGCTACATGCTAACTGCTACACGCTAACTGCTACATGCTAGCTGCTACAGCTAACTGCTACATGCTAACTGCTACATGCTAGCTGCTACATGCTAACTGCTACATGCTAGCTGCTACATGCTTTGCCTTTAGGTGATACTTTAGGCTTGATGAGCTGCGGCTCTTATCGACGCTTCCATCCGTCCGTTTTTTAAAACAAAGTGTCCCATCCACGGGGCCGACCAAAGCGGTCTCATCAGCTCGTTCGTTCATGTTTGACTATTGTTCACCGTGGTTTGTTGTTGTTTGAAGTCCCATGCTGAAGTCATGAACGTTAGTTGGTGCTCCAGTATAATCGGTACGCCTGAAACTCATCCAGTGAGAAACGTTCCGCTGTGCAAAAATAAGTGCGATTAAAATGCGTTAATTGTTTTAACGCCTTCATTTTTGTGTAATTAATTAATCTTAATTAACGCGTTAAAGTCCCGGTCCTAGTAATAATACATGTCAAGTTTCCTCTGATGCTGGTGCAGCTTCCCCACTTGAAAGGGACTTGAAGCATCGACAGGACGTTGAACAGGATTCCACTCCAATGACACAGCTTTACGATACGATACGATACGACATTACTTTATTTGTCAGATCAGGTCTGAAATGTGACTTGCGCCACAGCAGCTCCATGTCCAAACATCAACAGACACATATCCAGACACAACACATGAAACACAAACAACAAACATTTAACATCACAGCACAATCAGTGAGAGAAAAGCTGCTCAGAGCCTTCAGCGTGCATCTGATCTGGGGTCAGCTCTGTGTTCACTGAGAGGACTGACTGGAGCTCAAAGGATGCTTCAGTCTGACTTTATTGGATCGTGGGACCCTGTATCTCCGATCAGACGGTAGCAGTTCATACTCACTGTTCAGAACATGGTTTGGGTCGGAGATGATGATGGACAGCCTCACCAGGTTGTTATGATAGGCTGAGTCATAGCGTCTCTGGCGGGTGGACCAACTATAGATAGATGTGTAACAGCCGTTTTGATTTTAACGCTGCCGACAGACACTTGTACCAGGTAGCGTTGCAGTACTGTCGAATGGACAGGATCACAGGCGTAAAGAACAACAGAAGAGTTTCTCTGCTCGCGCCAAAAGACCCGAGACGGCGGAGAAAATAAATTCTTTGTTTCGTCCTTGTGCTCAGATGATCACTGTGATCCTTCCATGACAGCAGACGCTCAATCCTTACACCCAGGTGTGTGTATGGAACTCCCTGCTTGATCTCATCTGGATGGATGACAATGGGGACTTTATGGGAGTCAGATGGTGAGCCAAACATGATTTCCTCAGTCTTCTTGGTGTTGATCTCAAGAGCATTGCTATCAGTCCACTCAGCACCTGATGCACAGCCTGTCGGTGCAGCTCAGGGTCGTCTGTGTTACTGAGCAGGGACATCATTCAGGATCATCGGAGTACTTCATGATGAATTGATTTGGTGTGTTGGTACGACAATCATCAGTGTAGAGAGTAAAGAGCACAGCTGAACTCACGCAGCCCTGGGGGGGGGCTTTAGTAAGATAAGTAAGCGGCTCGGCTAAAAAGATAGTAAGCGGCTCGGCTATAAAGTCGGCTGCTAATTTAAGAAAATGAGGAGGAAGTTTGTCCGGACCCTACATTGGTTGTGATGGCAGATGACAGGGTTTTGTTAACCTTCACAAGTTGCTCTCTACTGGTGAGGAAAGCAGCGTACCAGTAAACTCAGGTATGGATTTACTTCCATTTTGGCCATTTCCGACCCCAAGATGTCTGCTTGTGTTGTGTTGCTGCTGATGAGAGGTCTAGGAAGAGGGCTCTTGCTCGTGTTGCGTCTATCTAAATGTTTAGTGATGTGAACCAGAGTGGCCACAGCATCCTCTGTACCGCACCCTTGCTCATAGGCACAGTGGTAGGATCCGGTTTGTCTTGTGTTGAACTGATAAGAAATCGGAGTAGAATTCTTTCTAGTGATTTCATAGTCCCTGAGGTGAGGGCTACTGGTCTGCAGTCCTCATGTTCTCTGGGCAGCGGTTTGATGTGTGAAGCGTCCCATGGCAGAGGGGTGGTGTCAATGGAAGCCTGAAAGAGGCGTGGCCTCACGGGAGCCGGCTCAGTAGCAACGCTTCTCAGCAGGAAGCCGCTGCACCCATCTGGCCCAGCCGCTGTCTTGGTGTTGGTGCACTGAAATGTTTTTCTGACCTCTTCGACACTGATGGTAATTGTGTCAGAGGAAGCAGGTATTATGGTTTCCAGCATTTCAGTGCACTTTGCAGAATCATCCAGTGACTCGAAACGGGTAAAGAACGTGTTTAGTTCGTGAGCAAAACAACATTCATTATCCCGTCACAGGAGGTGTAGCTGAGGATGACATGCCGGTCATGGTTTCCATGGTGTCCCACACCTTTTAGGTTTTTTTTCCAAAAGCTCCCTGTGTGCCAATTTTGATTCCCTCAATTTGACTTCCAGTTCTTTCTCTGTCTGTCTAAGTGCTCCATAGTCTTTGTTCTTGAAAGCTATTTTCCTGGTTTTTATAACTTTTTTAATGTCCTTAGTCACATAAGATTTATTATTTGGATAGATTTGTATTTCTTTAGTGGGAACAACTAGTTTTACTTTTCAGTCTTTTATTTCAGTCAGTTTACTTTGAAACAGATGTCCATTTACTCGCTGAATGGGTAATTTAGTGTAGGTGAAAAACCTTTGAAAACAAGAAAGATGCATTTAGATAACTAACAAGTTATATCTCTCACAGACTGCGCCCTCTACTGGACTCTATGGGTACTACCTTACCCTGCAAGCATTCTCCCACTGAGACTTCTATAGACGTAGCCGGCCCTTGGGCGGGCCTACCTGAATGCGCGCGCATCACACCGTATAAAAGGAGGCCTCGTCTCCTGACTATCATCCTTTTCTCTTCAGCAGCGGAAGTGATTCCACAAGAGAGACGTTTGAAAGAAGAAGAAAGAGTTATCATACCTCCAGGGAGTCGCCACTGCTAGAGACCCGGGCCTGTCCTTCGTGCCCTGGCTGAAATAGCGGGCGCCGATCCCCACCACCTTTGCTTCGAGTGTTTGGGGGACCAAGATATGGCCGAGGCGGTGCCATTCGTTCGCTATTCCTTCCGAGTCCGGCGTCCATGGAAGTCCACCGCCCAGGGATGTATGGGTGGAGGAGATCTGTGAGGGACCGAGGTGAGAGGGCATGGAGGGATTTGTAGGTGAGGAGGAGGAGTTTGTAGCTGATGCGGGACTTGAGCCAGTGGAGGTTGAATAGAGTGGGGGGTGATGTGCTCCCAGGGCTTGGTGCGTGTGAGGACCCTGGCAGCTGAGTTCTGTATGTACTGGAGCCTGTTCAGGGTTTTGCTGGGAACCCCGGACAGGAGTCCATTACAATAGTCTAGGCGTGAGGTAATGAAACAATGCATCAGCTTCTCAGCAACAGAGTCGGACAGTGATGGCCGGAGTCTTGAAATATTTCTGAGGTGGAAGAAGGCTGATTTTGAAACGGATTTGATGTGGTTTTGAAATGAGAGAGTTGAATCCAAGACAACACCAAGGTTGCGGAGGGGATGGGGAGATGATGGAACCATCGATGTTGAGGAGCAGATCTCCAACCTTCCCGAGCAGTGCCTTGGGGGCCACAACCATGAGCTCAGTTTTATCACTGTTTAGTTTGAGTAGGTTGGTGGTCATCCAGGTTTTAATTTCGTGTAGGCAGTTGATTAGTGACTGACAGTAGTTGTGATACCATGAGCTGCCACAGGATGGAGCTGATGTACAGCTAATTCAGCTGATTCACTTCACCTTCTCTCCCTTCCTCTTCTCTGTGGGGACCTCCAGTCTCAGAATTACTTCACTTTGTTCCTGTTGTGACGCAGAAGTTTTCCTCGTCGTTAAACTCTTGGTAAGTGACAGTTTTTAGAGTGAAATGACTCTCAGCGGATCTCTGCTCTCACCTCAGACTCATCTCTCTCATGTGTTTATTGCTAACAGTTATTAGTATTATTGATGATAACAGCTGCAGCTGCTCTAACAACATGCTAACAACATAACAACATGCTAACAGTTTAGGATACTCTTAATGAGACAGTTTAACTGTCTCATTAAGAATATCATTCATTCATTCGTTCATTCATTGGGACGGATCTACTGGGGTGCCATGGGGTAGCAAATGCCACCCTAACAATAGCCTTGCCACCCCGGTTGGCAGCTGCCCAATTTAATCGGCCCTATCCCAAACCACGCCCTACACCCTACCCCTTCACACTACCGCTCAGTTTACGCGGAGGGTCCGCCACATTAACGGCCCCTACACACGGCGGCGTGCGTTGAAGCTTTAACGCTTCTGCCCATTCACTTTGAATGGGGTGACGTCACGCTTTGCCGAAACTGCATTGTGGGAGCTTTGCTCGCGTTGCTCGCTTCAAAAGTAGAGCAATGTTCTACTTTTGAAGCTTCGACGGAAGCGTCAGCCAATCCAATCATATGCCAGTACAAGCTCTAGCCATTCAAACCGCGTGCTTGTGTGTCCGGGGCGGGAGATTCATGTGATTGGTTGTTGGTCGAGCTTCAGAAACGCCCGCCGGCAAGCTTCAATGCACGCCGCCGTGTGTAGGGGCCTTAAGTGCTGTTCCAAACCGTGTGGAGCGGTGTGGAGGGGGAGTGGGCTATCAAGCCCTCAAACAGCGAGTCTGCAGCGGTGCTGACTGGAGACCGGTCTCCACCTGACCGGAGTCACGCTGTGTGTGTCCTCCGGAAACACGCTGTGTACAAGTAGTTCCAGCAAACATCCTGATAAACTGCGATGTGAGCGACCTCATGATGACCTCATATGTTTTAACTCAGGATCAAACCTGTGTTTAGTAAAAAAAGAAAAAGGTATATGTGTGCATTTTATTATAAAGTTGTGTATATTTACAGACCGTTGCAAAAACTAACACGCTTATAAACATCAGGTTTAAAACTAAAAGAGCTTTACAAAAAAGTAACACAATTAAAGATGTTTGGAGTTTAATTTGAGTTATTAATTTACATTTTGTTTGTCAAAGAGAAGCTGATTTGAAACCGTTGTTGACACATTCTACAATGTGGGGTACATTCCATGTCCGTTGATAATTATATTTATTCTAACAATTTTTTTCAAAAATATCATATTTTGCCGATTATTGGAAAGCATGTTATAATATCAACAAACATTTTGTGCATCCTATGCTTCATTTAGCTTGAAATGTGTCATGATGTTCTTAAATTGTCAGTTTTTGCTCTGTCCGTTTTTCAGTTGAGGGTGTCTTGGATACAATAAATAATGAATAAAAACCATTAAAGTAAATCACAAGTATTCATTTATTTCAAAAGTCTAAATACTAAAGAAAAATTATTTTAAAAATTGATTTCCTCCTTTAAATCATTTAAATATCTTAATATATGAATGTCCGCAACAGTTCTGTCAACTATGTTACTAACAGAACTCCCCCCTTTAACTCACAAATGGTTTGTCTCAATACCATGTCACCAGCATCACATGATGATGAGGGCACGAGATAAGTTTTACACTGAACAAAAATATAAACGCAACACTTTTGTGTTTGCTCCCATTTTTCATGAGATGAACTCAAAGATCCATCCCACCTCACAGGTGTGGCATATCAAGATGCTGATTAGACAGCATGATTATTGCACAGGTGTGCCTTAGGCTGGCCACCATAAAAGGCCACTCTGAAACGTGCATTTTTGCTTTATTGGGGGGGTCTGGGGGGGGGGTCCGAAAACCAGTCAGTATCTGGTGTGACCACCATTTGCCTCACGCAGTGCAACACATCTCCTTCGCATAGAGTTGATCAGGTTGTTGATTGTGGCCTGTGGAATGTTGGTCCACTCCTCTTCAATGGCTGTGCCAAGTTGCTGGATATTGGCAGGAACTGGTGTGTACAGATCCTTGCAACATGGGGCCGTGCATTATCATGCTGCAACATGAGGTGATGGTCGTGGACGAATGGCACAACAATGGGCCTCAGGATCTCGTCACGGTATCTCTGTGCATTCACAATGCCATCAATAAAATGCACCTGTGTTCGTCGTCCATAACATACGCCTGCCCATACCATAACCCCACCACTCCCATGGGCCACTCGATTCACAACATCGACATCAGAAAACCTCTCACCCACACGATGCCACACACGCTGTCTGCCATCGGCCCTGAACAGTGAAAACCGGGACTCATCCGTGAAGAGAACACCTCTCCAACGTGCCAGACGCCATCGAATGTGAGCATCTGCCCACTCAAGTCGGTTACGACGACGAACTGGAGTCAGGTCGAGACCCCGATGAGGACGACGAGCATGCAGATGAGCTTCCCTGAGACGGTTTCTGACAGCAGAAATTCTTTGGTTATGCAAACCGATTGTTGCAGCAGCTGTCTGAGTGGCTGGTCTCAGACGATCTTGGAGGTGAACATGCTGGATGTGGAGGTCCTGGGCTGGTGTGGTTACACGTGGTCTGCGGTTGGGAGGCCGGTTGGATGTACTGCCAAATTCTCTGAAACGCCTTTGGAGACGGCTTATGGTAGAGAAATTAACATTCAATTCACGGGCAACAGCTCTGGTGGACATTCCTGCTGTCAGCATGCCAATTGCACGCTCCCTCAAAACTTGCAACATCTGTGGCATTGTGCTGTTTGATAAAACTGCATGTTTCAGAGTGGCCTTTTATTGTGGCCAGCCTAAGGCAAACCTGTGCAATAATCATGCTGTCCAATCAGCATCTTGATATGCCACACCTGTGAGGTGGGATGGATTATCTCGGCAAAGGAGAAGTGCTCACTTTCACACATTTTTTCAGATTTGTGAACAATATGAGAGAAATGGTTATTTTGTGTTTATAGAAAATGTTTTAGATCTTTGAGTTCATCTCATGAAGAATGGGAGCAAAAACAAAAAGTGTTGCGTTTATATTTTTGTTCAGTTTATCTGCCTAAAATAGTTGAAATTGAACGTAAACTATATAAAACATCACATCCGTAGCAATTAACCCATTTTTGCCCACTATTCAAATTGACTTTGGTTGAAGTTATATATTGATATTATATATATAGATGTGTGTGTGTGTGTGTATATATATATATATATATATATATATATATAGATAGATAGAGCATATAATTGATGCAGTCTTTTTGAACACTTTTAAAAGAAAATATTGCAAATTAAGAATATTTGTAATGTTCTGCACAGATAGCGCCTTAACTTGAAATTGAAAACATGTGGAAACTTTATTAATACAGCAGATGAAAAGAGTTGTGGAAGGATACATTCTTCATGGGCTTCAATGGCTCTCTAGTAAACTGTGTTTTACGGTTGCTTGTATTATCCTCAGATAGTCGGACTCGAGTGCCGATTTTCAGGACTCGTGACTCGACTTGCGCACTGATTGACGCGACTCGGACTTGGACTCAGACTCGTGAATTCGCGCGTACGATGACTCGGACTCGTGAATTCTCGCGCACGATGGCTTAAACTCGGACTCATGAATTTTTCCCCCCACGATGACTCGGACATTGACGCTCCGACTTGGATTCGGACTCGAGCAAGTTTTCTCTGGAGTCTGATGTCCTCTATCCTGGCGTCTGCAAATGCGAGGCGAGTTCACGGACTGGGCCCCGCTCGCCACTCACAGCTGCTCAGCTGCTCGCCACTCTGAAACTCACCTGAGGAACAGGTTACACGCCGTCAGCGCTGAGACGTGATCCACCTTTGCTGAGTTCCGGATGAGGGCCACGTTCAACCTCATCCACCACAGCGGACCCGAGTTCCACTAAAGGCACGTCGGGAAGGGTTCTGGAGCCACTCCACACTGGGCGAATCACTTCTGGGATCCTACTTTTGCCGCCGAGTGGATTTAGCACGAGAGGGAGCAACTCTTGCAGAGATAAAGAGTCGAAGTGTGGTCCCGGCTCTCCTCTCGCCGCCCTTCTCGCCGCTCCTCACACCGCGTATCGCCGCTCCTCTTGCCGCTCCTCTTGCTGCCCCTCTCGCCGCTCCTCACACCGCGTATCGCCGCTCCTCTCCGCGCCTGTGCTACCGGCGGAGATGTAAAGTGGATTAATTAGCCGGTGTAACGCGGTGGGATTACCTTCTCTACTCTGCTGTGCTGCTGTAGCTGAGGCCTGCTCCACCTTGCTCCGGGAACAGCGTGGATACTGTTGTGCTGGACTGGGAGAATGGCGGGCGTCGTGTTTCTGCTGTGCCTTTTCTTGGCTGTGCTGGACAAGGAGAGGATCGCTAGTCGTCCTGAACAATCTACTGGATTCGGGTATGTTCTGCCGCCCGCTGTGGACATCCCCTGTACAGTTTCGGAGGTGTTGCACAAACAATTGCTGGTTGCACTGTCGCGGACATTCATTTCGGAAAATGTTTGTCTTTCTCACATGCCTGCCACGATGGTCCTTCAGAATTGTTTTTTAAACTCTAATCTCACTTTCGCGAAGTTTGCTGGTGACTCTAGAACAGCTGACAATGTATGTGTGTTGATTAAGAGGAAAAGGTGCTTGGTATTTTTATTGTTGTTACTATCAGGAAATGTACAGCCAAATCCAGGTCCACCGAGCAGTATTAGTCAAAGTAGCTACTCCTGCTGATTTTATATCTAGATCTGGGCTAGGTTTAATTCATTTAAATGTGCGTAGTCTGTTACCTAAATTAGATTTTGTCCGTATCTGGGCGAGTTCGACTGATGCTGATGTCATTGTCTTATCAGAAACGTGGCTAGATAAATCCATTTTGGCCTCTGACATTTACATAAATGGTTACAGTGTATATCGTACTGACCGGCCTAAAAAAGGTGGTGGCGTTGCCATTTATGTGAAAAATAAGTTTTGTGTAACTAATATGGTTTCCAAATCTGTTAGTAAACAGCTAGAATGTTTTAGCCGTGAATATTGAGGTAACAAAGGGTCAACAGCTCATGGTGGTGGGCTGCTACAGGGCCCCTTCGGCTGTCAAGGAGTCTTTATCGTCTTTGGCAAAACTGTTATCACAACTTTCCTACAAGGAAATAGTGCTGCTTGGTGATTTTAATTGGGACTGGTTAACTTCTGTGTCAGAGGATTTTAAAAACCTGTGTACCTCATTGAATTTTACCCAGATTATAGACAGTCCTACTCGCCCAAATATTAAGTCCCCAAATAAATCCTCCTTAATTGATCTAATTTTAACAAATGTTCCACATAAATACTCATCTGTGGGAGTATTTGCTAATGATGTGAGTGACCACTGTGTTGTAGCCACCATTAGGGACACTAAGG
This sequence comes from Champsocephalus gunnari, assembly GCA_036324595.1. Lineage (NCBI taxonomy): Eukaryota > Metazoa > Chordata > Actinopteri > Perciformes > Channichthyidae > Champsocephalus > Champsocephalus gunnari. The sequence continues at coordinate 2,399,329 of CM070445.1, forward strand.
TCCAAAAGGTTAAACCACGTGTCATCACAAAGAGAGACAAAAAACACTTTGTGGAGCAGGGTTTTTTACATGATCTGTTTGATTTTGATTGGGGTAGAATCAATCTGTGTGCTGATGTAGAAACTGCATGGTCTTATTTTTATCTTGGTTTTATGAAAATGATAGATAGACATGCACCTCTGCGTACATTTAGAGTGAAGGGACGAAACAATCCCTGGTTTTCTGCTGAGCTGTCCAGTCTCCTTCATGAGAGAAATAATGCTTGGGCTAAGGCTAGGAAATCAGGCTCAGAGGTAGAGTGGCTGCGTTCAGGCAGCTGAGGAATAGCTTCACATCTCAAATAAAAAGTGCTAAATCAAAGTACTATTTGTCGGTTACCACAGAAAACCTGAATAATCCTAGGACATTTTGGAAAGCCATAAAATCGATTTCCACTGGTGATATCCCAAATGAGCTACCTCCGTGCCTGACCACAGCATCTGGCATTATACCAGACAGGGCTACTATGCTCAATTGCTTTAATGAGCATTTTGTGTCTTGTGGCTCTCTGTTTGGCTGTGTGGCTCCTGTGAACGCTCCAATCCTTGACTCTGAACAAAGTGGTCTGGAAAACCCTTTCAGTTTTACTCCTTTAACTGTTGGTATTGTTCATGAAGCATTATCCAAGTTAGATCCTAGGAAACCGGCTGGCCCGGACAACGTAGAACCTTTCTTTTTAAAGATGGCTGCAGATTTTATTGCTCCACCTCTTACTTCTCTTTTTAACCTCTCCCTCAGCACGAACACAATTCCAAAAGTATGGAAGTCTGCTCATGTCTTGCCTTTACTAAAAGGAGGGGAGGCAACTATTTTAAATAACTATAGGCCAATCTCTAAATTGTCAGTTCTGGCTAAGGTGCTCGAACGCCTTGTGAGTGAACAAGTAAAGGAGTTTTTATGTATAAATGATATCCTGTCTGAGCATCAGTCAGGATTCAGAAAGAAACACAGCACCATCACTGCCACAATGAAAGTGGTAAATGACATTACTACTATTTTAGATAATAAGCAGAGTTGTGCAGCTCTGTTTATTGACCTTTCCAAAGCATTTGACACCGTTGATCATCGCATCTTAAAGCAGAGGCTACTCAGTATAGGCATGTCCAGCCGTGCAGTGGGTGGTTTGTGAACTGCCTCTCTGAAAGGTCCCAATGTGTTCACTTTGATGGGACTGTCTTCTGAGTGGTTAAACATTTCTAATGGTGTACCACAAGGTTCTGTTTTAGGACCACTTTTATTCTCCATATATATTAACAGCGTAGGTGAAAATGTGGATGAAGCTACTTTACATTTTTATGCGGATGATACTGTGATGTTCTGTGCAGGTCCCTCATTAAAGAGGCTGTTGTTAAATTACAGGCTGTTTTTAACACTACTCAGACTCAGCTCTCTGAATTAAAGCTTCTTTTAAATGTGGATCAAACCAAGGTAACGCTCTTTTCAAAAGCTAAAAAGACACCAGAGCCTGCTTTAGATATTGTAACTACGCAAGGAACAAAACTTGAAGTTGTTGCCTGTTACAAATACCTTGGTATCTGGCTTGATGATTGTCTCTCTTTTAAACTTCATGTCAATAACCTGCTTAAAAAACTGAGGGTTAGGCTAGGTTTCTTTTTCAGAAACAAGTCCTGCTTCTCGCTTGAGGCCAGGAAAAGGCTCTGTGACCTTTGACCTGTGCTGGACTCAGGGGATTTGTTGTATATGAATGCACCGGCCAATTACCTGAGCAAGTTGGATGCTGCGTATCACAGTGCTCTGAGATTTGTCACAAATTGTAAAGCGCTTACACATCACTGTACACTGTATACCAAGGCAGGTTTACCATCACTCTCTGTACGGAGGCTCAGTCTCTGGTACACGTTTATCTATAAAGCTTTGTTGGGTAAACTCCCGTATTATATCTGCTCTCTGATCTCACAGAGAGTTGCAAGCAGCTATTGTCTGAGGTCACATGATGTGGTCTTGTTAGATGTGCCGAGAGCAAGGACTGTCTCAGGTGAGACAGCTTTTATGTGCGCAGCTCCACTTGCTGGAACAATCTTCAGCAAGAATTGAAACTGAGCATCTCATTCCTCTGCATGTCTTTAAAGCTAGGGTAAATGAAATGCTTGCTGATACAATGGGCACTTGTAAATGTCTATAACTATGTATCCTGTAAATATAATGTATAATGTCCTTTATTGTTTTCATGTTTCATGTGGAACCTATATGCTGCAGGTCTCCCTTGAAAAAGAGATCTATGATCTCAAGGGACCAATCTGGTTAAATAAAGGTTTGAAATGAAATGAATTCCAGTCTAGAGATGTCTACAGACACACCCCGCATCGTGCTGTATGCTTTCACACATTCTGCTTCCACATTGGAAAAGAGCAGCGCTCGTTATGTGGAAAAAAGATTGAAGAAAAGGCTCTGTAACACATTACTCTCAGGATCGAGTTCAGACATATAGGCTGTCTTGAAATAGGAATCGACAGGCAGAACAGAAACTAACATTTCTAAAATATGATGGAGTCGAAATGTTGGAACCGGTAACCAACCGTAATCACACATGAAAAAGAAAGAAAGAAACATGTCCCGGAAGATCAGATGTGTGCTTTTTAGCAAGTAGTTCAATTAAGTAAATAAATTAAATTAGTTTTAAATTGAATTATTTTTGTTTTGCTTTTCAAATCAACATTTTAATATATTACATTTGTTTTATCAATTAATGAACTCATTGATGTTGGGTTTAGGTTCATGACATCTTTATCTTTCTCTGATATCAGTATTAGGATGCAGCAGCAGAAACCTGGACCTAAACCTGGACCTGGAGATGGACCTGGACCTGAAGATGGACTTGCAGATGGACCTGGACCTGGACCTGAACCTGGACCTGGACCTGGAGATGGACCTGGACCTGAAGATGCACTTGCAGATGGACCTGGACCTGGACCTGAACCTGGACCTGGACCTGGAGATGGACCTGGACCCAGCTGTGTGTCCATGAAGAGTGACGTTTTCGATGGCGTCTCCTCTTTACTTTAAAGCTGGACAAAGTGCTGATGAACGGTAAGAATTTCAAACTGGACTCTGTTACCATCTGACTCTGGAGAAGAGTAAATCCTGCTCCAACGTACCTCTCTTGAGTTGGTTTCAAATGACTTCTATTTGTATTGTGAATCATATAATGAGCAAAGACATATTACTCAACCAAATGATGACTTTAATCATGGATTGTTTTAGACGAACCCCCTCTTCTGTTTGACGGCAGGCAGCGAGCTGGTGATGAAGGGCGGCGTGAGGTGTCTGGTGGTTTTATTACTCTGTTCTTTATCAGTGTCAGGCTCCAGCAGCAGAGACCTGGACCCAGACCTGAACCTGGACCTGGACCTGGACCTGGAGATGGACCTGGACCCAGCTGTGAGTCCATGAAGAGTGACTGTTTCTATGGAGTCTCCTCTGTACTTTAAAGCTGGACAAAGTGCTGATGAACGGTAAGAATTTCAAACTGGACTCTGTTACCATCCGACTCTCTTTGGAGAAGGCACCGCAGACTGGTTCAGATCAGGCTCCAGATCATAATGGGGCTTTCTGTTCCTCGCACCATCAGCTGCTGGGAGGCTTCTGATGGTCGGACGCTTTCAGGCCTCAGTAATGTTGGTGTCTTTATAACACCTGTTATCCTGTCTCCATCTCAGAGCACCTTCAGTCAGCTGTGTGCAGATCAGAGTCTCTAAATGTTCTGGATGTTTTCTCCACAGAGTTCTGCAGGAGTTCTCAGAGGTTCCCAGTGATCAGTCCGCCCCGAAGCATCGCACAGACCTGGACTCCATATTTATGTGTCAAAATATTTACTATGAACTACAGATGATGCACCATCCAGGTCCTGACTGTGTCCATGCTGCTGTTTGGACCAGCAGGCCTTCAGACGGACAGATGATCACACGTTGTCTTCTTTAAATTAGCTGTTGCTGCGTCGGTGGACCTGAATTCATCTCTGACTATCAATCAGAAGCTAATGAGTCTATGCAAGTTCACCACCAGCTCAGCTCTTCTTCTTCTTTCGTATAACGTTAGATGTCCAACTCGGTGTCGTGTAGCCACGCCCGCATCTCTGGTCCTAGGTCGAAGAGGCTGGCTTCCGAGGGTGGTCTATATAAGGGGCAGATGGTGATTATATGGACAGCGGTCTGCTCAGGGTCACCGCACTCGCATGCCGCACTGTCCGCTAGGGCTGTGCATCTTCACTGGTCTCACGATTCGATTCGATTACGATTATCCTGTCAACGATTGGATTCGGTTCGATATCCCGGTGCATCACGGTGCATCACGATTCATACCAATGCGTTGCATCCTCATCTTCTATATTACTGCACATGGCTTATTTTTCATCAATGCATACATGCAGTAAATACATATGAACTCTCTTTTTATTATTTAGAAAGTGCTTCAGAAATCAATAACATAAATGTCTTGACATTAATTTATAAACAAAAATAAATGAATTGTATAGGTCTAGCCTCCGTGTGTGAAGTTGTTCCATCCTCAAAAACAAAAAGCTAATGCTTCTGCAGTCGAGCTGCAGCTTCTAGCCACGACCTGCTGTTAAAAGGACACTGAAGGTCCTGAATGAGGCCTCACACACAGGACCTGAGTCTGAACACAGCAGACAAGGAGTATTTCACAACAGCATATACAAACTAAAATACTGCATGTGGGTGCACACTCACATTCTCTGTCTCACTGTTACATAAATCCAATGAATGTATGAGATTAGATTAGCTTCATTATATCTCAGTGATTAAGTGAATAATAAAGTTTCTATCGGGTCACTGTTCAGCCTGTCACTCATTATTTTCAGGGAGGGGGCGGGGCTTGGAGGAACGGAGAGGAGATGGTGATCGCGGAAGCTTTTTTCCTCCTGCCTTCACAAACTTTACACACGTAGATATCGTCTGAAAATTGCTAGAGGACGTTCATACTCTGCAATCCAAGACTTGATTAAATCCACCAAAAACCTGACATGATTGTAATGCGATTATTTTTGAAAAATATACATCCCTGTCACACACTCTGTGTCGCTGCGGCTCAGAGACACGGAGTGATTCAGAGCGGGTCATCCTGCTGCTGGTTCTGGACTGGTGTTCTTGTGTTGGTGGATAAAGCAGACTGCTCGGTGTTCGGTGCCGCTGTCACGTCTGCTCCCTGATCTCTGCGTCACCGACCGGTTTGATATTAAAGTGACAGAAAAAACGTTATAGTAAAGCCGCGGCCGGAAAATCAGGAAGCAACGTTACTACTCTATAACCGATTATCTTCCGTCACTGCATCGAGACCGAATCGTCCACGTCCGCATCGCAATGCATCGTAGAAACGATTATTTTCAACACCCCTACTGTCCGCCAAGCCCCACGTCTTCATCGAGGTTTTAAAGCGACCGACCCCAGTTCGTAGACGGTTCAGAGTGGTCCACTGAAAGGTCTTACCTCTGCTACCTTCTGGAGAACCAGGTTCAATGAACTGCTGATTGAAGGTAGACGACTAAATCTGTCCAAGAGATCCCAGAGGGTTCTGTAGTGAGGGTGTGGCCCCTACACACGGCAGCGTGCGTTGCCGCTTGGCGGTGGGCGTGTCTTGAGCTTGGGGAGTCAACGCGAGCAACACGACCAACAACCAACCACATGAATGTCCCGCCCCGGACACACAAAGCAAAGCATTCATGCTACATCCATGCTGGCTAAATATACTGTCTCTGCTTGCTAGCTGTCCATTCAAACGAAGCACACTGGATATAAACTCCCCAAACAAGCGAAAACCTACCAGTTTCCCCCACTGTCTCTGCCCCCTCCCCCACTGTCTCTGCCACCTCCCCCCATGCCTGGCTCCTCCGGTTTGTATCCCTGTATGTAAAGAGGGACTGGTCATAGAGTACCGGGTGATTCCCTACCACCCCGATAATTTTCTCCTCCATTTGTTGACATATGAGAAATAACTGCGGTCTGGCTCTCCCAACATACACGCGGTTTGATTGGCTAGTGCTACTGTCAGATTTACATACGAGGGATTTGATTGGCTGACGCCTCCGTTGAGGCGGCAAAAGTAGAACATTGCTCTACTTTCGCAGCGAGCACCGCGAGAGAAGCTACGCTTTGCTCCCACAATGCAGTTCGGCGAATCGTGACGTCACCCCATTCAAAGTGAATGGGCAGAAGCGTTGAAGCGGCAACGCACGCCGCCGTGTGTAGGGGCCGTAAGTGTGAGGGTGGCAGTGGAGCAATCCAAGAGGGTGGGATGATTATAGAAAAAGGAGGATATCAAGATTGGAGTCGGGTGACCCTTTACATGATAACATAAGAACTTTAGTTTTAACGTTATTCATCTGATCAATGTTCATCACTCTGTTCCAGCTGCTGGAGGAGAACATCGTGACTTTTGTGAAGAACGAGCTGAAGAAGATCCAGAAGGCTCTGAGTTCAGATTACCCAGAAGGCTCAGAGGGTCAGAGTGAGGAAGAGGAGGTGCTGGAGGCTGAGGATGAAGAGCAGAGGAGCAGCAGAGAGGCAGTTCTGAACATGTCGCTGCACTTCCTGAGGAGCATGGAGCAGGAGGAGCTGGCTGAGCGTCTGCACCGCAGTAAGAGGGTTTCAACACGTTGAACGTGACGGAGAGGAGATGGAGGAACATGGAGGAGTTCACACTCTGCTGTTAATGTGCTGCACACGTCTGCGTCACAGGTCCTCTGAGGAGCTGATTCAAACTGTAGCCACACCTACATGTTCAGAGGGTTTCTGCAGGACCCACTCACTGATTCCACTTGTTGTTTGTTCACTCAGGATCTCCTGCTGCAGGGTGCAGCAAACTCAAGTCCACCCTGAAGGAGAGGTTCCAGTGTGTGTTTGAGGGCATCGCTAAAGCAGGAAGCCAAACCCTTCTGAACCAGATCTACACCGAGCTCTACATCACAGAGGGGGGGTCTGCAGAGGTCAATGCTGAACATGAGGTCAGACAGATTGAATCAGCATCCAGGAAACCACACAGACCAGAAACAACCATCAGACAAGAAGACCTCTTCAAAGCCTCACCTGGAAGAGATGCACCAATCAGAGCAGTGCTGACAAAGGGCGTGGCTGGCATTGGGAAAACAGTGTTAACACAGAAGTTCACTCTGGACTGGGCTGAAGGCAAAGCCCACCAGGACATCCAGTTCATATTTCCATTCACCTTCAGAGAGCTGAACGTGGTGAGAGAGAACAAGTACAGCTTGGTGGAACTCGTTCATCTCTTCTTCTCTGAAACCAGAGACGCAGGAATCTGCAGGTTCGATCGGTTCCCGGTCGTGTTCATCTTTGACGGTCTGGATGAGTGTCGACTTCCTCTGGACTTCCTCCACACTGAGGTCCTGACTGATGTCACAGAGTCCACCTCAGTGGACCGGCTGCTGACAAACCTCATCAGGGGGAAGCTGCTTCCCTCGGCTCGCCTCTGGATAACCACACGACCCTGCAGCAGCCAATCAGATCCCTCCTGAGTGTGTGGACATGGTGACAGAGGTCCGAGGGTTCACCAACCCACAGAAGGAGGAGTACTTCAGGAAGAGGTTCAGAGATCAGAAGCAGGCCGGCACCATCATCTCCCACATCAAGAGATCACGAAGCCTCCACATCATGTGCCACATCCCAGTCTTCTGCTGGATCTCTGCTTCAGTTCTGGAGGAAGTGTTGAAAACCAGAGAGGTGGGAGAGCTGCCCAAGACCCTGACTGAGATGTACATCCACTTCCTGGTGGTTCAGTCCAAAGTGAAGAACATCAAGTATGATGGAGGAGCTGAGACAGATCCACACTGGAGTCCAGAGAGCAGGAAGATGATGGAGTCTCTGGGGAAACTGGCCTTTGAGCAGCTGCAGAAAGGCAACCTGATCTTCTACGAGTCCGACCTGACAGAGTGTGGCATCGATATCAGAGCAGCCTCAGTGTACTCAGGAGTGTTCACACAGGTCTTCAGAGAGGAGAGAGGACTGTACCAGGACAAGGTGTTCTGCTTCGTCCATCTGAGCGTTCAGGAGTTTCTGGCTGCTCTTCATGTCCATCTGACCTTCATCACCTGTGGAGTCAACCTGCTGGCAGAAGAACCAGCAACCTCCCAGAAGACTAGAGACAAACCTGAAACTAACACATCTCTACCAGAGTGCTGTGGACCAGGCCTTACAGAGTTCAAACGGACACCTGGACTTGTTCCTGCGCTTCCTCCTGGGTCTTTCACTGCAGACCAATCAGGAACTCCTACGAGGCCTGCTGACACAGACAGGAAGTGACTCAGGGACTGAAGAGGAAACAGTCCAGTACATCAAGAAGAAGATTGAAGAGGATCTGTCTCCAGAGAGAAGCATCAACCTGTTCCACTGTCTGAATGAACTGAATGATCGTTCTCTAGTGGAGCAGATCCAACGGTACCTGAGTTCAGGACTTCTCTCCACAGAGGAAACTTCTCCTGCTCAGTGGTCAGCTCTGGTCTTCATCTTACTGTCATCAGGAGAAGATCTGGACGTGTTTGACCTGAAGAAATACTCTGCTTCAGAGGAGGCTCTTCTGAGGCTGCTGCCAGTGGTCAAAGCCTCCAACAAAGCTCTGTACGTGAACACATAACTATCCAGATTACATTTATTTATTATTTAATCAGAAACAAATACAAGTTTGTTATTGATTACTTCTGTATTACTGATTCCTCCTCAGACTGAGTGTCTGTGACCTGTCAGAGAGAAGCTGTGCAGCTCTGTCCTCAGTCCTCAGCTCCCAGTCCTCTAGTTTGAGAGAGCTGGACCTGAGTAACAACGACCTGCAGGATTCAGGAGTGAAGCTGCTGTCGGCTGGACTGGAGAGTCCTCTCTGTGAACTGGAGACTCTCAGGTCAGTGAAAAGCTGTTTAAAAATGTTGATCCCTCTGAACACCTGATTACTTCATATATTAACTATTGGATGGACCTTTTATTTAATTATGTTAGTGTTTGTACATTGCCAGAGAGAAGTTGTGAAGCTCTGTCCTCAGCTCTTGGGTTGCGGTCCAATAGCCCAAAAATCAGCTCCTAACGTCTAACCCAGGGGTGCCCAACCTTTTCTGAACCAAGAGCTACCTTTAAACCAAATAGAGGGGGGGAGTCAACACCATATATCTCTGTGTCTTCTTACAGTAAACAATTATATAATCATTGTTGGAACGAGAAAAACAGATGAACCAAGTGTGTGTGTGTGTGTGTGTGTGTGTGTGTGTGTGTGTGTGTGTGTGTGTGTGTGTGTGTGTGTGTGTGTGTGTGTGTGTGTGTGTGTGTGTGTGTGTGTGTGTGTGTGTGTGTGTGTGTGTGTGTGTGTGTGTGTGTGTGTGTGTGTTTGTGTGTGTTCAGTCTATCAGGCTGTCAGGTTACAGAGGAAGGCTGTGTTTCTCTGGCTTCAGCTCTGAGCTCCAACCCCTCCTCCCATCTGAGAGAGCTGGACCTGAGCTACAATCATCCAGGAGACTCAGGAGAGAACCTGCTGTCTGCTGGACTGGAGGGATCCACTCTGGAGACTGGAGACACTCAGGCATGGACACACAGACACACAGACAGACAGACAGACAGACAGACGGACAGACAGTCAGAGAGACGGACAGACAGACAGAGTCTCTGTCACTGGCTGAGGGACTCTGCTTCCTGTCTGACTGACTGACTGACTGACAGACAGACAGACAGACAGACAGACAGACAGACAGACAGACAGACAGACAGACAGACAGACAGACAGACAGACAGACAGCTTCCTGTCTAATGGTGGATTTGAGTGAAGGTGTGTGAAGTTGATTCTGACTGTGTCTTCCTGCAGGATGGAACATGGTGGACTGCAGTGGTTGAAACCTGGTCTGAGGAAGTGTGAGTGTGTTTTCAGTTTGACTCCTCAGAGCTGCACAGGTTACACTGCACATGCAGGGCTCAACAGTAACGGTTGCCATTGGCAACCATTCAGAAAAAATGTCAACTACTTCTTGGCCTTTGGTTGCCATCAGTGGCAGTTTTTAACATAAAGAAATAAGGACAGTAAACAGCTAAATGTGCACCCAAAAATAGATAAATGTTAATTATTTGTTGTATTAAGAGTGATATTTAATTGTTGTTGTGACCAGTCGGAACCTGATACTTAAGTTGCACGTGCATTGGTGTGATTACGGAGCCAGAAAGCGATGCACCTTTACTCGCGTGCGCGGTGCGCCGTGTGTTTGTTTTACAAAAAATGGCGAAGCAAATAAAGTTGTTTGACTGTGCGGTAAAAAGTTCGGCCAACCCGTCAACATCTCAAACGAATGTTCAAAGTGATTCAACTGATAAAGCTCAAGGTGAACCCGAACGAAAGCAAAGAGGAAATGTGTAAAGTCTTGAGAGACCAAATATATATTAAGTACATTCTGCTTCGTTGTCCATTCACTTCCGGTAAAAGTTCCTTCAAAATAAGAGTCCCGATCTTATTACTACCAAAATAAAAGTGCTAAACGAAACTTTACCATAGGAAAAATATTGGCATACAAATATAATCACTTCTATAAAACACAGTTTAAATATAGTTACACATATTAAAGGTAATTTACAGCATTCATAATTAATATCCAATTCTTAACTGTGAATGGTTTTCATTTATTTAACATTATAAATGTTTTAGTCTGGCCAATCAAGACTTCAATGCTGAAGGGCCAATGGGTCTGTGGTGGGGGTCAGCACAAAGGTCAAGACTTCAATGCTGAAGGGCCAATGGGTCTGTGGTGGGGGTCAGCACAAACATCAATACTTCAATGCTGAAGGGCCAATGGGTCTATGGTGGGGGTCAGCACAAAGGTCAGGAAAACCCAAACTTGAAAGGGAGACAATGGATGACCAAGAAACTAGTGATCTGTGAAGAACATGAAACAGCTGCACTACTGGTATTTAGTATACCAGCAATTTAGTAATGTTGTGAATTGAGTGGTCCATGGTGGTGGTGGGGTTATGGTATGGGTAGGCGTATGTTATGGATGACAAACACAGGCCACTCGATTCACAACATTACCCTAACCCTAACCCTACCCCTAACCCTAATCCTACCCCTCACACCAGATACTGACTGGTTTTCGGACCCCCCCAGACCCCCCCAATTAAGCAAAAATGCACGTTTCAGAGTGGCCTTTTATTGTGGCCAGCCTAAGGCACACCTGTGCAATAATCATGCTGCCTAATCAGCATCTTGATATGCCACACCTGTGAGGTGGGATGGATTATCTCGGCAAAGAAGAAGTGCTCACTATCACAGATTGTTTTTCAGATTTGTGAACAATATTTGAGAGAAATGGTTATTTTGTGTATATAGAAAATGTTTTAGATCTTTGAGTTCATCTCATGAAAAATGGGAGCAAAACATAAGTGTTGCGTTTATATTTTTGTTCAGTGTATATTCCCATATTTAGGGTTTCAAATGTATTCTTTTTTTTGTTTTGTATAAAATAACAGGATGAGTGTGGGTAGAACTACATTACATTCAAGATTGTCATGACACCAAGAAATTAATTGGCAACATAAATTGACTTAAAAGAATAGTACCAATTAATAAATTGATACTGCATCCCCACTCATTTTTTCAAAACAAACAAACACTGACTAGTTTTGTAATCAGTTTCTTATAGATTAATGATGCATACATTGTTTGCCATCTGGGTATTTTGGAAAAGGCAGACTATTTGTGGAAAATGAATTTTATATTTGCACGTTTTTGACAGCCAATTTCGGATATCATCCCAAGTTGTTTTTATGTTATAACCTTTCCAAAAGGCATGTCTGAGGGAGTCACTCTCAGTTCAACATTTTAGATAGATAGATCTTTAATTTGTCATTGTACAGGTACAACGAAATTACAATGAACTCAAGGTGCCAACACGCAACAACAAGACAATATAAAAACAACAAGACAATATAAAAACAAGAAATGGGACTTAAATAGGCATGATCGGGAATATGTATATTTATCGGAGGAACTGCTATCAAATGTATCTATTTTCTCCCTCTATAATACATTATTGTCATTAGTTTATATTGAATTAATCGTAGATTTCCGCTTTTATATGTAAGTTGTAAGCATTCCTTCCATTTTAGTTTAGCGTTTTCTACGTCCAGGTCTTTGTTCCACTCAGTGTAAATATAGTAATCCCAATTGTCTTCAGCACTGATACAGATATTATATACCGCTCAGATTAATGTTCTCTTTTTAATGTTGGCTTTTAGAATTCCCCTTCAGTTGAAACTCTGTTTTTAACTGCATACTGTCATACGGGGGGTTTTCCTTTCAGCGAGGGCCCACCCCGTGCAGATCACGGACCCACATGGGTAGGGGCGTCCGAAATGAGGTGCTACATATGAACATGAAGCCTTTTTCTAGTGCTTCCATCCTGATTGATGAGACAACAGTAAAGCAGTTCAGTCTTTATGGTCATGTGACATGTGTATTTATTAATGGTTCATGTGTGTAGCATGTTTAATGGCAGTGTTATGAAAATGGCAAACTAGTGAAAATGTCAGATTTCTGTGTCTTACTTAGATAACCGTGTGCAGTGTTTTGCAAAAAGTGCAGAATGGGTGCAGAGCTGAAAATGTGTTTAGAGTTTTGAGCTCAGGCTCTTTGAGTGTGAGTTTAGGGTTAGGGTTAGGGTTAGGGTTAGGGTGATGTGATATATGATATTTTAGTGGGTTAGCAACTGAAACTTTGATATCATTAAAACATGTTCCTGTGAAAGCTTCTTCACATGAGACTCTTTGGATAGGGACAGTAGATCAACAGCTGAGCGCTGATGCTGTCTCCCTTTCCTTATCTCTTATTTTACAATAATAAGCATTAGGTCTGAGATCATTGATGGATCACCTGCTGATGAAGATCAGGTTGTTAGACCTCATCCTCAGTGAATATGAGACGTCAGTCTGAAGGGTTTCCTGTCAGTCAGTAAAGTAGTTAATAAATGAACAGATGATAACCTGCAGCTGTCCTCTCCCTCAGACGCCTGTGAGCTGGAGCTGGACTCAAACACAGCTCACAGAGGACTCCAACTGTCTGAAGACAACAGGACGGTGACACGTGTGAGAGGGGAGCAGCCATATCCTGATCATCCAGAGAGGTTTGAGAAAGAGCATCAGCTGATGTGCAGAGAAGCTCTGACTGGTCCCTGTTACTGGGAGGTTGAGTGGAGCGTCAGGGTTTATATATCAGTGACTTACAGAGGAATCAGCAGGAGAGGAGAGAGTAAGGACTGTACGTTTGGAAGGAATGATCAGTCCTGGAGTCTGAACTGCTCTGATGATGGTCGTTACTATGTCTGGCACAATAACATCGCAACAAGCATCACCTCCTCATCCTTATCCTCGTCCCCCTCCCCCTCTGGTAGAGTAGCAGTGTATCTGGATCATCCTGCTGGATCTCTCTCCTTCTACAGAGTCTCCTCTGACAAACTGATCCACATCCACACCTTCAGAACCACATTCACTGAACCTCTCTACGCTGGGTTTGCGTTCTCTTATGATGGTTCTTCAGTGTCTCTGGATCCTCTGCAGGTCTGAGAGTCTCTCCTCAGCGTCTCTGGTTCCTCTGCAGCTGATTCAGAACGCCGCTGCTCGAGTCCTCACTGACACTAAGAAAGTGGATCACATCACTCCAGTTCTGAAGTCTTTACACTGGCTTCCTGTGTGTCAAAGAATAGATTTCAAAATACTGCTGCTGGTTTATAAAGCACTGAATGGTTTAGGCCCAAAATACATTACTGACCTCCTGCTAAATGATGAACCATCCAGATCTCTCAGGTCTTCAGGGACTGGTCAGCTTCCTGTCCCCAGAGTCAGAACTAAACATGGAGAAGCAGCGTTCAGTTATTATGCTCCAAATATCTGGAACAAACTCCCAGAAACCTGCAAGTCCGCTGCAACTCGGACTACTTTTAAATCCAGCAATCAATCAATCAATCAATCAATGTTTATTTATATAGCCCAATATCACAAATGTTACATTTGTCTCAGTGGTCTTCACAGTGTGTACAGAATATCAGTATGACAATACGACACCCTCTGTCCTTAGACCCTCACATCGTACAAGGAAAAACTTCCAAAGAAAACCCAGTTTAAAGGGAAAAATGGGAGAAACCTCAGGGAGAGCAACAGAGGAGGGATCCCTCTCCCAGGACGGACAGACTGCAATAGATGCCGTGTGTAAATTGAAAAGATAATACATTTGCAACATAGGTAGTCCAAATGTTTGGAAATGCATGTGTGTATAATAGGAAGATGAATCCACGAGGATATCCATCCAGGACCTATGATCCAGGACCACAGCCACGACTCAAGATCCAGCGCTCGCGATCCAGGACACAGGACCGCAGGATCATCCATGACTCCGGATCCCAGCATATATAGACCCCAAAAAGAAAGACATTTGGGGAAGCTGGGTTAATCGGAACATGAGAGTACACGGGTATAGACAGAGAGAAGGAAGAAGTAAGATGTCCCCCGACAAACTAAGCCTATATCAGCAAAACTAGGGGCTGAATCTAATCAGCCCTAACTATAAGCTTTATCAAAAAGGAAGGTCTTAAGCGCACTCTTAAAAACGGATAGGGTGTCTGCCGCCCGAACACAAACTGGAAGCTGATTCCACAAATGTGGAGCTTGATAAGAAAAGGCTCTGGCTCCCATTGTACTTTTAGAGACTCGAGGTACAACCAACAACCCTGCATTCTTGGAACGCAATGCCCTAGTAGGACAGTAGGGTATAATGAGTTCTTTAAGGTAAGATGGCGCCTGCCCATTAAGGGCTTTGTAGGCGAGAAAAATGCAAGAAGACTTTTCTTTTTGTCGCTGCTTTTAATTGAACTATTCACATCTTAGACTGCACTGTAACTTTTATCCATGTATTTTTTCTGTTAATGTTTATTTTATTATCTTTTATTTTTAATGACTGATTTGAAATGCCATTTTCTTAATGTCTTGAGGAGAAATGAGCAAGGAGAGGGGAGAGATGAGAGATAAGCGAGGAGAGAGAAGAGAGGAAAGATGAGCAAGGAGAGAGGAGACATGAGAGATAAGCGAGGAGAGAGGAGAGATAAGCGAGGAGAGAGAAGAGAGGAGAGATGAGCAAGGAGAGAGGAGACATGAGAGATAAGCAAGGAGACAGGAGAGATGAGCAAGGAGAGAGGAGAGATGAGAGATAAGTGAGGAGAGAGGAGAGGGGATTGTATACCTTAGCTGGTTCTCTTATGACGCTGATTTTTAAATGCTTTGACTAGTGTTTGCCTTAAAGTAAACCTTTAAGCTGCAAGTTAGTTTTGATGTTATAGTTTGATAAATGAGATTAACTAATGATTAGATGTTAAAACATATTAGTTTAAATTGTTTTGCTGTTATGTATCTGTGATTGTATGTGTGTTCATTATTATGCTTTTGACAAAAGATGCTCCAAACACTGACGAGAGATGATTTCTCTATTATGATTGGCTGTATCAATCATTGTGATTGAATGTTTCAATCTTATTATGTTGTTCTTAATGTGATTGTTATTGATGTAATTGATATTGTGTAAGTCCACACTCAAATCTGAAGATTCCCATTGATTGAAGTACTGAACAAATTATTATTAATTAAAGGTTTCTAGATTATCAAAATTAATAAAAAGAGAGAACTGTTGGGGAAATATTTTCCAAAGCCCATGACTTTGACCCAGTTGATCAGCTCTGTCCTGACTGAGCACACACACCTGTTCCTGGGCTCTCAGTGTTCTCCCTGTTCCTGCCTGTTGGCGTCAGCTGATAGAGGTGTTATGATTCTATCTTGTTATGCACAATGTTGATTATTCTCTCTGAACTAGCTAAACACATGGGTCGGGGGTAGCTCTACAGAATTGATTGTGGCATCTCAACCGTGTGGTCAGACCACGGCCCGTGACATGTCTCCGGCCAAAGCTCCAAATAAACCGTCAGTGTTTGCCATCAAAGCTCCAGCTCTCCTCCTGTCTCTTTGAGTCCTGACTCCAGTTGCTTCAGAAGTTTCCCCCACAATGAGTACATTGTGAGAAAATTGTAATATATACAGTATATGGTGGAAAGTATTGCATTGAATGTATGAATAACACGTTTAAATGAATACATAAAAGGTGTGAATAAATACCTTTAAGAAACTGATAAAAGGTATAAATAATGATCCGCAGCATCAGGACTAAAGCCACCAGACTCGGGGACAGTTTCAATCAGACTATGAACCACCTGAGCTCTGTGAAGAACATCCGTAAACATTCATCTGTTCTCATCAAACAATTTATTTATCTAAATAGTTATCACTGTAATAAACCGTATTTAATTTAATCTTACAGTACAATATTACATTTTACATTATGTTCTTGTATATATCATTTCCTATTTACGTGTATATAGACTGAATATAGAAACATTTAAAGTAATGGAGAAGTGGTAATCAAAATATTGAAGTTTTATTGGTACATTTAGTTTGGACACAACACAAGACAAAGTCAGTGGTTAAAACATATGAGCGAATACGCAGCATGTATACATGATTCCTTTAAAAAATGTATTCTGTTACAAATACTAATGACCTGTAGGAAATGTAATCAGTAACCCCATCCAAGTATCACAATAAGTACAACAACTTGATTTAACCCAAGTTACTTTTGGATGAGCCCAATTCAAAACCTTTATTTATCTAGGTGAAATCCCTAGGGAGACCTGCAGCAGTAGGTTCCAAAACTAGCAGAGCTGACAGGCCTGCTCCCACCGCAATATACAGCCGCTGTACGGAGGAAGATAAACCCCGCCTTACTCCAAGTCCCTCCCTCTTTTTAAAATAGCCGGACCCCCGGGGGGTCCAGGGAGGATCCCCACGACTCGAGAAAACGCCAAGCCACGCCCCTCCGCGACCCCCCCCCTATTTTAGGTGCCAATTAAACCGTTATGCCCCATCAGGATGCGCTTCCGTCGCCGGAGCAGTCGGGGGTGTCCGGCAATGCAATACGGGAGCCCACTTGTCGCATATTAGACAGCAAAGCGAGTATTCGCTTACCCGTGTACTTATACTCAGTGGGGGGGGGGTGTCCACAACCGCATATTAAGGTGAATGGGGCATGGGGGGGTGGGGTGTCAGTCAACCCAATATGTTATCCCACTTACCCAATATTTGTAGTATTGTACTTAAACTTATGGGGGGGGTGTCAGTCAACCCGATATGCTATCCTACTTACCCAATATTTGTGGTATTGTACTTAAACTCATGGGGGGGGTGTCAGTCAACCCGATATGCTATCCCACTTACCCAATATTTGTAGTATTAAACTTAAACTTATGGGGGGGTGGGGGGTGTCAGTCAACCCGATATGCTATCCCACTTACCAAATATTTGTAGTATTGATACTCAATGACTGTCCACCCTGACCATATGCTAGCTCACTTACTCTATATATCACATTCAGTTAATGATAACTCAATGACTGTCCACCGTGACGATATGCTGGCCCGCTTACTCTATATATCAAATTGGGTTATTGATGGCTCAATGAGGGTCCACCCTGATAATCTGTCCATTTCATCCACATTTGACTCGTGAAATGTACTTGAAATGTACAGGAATCCGTCCATTTCATCCACATTTGACTACTCATGAAATGTACAGCAGAGTCACTGCTGTAAGCAGGGTCCCACACACACAGGCAGAGATCCAGGGTCATGCACATGGCTTTCTTACCCAGCAATAAGTGTGTGAAAGCTGGGTCAAAGTTATGTGAATACAGCAGCAGCAGCAGGCTGTGACACAGAGGTACACAATGATGTGTACACTGGGTCATTCAGATTGTGCTATTTCTGAATAAATAGCACATTCTGAACATATGTCAAACGGAGATTCCTATTAAAAGTTATCAATTAATAGCAAGATTTGACATGGACAAACAGGCTATTTCACAGGACACAGGCTATGTCAGACTTCCATGACATAAACCGGGAAAAGCACCTCTCTGTGGTGGCTCACAGAGCCCCAAATGACGGACTAAGCAGCTCAAAAATGATTTAAAACCGTTTGAAATTACTGCCGGGTGCTGATGGAAAGCAGGCGATTGTTTTCCCCAGGAATAAGTGTTTACAAGGCGGGTAAAGTGTTCCTGCAGCCCCTCCATGATGGTAATAATGATTAGAAATCATTTCCAGGGCAGAAAGCTGTTTTTAAAAGTGAAAAAACGATTTGTCAATGTGAGAGCCCACTTCAGGGCTCCCACATCTCAATATGGAAGCCCACTTGTAGATATACCTATGGGGATTGGGGCGATGTCCCACATCTCAATATGGAAGCCCACTTCTCAATATTATTAATAATTCCAAAATAATAATGATAATAATTTGTATAACTATTAAATATGCACCCATATTGACTTGGGTCACATAAAACAATTAATTCAAGGATCTCAAGATTTGATGCCAAGGGTGGGATTCGTACACCCGCTCTCACCACACCAAGGAGCGACTCTCATTCCATTGCCCCACAAGTGGCGCTAAAAGCTTATTGAACAAAAGTATCATATATAGTCTCCACTATAAAGTAAAAAGACATTTCTCTATCGTTTTGGCGATCAAAATTGACAAAGAAACACATCAAATCACATCTACAAATCAATACGAAGCTAATGAAACCATTTACAGACTCCTGAACGCGTGTTTACAAGTTTTAAAACGTAGCAATGGCTTTTCAAATCACACCATTGTGTGATATATGATTAATATGATTAATATGATGAAATTAATGTGTATAATGTTTTTAAATGTTCCCAATGATTGTTCTTATAATGTTTCTTAAATGTTTTTGTATAAATGTATTTGTTCTGCTATATAATATGGAGTTTCGAATCCGTGTCACCCGTGTAGCGACCTGGATCGCCTCAAGCTTATAGCTGTATAGTCTATTATAAACATTCTGAACGGCACATTTACCTGTGTTTTCCACCATCAAAATGTACAAACGACACATCAAATCACATCTATAGATGAAGACGAAGCGAATGGAATTACTCGCAGACTCCTAGTGTGTGGAAATTGAGACGTGAGATCTCTCTTTTTTTTCTGGGCTAACCAGAAATGTAAATAGTGCTCAAACAGAAAAACTAGACATGCTAGGAGTCTATGGAGTACTTCCATTCGCTTCGTCTTGATCTGTAGATGTCATTTGAGGCATCGTTTGTCCATTTTGATGGTGGAAAGCAAAGGGAAATGTATTTTGCTCATTGAAATTGTTAAAGTGAAGCTGAAAGTGACGTCACTGTTGAGAAACGGAGAGAGCAGGGGAGAGAGATCTCACCAGTGGCGGCTGGTGGAAAATATTTTTGGTGGGGCTATTGATAGAGTGAGTAAAACATTTTCTTTTGGGAGAAATGACCCCTTACATTAGGACTTCTGGTGATGTAATGGCGCGTTTCCAGTGCAGCGCGGAGCTCGCTTTTAATGCTGCGTTCAGACCGGACGCGATGCGAATATTCGCTTCGCTCTAAACGCTCCTATCGCATCGCTCTAGTCCCTCGAGTTTCACCGCAGCTGCCAGCTGTGTTTACTCGCATCATTCAAACAAGACGCGCTGGCTCGGGAGCTACAACTACAACAAAATGAACATATTTTACTGTGATTACATTGTAATACACGTTTCTAAATGATGCCGAAGTAACAACACACTGATACCGGTTAGTAAAAACCATGAATTAATGCTTTGACAAGTCTGCAGACAGTCGGCAGGCGAAAAACCTTTTAGAATGCTTGTTTCCTGAATGGAGCTTGGCTAAGCTAACGCTATATATGCTCCGACCGTCCACACTCACAACAACGGCCTACAGACATAAATAAACCAGCGACTGTATTCTCCATGACACAGACAATCTGTGGTTTGTACTTGTTTAACTTTTGTCTAGTTTCTGAACAGATCGTATCTGTCCCCGGCTGTTTGAAGAGCAAGCATGTGAAACAAAAGATAGCATTTACCTGTTTGCATCAAGCTAGCCATGTGAGAAGCCGTGTTGATACGTTTTGTCTTTTTCACGAGCTTGCTGTGATATATACAAATCGGGTTGGTCCGTTCCAAGGTCTTTAAGTATCAATTTATCTCCAAAACTTCTCCTTTCAAAAGGATTTGAGAGTAGCTCTTGGGTGGACCGAGGTTCCGGCGACTCCACCTGCACACCATTCTCATCCAAATACTGCGTCACCTTGGTCACTCACGAGTCTAAAAAACAACTCACGTCAACGCACGTAAGCAACATGGGCACCAACGTGAGCGCCCACGTGACCAAAATATTTGACGGCGCTGATTGGCTGAAATTATGTTTCGGCGGCACAGTTTACTATTGAGACTTTTGCAACGTGCTGGTTGCTGCTGTTTCGCTCGGGGGCTCTGCCCGGTAATGATAAACTAATGCCATGGGCAAGGCCAGGCAGGAAACAGGTAACTTTAGACATCGTAACACAATTTTAAACGAGATTGTATTGTAGATTATACATTTTGTGATGCCAATTGTATGATATTTACCTTGTTCATTAAAAATTAAAATATAAAATATATATATTTTTTAAATATATTTTTTTTAAATATATTTTTTAAATTTAATATTTATTTTTATTTTTTATCTGGCAAGAGGTGGGGCGGCGCCCCTAGCGCCCCTATGGGCCGGCCGCCACTGGATCTCACGTCTCGATTTATACACACTATGAGTCTGGCAGTACGTCCATTCGCTTCGTTTTCATCTGTAGATGTGAATTGATGTGTCGTTTGTACTGGTGGAAAACAAAGCTAAATGTCTCGTTACTCTATTGACGAATCTATAAAGCACACTTATTCTCCATAAGCTCTCAGCGCCACTTGTGGGGCATTGAGATAAGCACTGGTTCAGTAGGTAGGTCCGGGTTCGAAACCCACCCGAAACTTGTAGTTTTATTATATAATATAACATGTATTATTCAACAATAATATAGATATTATAGATACTATAATATATATATTGTGGTGCACTTTTTTTTTAATTCAAATATTGCTATATCTGCAATCAAAGTCAGTCTGTGTGTGTGTCTGTGTCTCTCCTGTCTGTCTGTCTGTCTGTCTGTCTGTCTGTCTGTCTGTCTGTCTGTCTGTCTCTCTCTGTCTCTCCCCCTCTCCCCAGCCTGCTTGCGAGGGCGAGGGGCAGTTTACACACACACACACAGCTGCTACATGCAGCAACACACACACACACACACACACAAAAAATGTATCCGAAAATAGTGCCTCATATGTGGGTAGAGTCCCCTGACAACTCCCCTTACATTCCTCCAGAGTCAGAAAAAGTATGTTAACTTTTGGAAGAACCAGAGGAAGGGGTGAAAATGGATGAAATGTATCCGAAAATAGTGCCTCATATGCGGGTAGAGTCCCCTGACAACTCCCCTTACATTCCTCCAGAGTCAGAAAAAGTATGTTAACTTTTGGAAGAACCAGAGGAAGGGGTGAAAATGGATGAAATGTATCTGAAAATAGTGCCTCATAATGCATAAACTTAAAGTTTTTGAAGAACCATACTGGGGGGTCTCCAGGCAACACATGTACCGGGGCCAGAGTGCACATGGAGCGGGGAGACATTCCTCCATGAAGTGAGGCAGCCGTTTTTCTTCTGAGTCCTTTCAAAAACCGACTTCCGGTTTCCGATTTCGTGCAGACAGTAGTCTTTTACACCATCAAAATGGACAAACAATGCATCGAATGACATCTACAGACCAAGACGAAGCTAACCGAAGTACTCACAGACTTCTAGCGTGTGAAAAACGTGTGCAAAGTATCCGCAAACGGACCAGTGACTGTGATGCTATTTTTGCTGCTAGCGGTTAGCATTTTCAATGGAAAAATACATTGAATTGGCTGCCGTTAGCTTAGCGACTAGCGGTTAGCATAATATTAGTATTTCACACATTCACTGTTCACCCTGACATAAATTATAATGTAACCCATTATCCCTCTCTTAATTCAACACAATTGTTTTATATTTAATGATTCCATAATAACTAAACCTAACTAACTTAAAAGTATCCCTCTCTCAATTCAACTCATTTTAAATAATTTTCGCATTTCCATTAAAAGGTCTCAGGCATAAATTATAATGTAACCCATTATCCCTCTCTTAATTCAACACAATTGTTTTATATTTAATGATTCCATAATAACTAAACCTAACTAACTTAAAAGTATCCCTCTCTCAATTCAACTAATTTTAAATAATTTTCGCATTTCCATTAAAAGGTCTCAGGCGGGTATCACACCCGGATCCCCCAGAGCAAAGACCAACGCCTATCTCAGTACAACACAGGGCCGCTTAGAGATTACAGGGAAAAAAGTCTACTATATATGGATATATTTATCAGTATGTATATCAACGGGACATTTTCATATCTTTTCCGCCATCAAAATGTATAAACGACACATCAAATCACATCTACAGACCAAGACGAAGGGAATGGAAGTAATCCCTGCGTGTGAAAAACGTGTATTTTATATTTAATAGTTACAAAATGAATAAACCTATTACCCTAAAATACTATAACACTAACTATACAATAATCAACTTCAAATACGGCACCGTACCGCATGGAAGCGTGACCTTTGACCTTTGGAGCTTTGTTACATTTCAAGCCGTAAACTTTGACATTAGGAGCAGCAGAGGCATCAATCTGCATGTAATTTTTGAGCCGGTTCTAATGAGAGCAAGTTCAAAGCGGTCGGACCTTCCTTTGCGCCGTCGAGGGTACTATCGGCATTGCGAATGTGACCTCTGACCTCGGTTTTGACCTTGTCGAAGGTCGCAGGGTCCCCAAATTTTGTAAGCGGGTTCCACACACGTTAACCAACACACTCTCAAGGTTTCGGAGCGCCAACCACATTCTTTAAAATGTTTTCATTTTCTACCCCTCTCCACCACAAGCCTGTCAGACCCTTAGCTTATGAGAGGATTTTGTGAGAAAGTTTGACATTTAATTGAATAAACATTTCTGGGTGGGTAAGGGTTCCCATATTTGATCATATACTGATCTGGGCCCTATTTAGAAGACCCTGAATAAAAAATTAGGACCCCATATTAGGTTGACGGACACCCCCCCATAAGTACAAGTACACAGTAAGTGAATACTCGTGTTACTGTGTAATATGTGGAAAGTGGGACCCCATATTTGGTTGACGGACACCCCCGACATGACAAATATTTGGAAAGTGGGACCCCATATTGGGTTGATGGACACCCCCCTAAGTATAAGTACACAGCAAGTGAATACTCGTGTTAATGTGTAATATGTGTAAAGTGGGACCCCATATTGGGTTGATAGACACCCCCCCCCATAAGTACAAGCACACAGTAAGTGAATACTCGTGTTACTGTGTAATATGTCCATGCCGGCACTAGAGTGCTTTCCACATGAAGACATATAAACATAAACAACAGAACAACAAAAGGACATCATACAGCACAATTACAGGGATTACAATTTACATATCTAACCACATGTACAGATAACAACAGCATCTGATTGTGTAGCATCCAACCGAGCTTTAAAAACATGTAGTGGTACTAGCTTGGTAATTTTCCATTCTTTCCACCTCTAAAAACTTTCTTCCCTAAGACAGTCCTAGCACTTGGCACATTTAATAAAAAAACAGCATTCAATCTCAGGCAATAAGTAATTTCAATTCGCAGAGAGATCAGGGAGCAGATATAAGATGGTAGTTTATCCAACATGGCTTTGTAAATGAAAAAGTACCAGTGACTGAGCCTCCGTACAGTAAGTGATGGCAAAACCGCCTTGGTATACAGGGTACAGTGATGCGTAAGTGCTTTACAATTTGTCACAAATCTCAGTGCGCTGTGATACGCAGCATCTAAGTTGCTCAGGTAATAGGCAGGTGCATTCATATAGACCAGATCACCAGAGTCCAGCACAGGTGAAAAGGTCACAGAGCCTTTTCCTGGCCTCAATGCAGAAACAGGACTTATTTCTGTAAAATAAACCTAGCCTAACCCTCAGCTTTTTAAGCAGGTTATTTACATGACATTTAAAAGTGAGACAATCATCAAGCCAGATACCAAGGTATTTGTAACAGGCAACAACTTCAAGTTGTATTCCTTGCATAGTTACAATATCCAAAGCAGTCTCTGGTATATTTTTAGCTTTAGAAAAGAGCATTACCTTGGTTTTCTCAACATTTAAAAGAAGCTTTAGTTCAGAGAGCTGAGTCTGAATAATGTTAAAAACTGCCTGTAATTTAACACCAGCCTCGTTAATTGAGGGACCTGCACAAAACATCACGGTATCATCCGCATAAAAATGTAAGGTTGAATAATAGTGGACCTAAAACAGAACCTTGAGGAACACCATTAGTAATGTTTAACCACTCAGAAGACAGCCCATAAAAGTGAAAACATGGGGACCTTTCAGAGAGGTAGTTCACAAACCACCCACTGCATGGCTGGACATGCCTATACTGAGTAGCCTCTGCTTTAAGATGAGATGATCGACGGTATCAAACGCTTTGGACAGGTCAACAAATAGAGCTGCACAACTCTGCTTATTATCTAAAAAACTCACCACATCATTCACCACTTTCATCGTGGCAGTGATGGTGCTGTGCTGCTTTCTGAAGCCTGACTGATGTTTAGACAGGATGTCATTGTTACATAAAAACTCCTTTACCTGTTCACTCACTAGGCGTTCAAGAGCCTTAGCCAGAACTGACCACTTAGAGATGGGCCTATAGTTATTTAATAAGGTGGCCTCACCTCCTTTCAGTAAAGGCAGGACATACGCTGACTTCCATACTTTAGGAATTGTGTTAGTGCTGAGGGAGAGGTTAAAAAGAGAAGTGAGAGGTGGAGCAATACAATCTGCAGCTATCTTTAAAAAGAAAGGTTCTACGTTGTCCGGGCCGGTCGGTTTCTTAGGATCTAGCTTGGTTAAAGCTTCATGAACAACATCAACAGTAAAAGGAGTAAAACTGAAAGGGTTTTCCAGACCACATTGTTCAGAGTCACAGACTGTGGTGTTCACAGAAAAATAGTTAGAAACAGAATCAAACAGAGAGCCACAGGACACAAAATGCTTATTAAAGCAATTCAGCATAGTAGCCCTGTCCGATATAGAGCCAGATGCTGTGGTAAGGCACGGAGGTAGCTCATTACGGATACCAATCAATCAATGTTTATTTATATAGCGCAATATCACAAATGTTACTTTTGTCTCAGTGGACTTCACAGTTTGTACAGAATATCAGTATGACAATACGACACCCTCTGTCCTGAGACCCTCACATCGTACAAGGAAAAAATTCCGGAGAAAACCCACAGATACCACCGGTGGATATCGATTTTATGTCTTTCCAGAATTTTCTAGGGTTGTTAGTTTGTTTGTGGAAACTGACAGATAATACTTAGATTTAGCACTTTTGACATGTGAAGTGAAGCTATTCTTTAGCTGCCTAAACGCAGCCACTCTACCTCTGAGCCTGATTGCCTAGCCTTTGCCCAGGCCTTGTTTCTCTCATGAAGGAGACTGGACAGCTCAGCAGAAAACCAAGGATTGTCTCGTCCCTTCACTCTGAATGTACCCAGGGGTGCATGTCTATCAATGATCTCCATAAAACCAAGATACAAATAAATCCATGAAGTTTCTACATCAGCACACAGATCCATTTTCCCCCAATCAAACTCAAACAGATCATGAACAAAACCCTGCTCCACAAAATGTTTAGTGTCTCCCTTTATGATAATACGAGGTTTACCCTTTTGGACTTTTGTGTCCCTAATTGTGGCTACAGCACAGTGGTCACTCACATATTTAGCAAATACTCCCACAGATGAGTATTTGTGGGGCATAATATTCAATGCAAAACAAATAAAAGACAAGAGAACATATATACTGTATATCATATATCAAGCATCATCAGTATTTCTGTTTAACCTGTGTAGCCCGGAGCCTGTTTTTCAGGTCTCAGGCTCGAAAATGACATTCCTAGAACAAATGACCATATCATCACTTCTAAAAGAGGGAAATTAATAATCTTCTTTCTCAAAGCAATGATAAATCTGTGAGTTGGCTGTAGAAAAGTCAGAATCAATATAGAATGTGGTAACACTTTATATTAAGGTACACAAATTAACCATGACATAGTTGTTAATTAACATGCATATTAGCAGTATATTGGTTCTTTATAAAACTCTTATTAATGCCTTATTCTACATGTCCATATTCTCCCAGTACTAGGCCATTAGTTGAGAGTTAACCCTCTAATTAGTGCTTATTTATTGCAAGTAAGGAAATTGGACATGAGTTTTGGTCTTAATATGCTCTGCTCAATATGGGCCTAATAAGACAGTAGTACCACAATAATAGTAATTCTCCCATAATAACACTTAACAAATATGATCTATTGTGTCAGGGTTGAGCGAAGCAGGCAGGACCCAAACGCAGATTCAAACAGAAAAATACCTTTATTTCAAGGCTAAGGTAACTGTCAAAGAATATTTTAAGGAGATCTCTTTGTGTTCTGAGGTTTTCAGCTTTTCTGGTAGACTGTTACCAATCACAAAGCATTTAGTTGAGTCGCATCTGCCCTGTCTGTAACTTGAGGAGAACAAAGGTCAAGAGGTCCTCTGTCTTCCTGTGGGGGAAGTTTGGACCATGCGAGTTGGTAATAGCGGGCTCTTAGGTCCCTCCTTTTCTGATGTATAGATCTGTGTTCCTGTCTTCCTTTGTCCAGAGTTGATTTGGTTGCTGCACATGCAAGTGTGAATATACCTTCTGAACTCTCCGGACGTATTTCTCTCTCAATAAATATCAGTGTGTTGACTAAAGACGCTCCAGTTTCCATCCTTTCTCGAGCCTTGGTTCTGCATTTCTGCACAGAAGTTTCATCGCAAATTGGCGTTGTCGGCAGGATATCAAAAGATCTTCAGAGACTGGTAAGTGTAATTTCAAATCTATATTTGGACATTGCCTTACCAGAATCTGTGATTGACGGTATCATAAAATTACGTGTGAAACTGAGCGGCTGCATTTTTTTTGGTTTCTCTACTCTTTACATTTGGGGGTTTAATCATAACCTGAAGAATCGGTGTCTAGGGGATTTTGTCCTGGCCGATTTTCCCTGTGTTTTCCGATTTACCATATTTGGGGGTAATAATAACCTCGGAATATCGATTTTGACTGATTTCCTCTGTGTGTGTTTCCTGGAATTAAATTACCAGACAACTACACACAGCAAATATTTCGAGAGACCTTAAAGAGAGCATCAGTAAAGTGGACTTCTGCATTAGGAGCAATGTGATATATTTGTATTGAAACAAATCGCCGAATTCTGGAGGTCTCAGTGGTCAACTGGTTGAATCAACGGCACGCATCGCCTCGAATCTGCCTGCTGCTGCAGAAAGGGTGTGTGTGATTTCTCCTCCCCTGCGGGGAGCCGCAGGTAGTGAGGAGGAAGCACAGAGTGCCACATATTCTTTTCCTCACACCATGTCGATTTGGAACTAAACAAAACGGTCATTAATGGGAAGGGTGGTACACGAGAATGTGACATAGCGCTGTGTTTCATAACTTATGAGTTGTTGAATTTGGCTGTTGTTGGAAGACAGGGTACTGGATAAATAAAAAGTCTATGCTCTCCGGATCGGGGGGGGGCAAAGCACCACTAAATTAGCATAGTGGTTGTTGATTTGAGAATAAATGTGTTATTGCTCTTCAACAGATTCCGTTCTTAGCACTTGTACAAGTATATATGAGTAAGAAGGCACTCATATTAAACAGATATTTCCCTACCCCCTCTGAGACCTCTCTATTCGGATTAAATTAAGTTGGAGGAGTTTTCTGTCACGCAGGTGTTTGTTACGAGTTCATGTTTGTTTGTCTGAATTGCAGTGTTTGTTTTATTGTACTAACCGTTAAACATGGGTAATACTGTCTCCACAAATGATTCAGTTGGTAAGAGGAAAACGAATTCACGCAGCAAGACACTTCCAAAAAATCCTATTACAGACAGCCACTACACGCACATGTTTTCCCCTAATATGCTGCCTGGAATTGTCGGAAGAAGCTTGGATTGGTCTAAAGTTATGCCGTTTACCTCGTTACTTTGTGAACACTCACAACAGAATAATCAGAAAGGGAAGATTCAATTTGATTGGCCTTTAACTGGTACTTTTGACATGGGCGTCTTGTGGCAGGCATTTAAACTGCTTGAAAATGACCCGAAGTCCTCCTGGGATGTAGGATACATGAAGGAATGTGTTAAAGCTTGGATGGCTATTGCAGAAAAAAGAGGTTATGATGAGCAGAAAAATGGAAAATCAGTTGGCACCGAGCGAGGCTCCATTGAGCTCAAGGCTTTAATTGATAGAGTTTCTAAATGTGCGGCGAGTTGTCATTTGCTTAGCCTAGAGGCTGCTTTTGATGTTAAATCAGAGAACATGTCCAGAATTAAGGAAAGACATGGAAAGGACGTTGCAGCCATTGCTAAATCAGTTATGTACGATTGGCTGAAAAGACAAGGAAAGGCTCCCAGCCCCTCTCAGCTAATTTGCATCTTAACAGACGCCGGCCTGATGGAGGAAAAGCAGGCTGTAGCTCTCTGTACAAAAATAATTCCCGCGACAGAACTCTCAAATCCTGTTGCGGGAAACTCCGATGATGATCTGTTAATGACAGCTGCAGCTATCATGAATGAAAATGGGTTGAGATATCAGTCAGGACATTATAGAGAACCATCAATCAATCAATTAATCAATGTTTATTTATATAGCCCAATATCACAAATGTTACATTTGTCTCAGTGGTCTTCACAGTGTGTACAGAATATCAGTATGACAATACGACACCCTCTGTCCTCAGACCCTCACATCGTACAAGGAAACACTTCCGAAGAAAACCCAGTTTAAAGGGGAAAATGGGAGAAACCTCAGGGAGAGCAACAGAAGAGGGATCCCTCTCCCAGGACGGACAGATGTGCAATAGATGCCGTGTGTAAATTGAAAAGATAATACATTTGCAACATAGGTAGTCCAAATGTTTGGAAATGCATGTGTGTATAATAGGAAGATGAATCCACGAGGATATCCATCCAGGACCGATGATCCAGGACCACAGCCACGACTCGCGATCCAGGGCTCGCGATCCAGGACACAGGACCGCAGGATCATCCATGACTCCGGATCCCGGCGTATATAGACACCAAAAAGAAGACATGTGGGGAAGCTGGGTTAATGGTAACATGAGAGTACACAGGTACAGACAGAGAGAAGGAAGAAGTAAGATGTCCCCGTCAAACTAAGCCTATATCAGCAAAACTAGGGGCTGAATCTAATCAGCCCTAACTATAAGCTTTATCAAAAAGGAAGGTCTTAAGCGCACTCTTAAAAACGGATAGGGTGTCTGCCGCCCGAACACAAACTGGAAGCTGATTCCACAAATGTGGAGCTTGATAAGAAAATGCTCTGGCTCCCATTGTACTTTTAGAGATTCTTGCAACAACCAACAACCCTGCATTCTTGGAACGCAATGCCCTAGTAGGACAGTAGGGTATAATGAGTTCTTTAAGGTAAGATGGCGCCTGCCCATTAAGGGCTTTGTAGGCGAGAAGAAGAATTTTAAATTCTATCCTGTGTTCTATAGGGAGCCAGTGTAAGGCAGCCGGAACAGGAGTAATGTGGTCCCTCTTCCTAACTCTGGTTAGTACACGAGCCGCAGCATTTTGAATCAGCTGAAGCGACTGACTTCTTGGTACTCCCTGATAATAAGGAGTTACAATAATCCAGCCTAGAAGTAACAAATGCATGGACTAGTTTCTCTGCATCGCTTTGAGGCAAGATATGCCTGATTTTTGCAATGTTACGTAGATGGAAGTAGGCGGTCCTTGAAATTGATTTTATGTGGGCGTTAAAGGATAAATCCTGATCAAATATAACACCAAGATTCCTTACAGTCTCATTGGAGGCCAAATTAATGTCATTCATAGTTAGTATATCTTTAGATAATTTGTTTCGTAGATTCTTCGGGCCAAGTACAATAACTTCAGCTTTGGTCGTGTTTAACATCAAAAAGTTTAAGGTCATCCACATTTTTAAGTCCTTAAGGCAGTCTTGAATTTTATTTAGATGATTCATTTCATCAGGCTTGATTGCTAAATATAGTTGAGTATCATCCGCATAACGATGAAAGTTTACAGAATGATTCCTTATAATATTGCCTAACGGAAGCATATATAATGTGAACAAAATAGGTCCGAGCACTGAGCCCTGTGGCACTCCATGGCTAACTTTGGTTTGCGTGGAAGATTCATCGTTAACACGTACAAACTGAGAGCGTTCAGATAGATAGGACCTAAACCAACCTAAAGCAGTTCCCTGTATGCCAACCAAGTGCTCTAGTCTTTGCAATAGGATATCATGGTCGATAGTATCAAATGCAGCACTGAGATCGAGCAAAACAAGAATAGAGACAAGTCCCTTGTCTGAGGCTATTAGAATGTCATGTGTGACTTTAACCAGAGCTGTCTCTGTGCTATGATGTGTTCTAAAGCCAGACTGAAAATCTTCAGATAAATCATTGTTTTTTAAGTAATCACACAACTGTTTTGCGAACGCTTTCTCAAGAATCTTTGAGAGGAACGAAAGATTAGAAATAGGTCTATAGTTGGCTAAAACCTCTGGATCGAGGTTGTGCTTTTTAAGAAGCGGTTTTATCACTGCTACTTTGAATGATTGTGGAACATAGCCTGATAATAAAGACATATTCATAATATTTAATAAAGAAGTGCTAATTCATGGAAAAACTTCCTTCAACAGCTTAGTTGGAATTGGGTCTAACGCACGTTGATGGTTTAGAAGAGAGAATCATTGAATGTAATTGTTCAAGGTTAATGGCTGAAAAGCATTCTAGTTTACTATCTAGTGTAATATTAGAACTTACGTTTCCGGGAGCTGTTGATAACACTATACTGGTCAAAGGCAAGAGGTCATTAATTTTGTTTCCAAGAGTAACAATTTTATCGTTAAAAAAGCACATAAAATCATTACTACTGAGTGCTATGGGAATAGAAGGCTCAATGGAGCTGTGGCTCTCTGTCAGCCTGGCTACAGTGCTGAAAAGAAATATTGCATTATTCTTATTCTCATCTATTAATGAAGAGCAGTAGGCTGCTCTCGCTTTACGCAGTGCTTTCTTATATTCATTGGGAGTAATATGCCAGATTAAACAAGATTCTTCAAGTTTAGTGGAACGCCATATCCTTTCATAACCAGATATTAAGCAGCAGGAACAGAGTGCAGTGGACAGTGAAGACAGCAGCCCGTTACAAACCCCCTCTCATCGCCCTCCGCCACTCCGTTTACACAATTCAGGGACGCCGTACGGCAGCAGTTTTTAGAAAGTCTGTCCCGCGTAGAATTATCACGAGACTGCAAACATCTCAGAATATTAATTCTGCTGAAACTGTGACCGCCCCGAAAATTCTAATTGGAGAGGTTCCAGTTTATAAGCCTTGGACACCCGCTGAGGTCATGGATGTCACTAATCACGCTCCCAGTCCCACTAAAAGCCCAGATGAGTATCTGTCGTGGTTGACTAATGTCTGCTCAGTTTATAACTTTTTGGTTCATGATGTTAAACAGCTGGTAATCCTAACATACAAGGCAGATTGGCCCACGTGCAGGGACGAGTTTAAATTCCCTGACTGTACGCCTGCAGGTGACTGGCCTCTGACACAGACGCGTGACATGTGGATTCAAACCGTCGCTGCTTTGGCTATTAAATGGCTACATGCGCTAAGACTCACACAGTTTTTTTCCAAAATCAAAATATTCCAAAAAGTTGATGCCAGTGTGTGAGAGCACTTGTTTATTCAACAATATTTAGAAACATTGGAAGAGAAAGATCACAGTTTGACATTTAGAACATTACAGTATGATTCCAGATATTACCAGAAGAAGAAAAGAAGGCGATTGGTTTCAGATGTTTACCATTATAAACACAAGACGCCATTTTGTGAATCCAAACAGAAATGTTACATGTGTCTTTAAGAGAAGAGACCAAGTTAATCAGACTCTCAGACCTGCAGAGGAACCAGAGACACTGAGGAGAGACTCTCAGACCTGCAGAGGAACCAGAGACACTGAGGAGAGACTCTCAGACCTGCAGAGGATCCAGAGACACTGAGGAGAGACTCTCAGACCTGCAGAGGATCCAGAGACACTGAGGAGAGACTCTCAGACTTGCAGAGGAACCAGAGACACTGAGGAGAGACTCTCAGACCTGCAGAGGAACCAGAGACGCTGAGGAGAGACTCTCAGACCTGCAGAGGAACCAGAGACGCTGAGGAACCATCAGACCAGAATCCAAACCCAGCGTAGAGAGGTTCAGTGAATGTGGTTCTGATGGTGTGGATGTGGATCAGTTTGTCAGAGGAGACTCTGTAGAAGGAGAGAGAGCCAGCAGGATGATCCAGATACACTGCTACTCTACCAGAGAGGGAGGGGGGGGGAGACGAGGGGAGTGTTATGCTGTTATTGTGCCAGACACAGTAACGCGTATCAGAGCAGAACAGACTCCAGGACTGATCATTCTTTCCAAACCCACAGTCCTCTCTCTCTCCTCTCCTGCTGATTCCTCTGTGAGTCACTGATATATGAACCCCTCCTCTCCACTCGACCTCCCAGTAACAGCGACCAGTCAGAGCTTCTCTGCACATCAGCTGTTCGTAGAAGTCAAACCTCTCTAGATGATCAGGATATGTCTGCTCCCCTCTCACACGTGTCACCGTCCTGTTGTCCTCAGACAGTTGGAGTCCTCTGTGAGCTGTGTTTGAGTCCAGCTCCAGGTCACGGGCGTCTGAGGGAGAGGACAGCTGCAGGTTATCATCTGTTCATTTATTAACTACTCTACTGACTGACAGGAAGCCCTTCAGACTGACGTCTCATATTCACTGAGCAAGAGGTCTAACAAGCTGATCTGCATCAGCAGGTGATCCATCAAGGATCTCAGACCTAATGCTTATTATTGTAAAATAAGAGAGAGAGAGAGGAGGAGAGAGAGGATGAGAGAGAGGGGGGTGAGAGAGAGGGATGGAGGAGGAGAGAGAGGGAGGATGAGAGAGAGAGAGAGGAGGAGGAGAGAGAGAAAGGATGAGAGAGAGAGGGGGGGTGAGAGAGAGGGAGGAGGAGGAGGAGGAGGAGAGAGAGAACGGATGAGAGAGAGAGGGGGGGTGAGAGAGAGGGAGGGAGGAGGAGAGAGAGAGGATGAGAGAGAGAGAGTGGGGGTGAGAGAGAGGGAGGATGAGAGAGAGAGGGAGTAGGAGAGAGAGGGAGGATGAGAGAGAGAGGGGGGGTGAGAGAGGGAGGATGAGAGAGAGAGGGAGTAGGAGAGAGAGGGAGTAGGAGAGAGAGGGAGGATGAGAGAGAGAGGGGGGGTGAGAGAGAGGGAGGATGAGAGAGAGAGGGAGGAGGAGAGAGAGCCCAGCTAGCGGGGAATGTTCTCACAACGTCGGCTACAGGTTCAAATAATGTTTTAAAGAAACGTTTTAATCTGATAGCATTTTTTCGCTCTGGGCTAATTCAGAGGCTCAGTGTTAGTCTTGTGTTTTTTTGTTGCTAAAAATGGTTCATATCATCAGTTTGCTGAGTTTCTTCCCGTTACATGGATGTGACACATTCATAGTTTATTAAATATTAAGAAGCCCTCAGACGCCGTTTCCTGCAGATGATGCGTTTTCCCCCCGGTACCGGGTGGATGGGATTCAACAGGTTAAACTCTTAGGTCCACTGAGTGACCCAGTAAGTTGTATACATGACATCGGCAACCAAACAAGCCTTACGCATTAGATACGATGACGTTTTAAACAAATATAAATGTACAATAAGGAACAAAAAACTAAATGAAACCCACATGAAACTTGAGGATATTGAGAAAGCCATTGATCAAAATCAATTCTGGGATCTGTGGAACAACTTCAACACAAAACAACCACAAGCATTACCCATCGAAAACGGTGACTGGAGAGAACATTTTGAAAGCTTGTACAAAGACGTACCAATACATCTAATGAATTCAGATCAATGTATTACAAAAGAGAAACTCCAAATATTAGAAGAAACTATTAAAGACAACCAAAAGCCCCTTGATTTCCCAATGACTTGGGAAGAGTTGACCACACAGACACAATCTCTCCGGCCAAGGAAAGCTTGAGGCCCAGACAACATTCAAAAGGAAATGCTCCGATGCAGCACCCCAGAGATGCAGGGTACAGTGTTAAAGCTGTTCAGTATCATATTGCAGTCAGGATGTTTTCATCTGGTGCAAAGGGCTCATTTCCCCCATTCATAAGAGTGGAGACAATCAGACCCTAAGAACTACCGTGGCGTCTGTGTCAGCAGCTGTCTGGGAATCAGACCCTAAGAACTACCGTGGCGTCTGTGTCAGCAGCTGTCTGGGGATCAGACCCTAAGAACTACCATGGCGTCTGTGTCAGCAGCTGTCTGGGGATCAGACCCTAAGAACTACCGTGGCGTCTGTGTCAGCAGCTGTCTGGGGATCAGACCCTAAGAACTACCGTGGCGTCTGTGTCAGCAGCTGTCTGGGGATCAGACCCTAAGAACTACCGTGGCATCTGTGTCAGCAGCTGTCTGGGGATCAGACCCTAAGAACTACCGTGGCGTCTGTGTCAGCAGCTGTCTGGGGATCAGACCCTAAGAACTACCGTGGCGTCTGTGTCAGCAGCTGTCTGGGGATCAGACCCTAAGAACTACCGTGGCGTCTGTGTCAGCAGCTGTCTGGGGATCAGACCCTAAGAACTACCGTGGCGTCTGTGTCAGCAGCTGTCTGGGAATCAGACCCTAAGAACTACCGTGGCATCTGTGTCAGCAGCTGTCTGGGAATCAGACCCTAAGAACTACCGTGGCATCTGTGTCAGCAGCTGTCTGGGGAAATTATTCTGTAGCATTCTAAATAAAAGAATACAAAAATCAAATTGGCTTCCTTCCAAAACACCGCACCACCGACCATGTGTATACCCTTCACACTTTAGTTAACAAACATGTACACCAAACACAACATGGTAAGATATTCACTTGTTTCATTGATTTCAAGAAAGCTTTCGACTCTATTTGGCACGAAGGGCTCTATCATAGACTTCTACATTGTGGTATAGGGGGCACAATTGCTGCTCCTGGCCTCTCCCTCCTAGATAGAGAGGTGAAGTGTCTGCTTTATGCCAATGACCTTGTTCTGCTGTCTCCTACTGAACAAGGACTCCAACAGCAGCTGGACACAGTAGACCAGTACTGTAAGGACTGGGCCCTGGCAGTCAATATGAAGACAACTAATGTCATGGTGTTCCAGAAACGCCCCAGATGTCAGGAGAACAAATACCATTTTACCATAAATAATCCTATCATGGAACTTAGTATGAGTTACACCTACCTCGGTTTAACCATAACAGCATCGGGAAGTTTCAACATGGCAGTGAATGCACTCAGAGAAAGAGCCAGAAGAGCTCTGAATGCAATGAAGAGAACATTTTATAATGTCCAAATTCCAATTAAAATCTATAACAGTGAAAAGAAGAAGTGAGCTTTCTGTAATGAAATGTATCTGTTGGTTCTGTTGGTTCTGTGTTCACTGTGTTGTGTTGTGGATCTCGTGTGCAGTGTAACCTGAGCAGCTCTGAGGATTCAAACTGAAAACACACTCACACTTCCTCACACCAGGTTTCAACCACTGCAGTCCACCATGGTCCATCCTGCAGGAAGACAACAGTTGGGTTCAACTTCATACACCTTCACTCAAATCCACCATTAAACAGGAAGCTGTCTGTCTCTCTGTCTGTCTGTCTGTCTGTCTGTCTGTCTGTCTGTCTGTCTGTCTGTCTGTCTGTCTGTCTGTCTCTCTGTCTGTCCGTCCGTCCGTCCGTCCGTCCGTCTGTCTGCCTGTCCGTCTCTCTGACTGTCCGTCCGTCCGTCCGTCTGTCTGTTTGTCTGTCCGTCTCTCTGTCTGTCTGTCCGTCCGTCCGTCCATCCATCCGTCTGTCCGTCCGTCTCTCTGACTGTCTGTCCGTCCTTCTGTCTGTGTGTCTGTGTGTCCATGCCTGAGTGTCTCCAGTCTCCAGAGTGGATCCTCCAGTCCAGCAGACAGCAGCTTCTCCCCTGAGTCTCCTGGATGATTGTAGCTCAGGTCCAGCTCTCTCAGATGGGAGGAGGGGTTGGAGCTCAGAGCTGAAGCCAGAGAAACACAGCCTTCCTCTGTGACCAGACAGCCTGACAGACTGAACACACACACACACACACACACACACACACACACACACACACACACACACACACACACACACACACACACACACACACACACACACACACACACACACACACACACACACACACACACACACACACACACACACACACACACACACACACACACACACACACACACACACAACACACACACACACACACACACACACACACACACACACACACACACACACACACACACACACACACACACACACACACACACACACACACACACACACACACACACACACACACACACACACACACACACACACACACACACACACACACACACACACACACACACACACACACACACACACACACACACACACACACACACACACACACACACACACACACACACACAGTTAGAGAGTAAACATTGAGGTTCGTGTGATAGTTAATGAAAGGAAAGTTGGAGGTTTCTGTGTTTCTTCTCTCGAAGTCTCAACTCCCCTGGCCAGGCAGCGCTGAGACGGCTGTGGTAAACTCAAAGAATTGAGAAACCAGACTTGAGATTTCCACAGAAGAGATACCAACTCACAGTAAGCAAAACGTACTTGGGAATTAAATGACTTTTGAAGTTGTATTGGTTAAAGAAAAAAAATGCAGAGAGGTGGATTTAGGATTTACACAGCTATGGTTGAAATCTGTTTATTATTGTCGTTTGATGGTTGTTTGTTTTGTTTGTTGGTCTTGTTTTATGTTGATAAATGTTTATACTGGAGAAATCACATGTATCTGCCTCGTAGTCTGCCTGAGAAGCTTAAGGTTTGACTGAGGGAATATTGATTTGCTTTGCTAGCCGATCCGATATACATGTTTTTGCTGGAGGAATCACTGTATCTGACCTCGTAGTCTTGAGTTCTGCCTGAGAAGACCCTAATGGCCTGTCTTACGGCCCCTACACCCGGCGGCGTGCGTTGAAGCTTGCCAGCGGGCATGTCTGTCGCTCGACCAACAACCAATCACATGAATCTCCCGTCCCAGACACACAAGCAGCGGTTTGATTGGCTAGAGCTTGTACTGGCATATGATTCGATTGGCTGACGCTTCCATCGAAGCTTCAAAAGTAGAACATTGCGCTACGCTTTGCTCCCACAATGCAGTTCGGCGAAGCGTGACGTGACCCCATTCAAAGTGAATGGGCAGAAGCGTTGAAGCTTCAACGCACGCCGCCGTGTGTAGGGGTGAGATTAAGGTTCAGGTTAAGGTTCAGAGATTTATTGGCTGAGGGGATATGATTTGCTTTGCTAGCCAAGTGCACAAAAACAGGGTGGAGGGGTCTGCCCATGCCCGTTCAGGTCCGTTCGGTAATTAAGAGATTAATAACCCGATCTGAGTTGAGGGAGTTAAAAAGCAGGGCTCAACGCTAACTTTTAAAAGTGGTTGCCAGGCAACCAGGCATCAGCTTTTGGTTGCCAAAACTGAAAATACGGTTGCCATTTTTAGTCACCTTATATTTTAAATAAATAAGATACTATACAGTTATACATCAACTTAATAATGAAATGCTTTACAATAAGTAATTTACACACTTATTTTAAACTTAAGCGGTAGTAAACTTCTCCACCCTCAATTGCTGGTATACTAAATACCAGTAGTGCAGCTGTTGTCATGTTCTTCACAGATCCCTCACACATGAATTGAGCAAGTCACTAGTTTCTTCATCATCCGTTGTCTCCCTTTCAAATTTGGGTTTTCTTGACCTTGGTGCTGACCCCCACCACAGACCCATTGGCCCTTCAGCATTGAAGTCTTGACCTTTGTGCTGACCCCCACCACAGACCCATTGGCCCTTCAGCATTGAAGTCTTGACCTTTGTGCTGACCCCCACCACAGACCCATTGGCCCTTCAGCATTGAAGTCTTGACCTTTGTGCTGACCCCCCACCACAGACCCATTGGTCCTTCAGCATTGAAGTCTTGACCTCTGTGCTGACCCCCACCACAGATCCACTGGCCCTTCAGCATTGACGTCTTGATTGGCCAGACTAATACATTTATAATGTTAAATAAATGAAAACCATTCACAGTAAGAATTAGATATTAATTATTAATGCTGTAAATTACCTTTAATATGTGTAACTATTTAAAATGTGTTACCTTTTTATAGAAGTGATTATATTTGTATGCCAATATTTTCCTATGGTAAAGTTTTGTTGTGCACTTTTATTTTGATAGTAATAAGATCGGGACTCTTATTTTGAAGGAACTTTTACCGGAAGTGAATGGACAACGAAGCAGAATGTACTTAATATATATTTGGTCTCTCAAGACTTTACACATTTCCTCTCTGCTTTTCGTTCGGGTTCACCTTGAGCTTTATCAGTTGAATCACTTTGAACATTCGTTTGAGATGTTGACGGGTTGGCCGAACTTTTTACCGCACAGTCAAACAACTTTATTTGCTTCGCCATTTTTTGTAAAACAAACACACGGAGCACCGCGCACGCGAATAACGGAGCTGACACACGGCGGCGTGCGTTGCCGCTTGGCGGTGGGCGTGTCTTGAGCTTGGGGAGTCAACGCGAGCAACCCGACCAACAATCAATCACATGAATGTCCCGCCCCGGACATACAAAGCAAAGCATTCATGCTACATCCATGCTGGCTAAATATACTGTCTATGCTTGCTAGCTGTCCATTCAAACGAAGTACACTGGATATAAAATCCCCAAACAGACGAAAACCTACCAGTTTCCCCCACTGTCTCTGCCACCTCCCCCCCATGCCTGGCTCCTCCGGTTTGTATCCCTGTCTGTAAAGAGGGACTGGTCATAGAGTACCGGGTGATTCCCTACCACCACGATAATTTTCTCCTCCATTTTTTGACATATGGGAAATAACTGCAGTCTGGCTTTCCCAGCATACACCCGGTTTGATTGGCTACTGCTTGTACTGTCAGATTTGCATACGCGGGATTTTATTGGCTGACGCCTCCGTCGAGGCGGCAAAAGTAGAACATTGCTCTACTTTTGCAGCGAGCACCGCGAGAAAAGCTACGCTTCGCTCCCACAATGCAGTTCGGCGAATCGTGACGTCACCCCATTCAAAGTGAATGGGCAGAAGCGTTGAAGCGGCAACGCACGCCGCGAGGTAACGTGCAACAACATTAACCTTTCTGTTGGTCGCTTGTTAGCAGACCCTTCACGCGATGGCAGAGCGAACAGGTTCAGGCAGGGCCCATAGTGATAGCCCTATAGTTTAAATCTACTACCCACACATGGAAATGTATTTAGGAACCTATCCATGTGATTTTTAGTGGGGGTCGACCTCAAATCCTCTAGGGGGTCCAGGGGCATGCCCCCACGGTAAGATTTTATTTTTTATTTTGGAGTTAAATGCATCAATCTGGTGCATTTTGAGGGGGAAATAAAGAGACTAGATCTATGGAAACACCTATATTAAACAGAACTGTATACATTTCAATAATCATAAAATCATGGCCATAACCAATACCATACCTTTTCCAATATGAACTTGTTTATTAATTTATTTTTGGTTCATTTATAGTTGTGAGTGTGTCTGTGCTCCTGAATCAGCCTCTCCTGTCTCCCTCCTCTCCCCCTGCTCCTCTTTGAGGCAGCAGCAAAGACTAGTTTTCTCTCAACAAGTTTTAAAAGTGTATCTTGCCTTTTTTCACCCAGTTAACTTTTTATTTATTTATTCATGCATATTTTACTAATCACATTACATTTCATTTAGCTGACGCTTTTATCCAAAGCGACTTATAATGACCGATTACAGGGACATTCTCCCTGGAGTAACTGAGGGCTCAGTGCCTTGCTCAAGGGCACACTATTGGTGGTGTTCCTGCCGGGATTTGAACCCACAGCCTTCCGATCTTCAGCCCACCTCACTATCCATTAGACCAATCACTACGCTCTCAAATGGAAATATGTGTTTACATAAATGGTGACCACACCGTTTGAGACTCACTGAGAACTAAGTTAACTATCTAAACACTCAGAGAGTCCTTTACCTCACCTGAGCTGAGCTTATCCCGAGCTTGAATGACACACAGAGACCAATCAAGGGCTTTGATTTGTGATCTGTATGACAGTGGCCATGTCGGCAGGCCACATCATGTGGACAGCCAGTCACCTTGTGTGAGGCAGGCCACTTAACAGGCCAGAAGGAGGCGAGATCAGTGCAAGGGAGCGAGGGATCATTGTCCACAAGTTAATCGATCGCAGATGGCGTCGTGGTCACGGACGAATACATTTTAAAAAAAAATTAAAAAAAAGTCCATGTGTGGGAAACCCTGGAGGTGATCTCTGGGGCCATAGATCTCGGCCTCCGTTACGGATTGTGTAGCTTCGTTGGTGGCGAAGTGAATGTAGTTTGTGCATCTGTCTGTGTTTTGGTTTGTCTGTCTCTGTTTCCTGTTTCAGTTTGAAAAGTGTTCCCCCTCCCATTTTGTCTGTTGCTGCTGATTGTGTTCACTTTGTGTCCTGTGTTGTCTCCTCCCCCCTCACCTGTGTCTTGTTGGTTTGATTGGTCCTGTGTGTATTTAGGTTCTGTTTCCTGTTAGTCTGGGTGTGTGTGAGATCCTTGTTGCTGGTGACTGTGTGCACGGGAAACAGTCATATTGAGGCTGTGTATCTTGTACCACAAAGGGGAATAAGTGCCCACACCGGGTTATATTTGAACTCTCCGTCTCTGCCTCCTTGCTTGGTCGGGCCGCTCAACGGTCAGCTTCACAGTGTGCCTTTTATCTATTCTTGTAATATTATGTTTGTTATAATGTTATGTTCATTGTGAAGCACTTTGGCAAACCCTCTGTTTTTAAAATGTGCTAAAGAAATAAAGTGCTTTTCACTGACCTGAGAGTCTCCAGTTCAGAGAGAGGACTCTCCAGTCCAGCCGACAGCAGCTTCACTCCTGAGTCCTGCAGGTCGTTGTTACTCAGGTCCAGCTCTCTCAGACTGGAGGACTGGGAGCTGAGAACTGAGGACAGAGCTGCACAGCTTCTCTCCGACAGGTCACAGCCACTCAGTCTGAGGAGGAATCAGTAACACAGAAAAAACGTATTACAACTAGTGGTGCACGATAATTATCGTCCCGATATTAGGAATTATGACGTCATCCCGACAAACCCGATAAAATTATTAATAGCCCCGATAATATACAATTTAGTTTTTGGGTAAAAAAAAGAAATAAAGAGATCCTGCGGTGTGGGTGGGTTGGGATGAGGGGCGCTTGTTTTTCACTGGGCTCCTCCCGTGTTGCCAGCACTGTGGTGTTAGTGGTTTAGAAAGAGGGGAGTTCTTCACAGAGCCAGCGCTCCCTAACTCGTGCCTGGCTGTGACGTAAACGGCGTGCGGCCGTGAAGCCAGGACAGCAAACAAACATGCCGTCGGTAGTATGGGACTATTTCAAAGTTTCAGAGTTAGATAGTTCGCTTGCTATCTGTATTAACAGATGCAGAAGTTCCACGAGGAGGGAAGAAGGCAACGAGCTATAATACTTCCAACCTGATCAGTCGCCTGAAACATCGCCATGGCTACGATGGTGTGTTAACAGCGTACGAAGACGCCTGCGCTGCTAAACTAGCGGCGAATCCAAAGCCAGCTGCAAAGGCACCGGGCTTTCACCTCTCCACGAGGCTTTTGGAAAAGGAGGAGACGCTCGTGTCCTTTGCTCACTACTGGTCTGTTTTTACCACCAGGTGTGCAAAAACTACAGGTACATTTAATATATGTATATTATATTACTTATCGGGTATCGGTATCGGTCTTGAGAAGCAGGAAGTTATCTGTATCGGTTTCAAAAAACCGATATCGTGCATCCCTAATTAGGGTCTGAGACCTAGGTCGGCGAAGACCCTATTGAAATTGGAAAAAAAACCGATAAACCTGCCGAAAACATGGAAAACGACCGACAAAAGCACAGAAAATGTTCGTAAATAATGACGGCTGATAGACCGCTGATAGACCGCTGATAGACCGCTGATAGACCGCTGATAGACCGCGTGAGCCCAGTCTCTGGAGTAACTAAGGGCTAAGTGCTTTGCCCACGTGACTGCAAATCGCATAATTGATATCGTAACAATCAGCTTAGTCGCTCGCGATAACCATGCAAAACCCACTCAAAACAGGGTAAAAAAGGGGCAAAGGCCCATTAAAGGTGTCCCAGTGGGTAGGCCGGACGGCTCTCTTAGTGGTCTCATCCACCTCAATGTTAAATCGAACATGATTGAAACTGGACGGATTATTTTTTGTTATTATTATTATTTGACTTTTTGAAACGCACTTTTGACCCCCGCAACATATGTGAAAATTCACCAAATGTTGCAGTCGCGTCAAAAGTGTGGCAACTTAAAGTACGTCATTGGTCCCGGAATTTTGCGTCAAAAATTGCGTAAGCCACGCCCACTTCCGTTTTTGACGTTAACTCCCCCTACTTTAATTTTCACGTAAACGAACGAAACTCGCCACGCATATCTAGGATGCGGAGACGAACCAAAAAGCCTCTTGGAGGGGTAAACAATAACGTACAGGAAGTCGGCCATTTTGAATTTGGTGTCGAAAAAAACGCGATTTATCGCGTTTTTTTGGCCTATTTCGGCGTACCTACGAAATCTATCTCCTCCTAGGGACTTTTATCGTACGCCTCGAAATTCGTCGGGTAGCTTCGCGAGACATGGGCAAGCTTAAGTTGTCACAGGAATTTTTTTCTTTCGCACGGCGTAGCCGTTATTTTCCGCCAAAGTTCGCGTTCGTACGATTTTTGGCGGTCCCTCGCCATGGAACACCATGATGTCATAACTCAAACTGACATTCTCAGAACGCCAC
Organism: Champsocephalus gunnari; assembly: GCA_036324595.1. Taxonomy (NCBI): domain Eukaryota; kingdom Metazoa; phylum Chordata; class Actinopteri; order Perciformes; family Channichthyidae; genus Champsocephalus; species Champsocephalus gunnari. Next base: position 2,442,548 of record CM070445.1, read on the forward strand.
CAAACTTCACATGATGGTTCACACCACAGCCCTGAACAGCTCTAGGTCAAATCTGATGTTACTTAATTTGGCGTTACCATGGCTACGGATCCTTCGCCATAAACAACGGTGTCGCTGTAAATCCAATGGACATGGTCCCATCGTCCCCCAATCTTCACTTTTATATCACTGGTCCATGCCTCAACAGCTCCAAGTGAAATCTGAAATCTCAACGTATCCCTCGCCAAAAAATCCGATGTTGTTGTAAGTCAATGGAAAATCGTCCAAACAGCACCAGACTTTAGATTATCATCAATGGTCCGGCCCTCAACAGCTCTACGTGAAATCGGAAATCTCAATGTATGCCGTTGCCATGGTAACGCACGCATCCCTCGCCAACAAATACCATGCTGTTGTAAATCAATGGAAAAGGTTCCAAACGGAACCAGACTTCAGACTATCATTAATGGTCCGGCCCTCAACAGCTCTAGGTGAAATCTGAAATCTCAATGTATGCCGTTTCCATGGAAACGCATCCCTCGCCAAAACATCCGATGTTGTTGTAAGTCAATGGCAAATCGTCCAAACAGCACCAGACTTCATATGATGGCTAATGGTCCGGCCCTCAACAGCTCTATGTCAATTATGGGATGTCATCATTTGGCGTTGCCATGGTAACTCCTAAATATATTGTCCGATCGGCCGAGTCCTCGAGACACCTAGACACACGTCGACGTGCGGACAACAGCCTGCGGAACGTCGAAGACCCGCTCAACGCTGCTTGCAGCTTTAATTACAACTGTTATTTGTTGCTGAATAAATAATAAATACATTCAATCTGGATAGTTATGTGTTCACGTACAGAGCTTTGTTGGAGGCTTTGACCACTGGCAGCAGCCTCAGAAGAGCCTCCTCTGAAGCAGAGTATTTCTTCAGGTCAAACACGTCCAGATCTTCTCCTGATGACAGTAAGATGAAGACCAGAGCTGACCACTGAGCAGGAGAGAGTTTATCTGTGGAGAGACTTCCTGAACTCAGGTACCGTTGGATCTCCTTCACTAGAGAACGATCATTCAGTTCATTCAGACAGTGGAACAGGTTGATGCTTCTCTCTGGAGACAGATCCTCTTCAATCTTCTTCTTGATGTACTGGACTGTTTCCTCTTCAGTCCCTGAGTCACTTCCTGTCTGTGTCAGCAGGCCTCGTAGGAGTTTCTGATTGGTCTGCAGTGAAAGACCCAGGAGGAAGCGCAGGAACAAGTCCAGGTGTCCGTTTGAACTCTGTAAGGCCTGGTCCACAGCCCTCTGGTAGAGATGTGTTAGTTCAGGTTTGTCTCTAGTCTTCTGGGAGGTTGCTGGTTCTTCTGACAGCAGGTTGACTCCACAGGTGATGAAGGTCAGATGGACATGAAGAGCAGCCAGGAACTCCTGAACGCTCAGATGGACGAAGCAGAACACCTGGTCCTGGTACAGTCCTCTCTCCTCTCTAAAGACCTGTGTGAACACTCCTGAGTACACTGAGGCTGCTCTGATATCGATGCCACACTCTGTCAGGTCGGACTCGTAGAAGATCAGGTTGCCTTTCTGCAGCTGCTCAAAGGCCAGTTTCCCCAGAGACTCCATCATCTTCCTGCTCTCTGGACTCCAGTGTGGATCTGTCTCAGCTCCTCCATCATACTTGATGTTCTTCACTTTGGACTGAACCACCAGGAAGTGGATGTACATCTCAGTCAGGGTCTTGGGCAGCTCTCCCACCTCTCTGGTTTTCAACACTTCCTCCAGAACTGAAGCAGAGATCCAGCAGAAGACTGGGATGTGGCACATGATGTGGAGGCTTCGTGAGGTCTTGATGTGGGAGATGATGGTGCCGGCCTGCTGCTGATCTCTGAACCTCTTCCTGAAGTACTCCTCCTTCTGTGGGTTGGTGAACCCTCGGACCTCTGTCACCATGTGCACACACTCAGGAGGGATCTGATTGGCTGCTGCAGGTCGTGTGGTTATCCAGAGGCGAGCCGAGGGAAGCAGCTTCCCCCTGATGAGGTTTGTCAGCAGCCGGTCCACTGAGGTGGACTCTGTGACATCAGTCAGGACCTCAGTGTGGAGGAAGTCCAGAGGAAGTCGACTCTCATCCAGACCGTCAAAGATGAACACGACCGGGAACCGATCGAACCTGCAGATTCCTGCGTCTCTGGTTTCAGGGAAGAAGAGATGAACGAGTTCCACCAAGCTGTACTTGTTCTCTCTCACCACGTTCAGCTCTCTGAAGGTGAATGGAAATATGAACTGGATGTCCTGGTGGGCTTTGCCTTCAGCCCAGTCCAGAGTGAACTTCTGTGTTAACACTGTTTTCCCGATGCCAGCCACGCCCTTTGTCAGCACTGCTCTGATTGGTGCATCTCTTCCAGGTGAGGCTTTGAAGAGGTCTTCTTGTCTGATGGGTGTTTCTGGTCTGTGTGGTTTCCTGGATGCTGTTTCAATCTGTCTGACCTCATGTTCATCATTGACCTCTGCAGACCCCCCCTCTGTGATGTAGAGCTCTGTGTAGATCTGGTTCAGAAGGGTTTGGCTTCCTGCTTTAGCGATGCCCTCAAACACACACTGGAACCTCTCCTTCAGGGTGGACTTGAGTTTGCTGCACCCTGCAGCAGGAGATCCTGAGTGAACAAATAACAAGTGGAATCAGTGAGTGGGTCCTGCAGAAACCCTCTGAACATGTAGGTGTGGTGTTGTCACGATACCAGCATTTTGGTTTCGATACCGATACCAAGTCAAGAATTGCGATTCCGATATTTTTCGATACTTTTCTTAAAAAAAGGGAAATACGGAATATCGGCTTTAAAATTAGGAATAAGAGATGGAGTCAGAACTAAAGCAGTTACTAAGAAGAGAAACGCCAAAGAGTCTTTTTACTCTTTCTATCTTGATAGCCACTGGTGTAAATTAACTAAGTTCATAAACTCAAGTACTACTTGGGTACAATTTTGAGATACTTGTACTTTATTTAAGTATTTCAATGTTTCTTTTGCTACTGTGTACTTCTAATCCACTACAGTTCAGAGGTACATGGTGTACTTTTCCTCCACTACATGTATTTATACCTTTAGTTACTTCTCAGATGTGGATGAAGGATGTGAAATATAATCAAGTGTTGAATCAGACTTTAGTTCCACCTGGAGTGAATCCACCAGCTACCCTGCAGTCTACAAAGTACTTCAGACTAGCTGCACCTCCACCAGCTACCCTGCAGTCTACAAAGTACTTCAGACTAGCTGCTCCTCCACCAGCTACCCTGCAGTCTACAAAGTACTTCAGACTAGCTGCACCTCCACCAGCTACCCTGCAGTCTACAAAGTACTTCAGACTAGCTGCACCTCCACCAGCTACCCTGCAGTCTACAAAGTACTTCAGACTAGCTGCTCCTCCACCAGCTACCCTGCAGTCTACAAAGTACTTCAGACTAGCTGCTCCTTCACCAGCTTTGAGAACACTTTCATGATCAATCATTATAAAACATATATATATATTATTCTGAAATGGACATTTTGAATGCAGGACTTTTACTGTAACAGAGTATTCCTACACTCTGGTGCTTCTAGTACAAGACCTGAGTACTTCTACTTTTACTGTCGCTACTTTAACTATATTTTGATGATAATACTTTTGTACTTTCATTTGAGGAACATTTTGATTTCAGGATTGTTCCTACATTCTGGTACTTCTACTTTTACTCAAGTACAAGGTATATATTTATACCACCTCCGTGTATAGCCTATGAGAAAAACTAATATAAAACGAAGGCTAAAGCTAACGTTAGCAGATAGTGATGCTAGTTTGCTCAACGGTAATATTGCGACAGAAGCACGTTTCAGTGCACATCACGCTCTGCGCTCCGACAGGAGCTCTGCTCTGAACGCCTGAACGGCCCGTTCACAGACTTCTGCCGTCTTTTGTGTCAACAAGCCGAGGCGCAGCGGCAGTTGCACTCCCACTTGCAGCCATGCTTCTCGTTTTCTCACATGCTCTGGCAGCTAGCGCGTGCCCGAGAGAGGGGAGGGACTTAGAGCGTGCTTGAGAGGAGCGGGACTGCAGTGCAGGGCGTGGAAGCAGAGCGCTGAACACACACACGTAATGGCGCTTTTTCACGGGAGTACTTTCCCCCGTCATTCTTAAAGTACCGATACAAATGAAACGGAGGAATCGTACCGTTTTTAACGGCAGGGTATCGCGGGACCTTTCAAGTATCGGTACACCGTGCAACACTAAGTAGGTGTGGCTACGGTTTGAATCAGCTCCTCAGAGGACCTGTGACGCAGACGTGTGCAGCACATTAACAGCAGAGTGTGAACTCCTCCATGTTCCTCCATCTCCTCTCCGTCACGTTCAACGTGTTGAACCCTCTTACTGCGGTGCAGACGCTCAGCCAGCTCCTCCTGCTCCATGCTCCTCAGGAAGTGCAGCGACATGTTCAGAACTGCCTCTCTGCTGCTCCTCTGCTCTTCATCCTCAGCCTCCAGCACCTCCTCTTCCTCACTCTGACCCTCTGAGCCTTCTGGGTAATCTGAACTCAGAGCCTTCTGGATCTTCTTCAGCTCGTTCTTCACAAAAGCCACGATGTTCTCCTCCAGCAGCTGGAACAGAGTGATGAACATTGATCAGATGAGTAACGTTAAAACTAAAGTTCTTATGTTATCATGTAAAGGGTCACCCGACTCCAATCTTGATATCCTCCTCTTTCTATAATCATCCCACCCTCTTGGATTGCTCCACTGCCACCCTCACACGTAGGCAGGGCCACACCTCACTACAGAACCCTCTGGGATCTCTTAAGCAGATTTAGTCGCCTGCCTTCAATCAGCAGTTCATTGAACCTGGTTCTCCAGAAGGTAGCAGAGGTAAGACCTTTCAGTGGACCACTCTGAACCGTCTACGAACTGGGGTCGGTCGCTTTAAAACCTCGATGAAGACGTGGGGCTTGGCGGACAGTGCGGCATGCGAGTGCGGTGACCCTGAGCAGACCGCTGTCCATATAATCACCATCTGCCCCTTATATAGACCACCCTCGGAAGCCAGCCTCTTCGACCTAGGACCAGAGATGCGGGCGTGGCTACACGACACCGAGTTGGACGTCTAACGTTATACGAAAGAAGAAGAAGAGGTGGATCTGAGCCTGGTGGTGAACTTGCATAGACTCATTAGCTTCTGATTGATAGTCAGAGATGAATTCAGGTCCACCGACGCAGCAACAGCTAATTTAAAGAAGACAACGTGTGATCATCTGTCCGTCTGAAGGCCTGCTGGTCCAAACAGCAGCATGGACACAGTCAGGACCTGGATGGTGCATCATCTGTAGTTCATACTAAATACCATAAATATGGAGTCCAGGTCTGTGTGATGCTTCGGGGCGGACTGATCACTGGGAACCTCTGAGAACTCCTGCAGAACTCTGTGGAGAAAACATCCAGAACATTTAGAGACTCTGATCTGCACACAGCTGACTGAAGGTGCTCTGAGATGGAGACAGGATAACAGGTGGGGTTATAAAGACACCAACATTACTGAGGCCTGAAAGCGTCCGACCATCAGAAGCCTCCCAACAGCTGATGGTGCGAGGAACAGAAAGCCCCATTATGATCTGGAGCCTGATCTGAACCAGTCTGCGGTGCCTTCTCCAAAGAGAGTTGGATGGTAACAGAGTCCAGTTTTAAATTCTTACCGTTCATCAGCACTTTGTCCAGCTTTAAAGTAAAGAGGAGACTCCATCGAAAAGTCACTCTTCATGGACTCACAGCTGGGTCCAGGTCCATCTCCAGGTCCAGGTCCAGGTCCAGGTTCAGGTCTGGGTCCAGGTCTCTGCTGCTGGAGCCTGACACTGATAAAGAACAGAGTAATAAAACCACCAGACACCTCACGCCGCCCTTCATCACCAGCTCGCTGCCTGCCGTCAAACAGAAGAGGGGGTTCGTCTAAAACAATCCATGATTAAAGTCATCATTTGGTTGAGTAATATGTCTTTGCTCATTATATGATTCACAATACAAATAGAAGTCATTTGAAACCAACTCAAGAGAGGTACGTTGGAGCAGGATTTACTCTTCTCCAGAGTCAGATAGTAACAGAGTCCAGTTTGAAATTCTTACCGTTCATCAGCACTTTGTCCAGCTTTAAAGTAAAGAGGAGACTCCATCGAAAAGTCACTCTTCATGGACTCACAGCTGGGTCCAGGTCCATCTCCAGGTCCAGGTCCATCTTCAGGTCCAGGTTCAGGTCCATCTTCAGGTCCAGGTCCAGGTCCAGGTCCAGGTTCTGGTCTGGGTTTAGGTCCAGGTCTCTTCTTCTTCTGCTTCCTGATGACAAGTCAAAGTGAACAAAGTGAGTTACAGCAGATTCTCTCTGGTTCCAGTTCTTGGATCAGTTTGCTCTTTCTTTAGCTTCACATCAGTTCCAGATGTCCACTTCTTCTTTAGCGTCCCTCTAGAGGACATCTGACTTCAAGCAGAGAAAAAACTACCACAAAACAACAACAACAACAACAACACAAGAACCAAAGACACTTTACATTCTCACCTTCCCTCTGCAGGACGTCCAGATGTAAAGACAAGAGGGGGGTCCATAGACCTGCCACTCTTCATGGACACACAGCTGGATCCAGGTCCAGGTCCAGGTCCAGCTTCAGGTCCAGCTTCAGGTCCAGGTCCAGATTCAGGTCCAGCTTCAGGTCCAGGTCCGGGTACGGGTTCAGGTCCAGGCTCAGGTCCAGCTTCAGGTCCAGGTCCAGCTTCAGGTCCAGATTCAGGTCCAGGTCCAGCTTCAGGTCCAGGTCCAGCTTCAGGGCCAGGTCCATCTTTAGATCCAGGTTTTGGTCCAGGTTCAGGTCCAGGTCCAGGTCCAGGTCCAGGTTCAGGATCAGGTTCAGGTTCAGGTCTCTGCTGCTGCATCCTAATACTGATATCAGAGAAAGATAAAGATGGCGTCTCCTCTCCGTTAGCATGAGTCAGCAAAATGGCTCTTGAACCCGACATCAATGAGTTCGTTCATTAATAAATCAAATGTAATATATTAAAATGTTGATTTGAAAAGCAAAACAAAATAATTCAATTAAAAACAAATTTGATTGATTAAAAAATAATTTCAAATTAAAATCTACGTTATTGATTTAAAAAATATTTTTGTCAGATTTACACATTTTATAAAAAAATGTTTTTATTTGATTAATGATGTGAGTGATTTAAAAAGTAAATAATAAATTGTGTATTATCGTGTTGGATTAGGAAAATTATTTTATTAAATTCAAACTGTTTTGACTCTGTATAATTGTTCTGTAGTTATTGTAGCTAAAACGGCGCTTTTGAGAGATTTTAAATCTCAGATCTGACCACGTGCACCTGCTCAATAGGCAATCAAGCGTGCATTAAAATAGGCACGGCCTCTCAGCTGTCGCCCATCAGCTGTAGAGAGTTAACTAACTAGAGGGGCGTGGCCCCACAGCTGTGAGAGCTCAGCAATCAGGCGTCCATTTAGGTATCTCTTTCTTTGAGCGTCAGCTTAGCGTCAGACGGCCAAAGACATTGGAGTCCTGCAAAGACATTAGCCGCGTTCACACTGCGGTACTTTTCGCACAAAGGTTCATGCGAACTTAGTTCATGATAGCGAACAGGGACTTTCGAGCAGCTCTTTTGTGAGAAAAGAGCTATATGTCTGATTGGCTGGGAGGATTGCAAACCACGCCCCGCAACACTCCCAAAGAGTTTTGTGAAGCCGCCATTTTATTATCCTCGCATTAGCATTATTAGCATTAGCATTAGCCCAGCGCAGAAAGGCAGAGAGACTAACTTATGGCAACACAAAATAAAACATGGGAGCGGAGGAGATGAGGAGGTGTCGGCGTTCTGGAGATTTACTCGGAAGGCTTCAGTAGCAGCTGCTGGGAGTCCCAGCAGCTGCTACTGAAGCCTTCCCCAACTCCGGGGACTTCCGGCCGGGGACTCCGGGTGGCAGTATACGCCGTGAAGTGGGTTGCGGCCTGCCAGTAAACCCAAAGCAGAAGAAGAAGAAGAAGTGACGTCAGCGGCTTCATTTGCCTAATCCTCCCTCAGGGACTTATTCTGGTGTGAACGCGATCTGTACTTAGTTCATGAGCACTAAAGAGTTCCATGAACTAAGTTCTCATGAACCTTTGTGGGGAAAGTACCGCAGTGTGAACGCGGCTATAGGAGTCCTGTGGGAGTCACGAGGGTGACAAAGAGGAGGTAAATCCTACTCTGATTGAGCTAAGTATTGCTGGTGTCTTATTTTTCTTTTCTTTAGCTTTCTAGCCCCTCATGATATAATCATGTGTGTTTTCTCCATTCCTGTTCATGCGTCTTCTCTCAATTATCACTGGCCCCGTGTATCTCCTAATCGCTATAACCGGCCCGCTCTCGTCTGTCCCACGTGCTCCACTGACATCCTACATCTAGTTTCAGGCGGCCTGTGGAACGGCCAGTCAGCTGTTCCTAAGGCTGACTTCATCTCTGGCTCCGCCTCCCTGCAGACCCTGGGTTTCCTTGCTCTCACTGAGACCTGGATTACTCCATCCAACACATCCACCCAGCAGCTCTCTCCACAGCATGCTCCTTCTCCCATACACCCAGACCCACTGGCAGAGGAGGGGGCACTGGTCTCCTGCTCTCTCCCACATGGAGCTTCTCCCTCTTCAAGCTACCTAACTTCACTCCTTCCACCTCTGAACTCCATGTCGTCACGGTAACCCATCCTATACAATGACCCCTTGTTGTTCTCTACCGTCCACCAGGCGCCTTGGGGGACTTCTTGGAGGAATTAGATCATCTCCTCTCACACATCCCTGAAACCGGCCCTCCCGCTGTACTTCTCGGAGACTTCAACCTCCAGACGGGGAAGATAGACGAACTAACATCTCTGTTAACCGCCTTTGCTTTCTCACTGTCTCCGTCCCCACCGACTCATAGAGCTGGCAATGTCCTTGATCTCATATTCTCAAGGAACTGCGCTACTTCTAACCTCTCTGTAAACCCGCTCCACACCTCCGATCACTTCTTCATTTCATTCTCTCTACCCCTCTCCAAACATAACAAACTAATCTCTTTGCATCCTGCACTTGTCCGCCGTAACCTTCGTTCCCTCTCCCCCTCTACCTTTGCCTCCTCGGTGCTCTCAGCCCTCCCTTCCACCGACTCGTTCCAACTCCTGCCTCCAAACTCTGCTGCGGAAACTCTCCTCTCTACTCTCTCATCCTCTCTGTCCTCTCTGGACTCTCTCTGTCCTCTCTCATCCTCTCTGGACTCTCTGTGTCCTCTCACATCTCGGCAGGCTCGTCAGTCCCCTCCTGCTCCCTGGCTAAATGACGCACTGCGTGCCAACAGAACCGTCTTTAGGGCAGCAGAGCGGAAAACGGTGGAAATCCAAACACCGTGACGACCTCCTAACCTATCAGGCTCTCCTCTCCTCTTTCTCTGCTTCCATCTCTCCGGCAAAAAGCACTTTCTTTCAAGATAAGATCCAATCTTCTTATTCCAATCCTAAAACACTATTTTCCATCTTCTCCTCCCTCTTGGACCCCCCCAAAGCCCCTCCCCCCTCCTCCCTCCTGGACCCCCCCAAAGCCCCTCCTCCCTTCTGTCAAGCGACTTTGTTAACCACTTTGAAAAACAGGTTGATGATATTCGCTCTTCTTTTTCTGACTCACCTCTACTCACTGCTGGATCACCTGAGCCACCTTCGACCGGCACACTAACCTCCTTCTCCCCTCTCTCTCCAAGTGAGGTTCTTACCCTCATTACCTCTGCCCGCCCTACCACCTGTCCTCTGGACCCTATCCCTTCAAACCTCCTTCAGACTATCGCTCCTGATATTCTACCGTGTCTCACCCATTTCATCAACACTTCTCTAACTGCTGGTCACTTTCCAAACAGTCTCAAGGAGGCAAGAGTAAACCATCTCCTAAAGAAACCCACTCTCGACCCGTCTGATGTTATAAACCACAGGCCTGTCTCTCTCCTCCCGTTCCTGTCTAAAACACTTGAACGCGCTGTCTTTGAACAACTCTCCTGCTATCTCCATCAGAACCACCTTCTGTAAAGCATCTGTCCGAGCTTTAAAAACAGGCAGGGGAACCAAAGTGCTCAGTTTCTATTCTTTTGGCAGACTGTTCCAAGCTAGAGGAGCTGCACATCCAAAAGCTTTCTTCCCTAAGACAGTCCTAGCACTTGGCACATTTAACAAAACCACATCATGAGATCTCAGGCAGTAGCCACTTTCATCTCTCTGTGAGATCAGAGCAGATATAAGGTGGTAGTTTACCCAGCATGGCTTTATAGATGAACATACAGTGACTGAGCCTCCGTGCAGTTAGTGAAGGCAGACCTGCCCTTGCATACAGGGTACAGTGAAGGGTTAATGCTTTACAGTCTGTCACACATCTCAGAGCGCTGTGATACGCAGCATCTAACTGACCAGGCAATGGGCAGGTGCATTCATAGAGACCAGATCCCCAGAGTCCAGCACAGGTCAAAGGTCACAGAGCCTCTTCCTGGCCTCAAGGAGAAGCAGGACTTGTTCCTGTAGAAGAATATTGTATTGATATAAAAGTATTTTTAGTATTTATTATACTATTGTGTTATTGTGATAAAAATGATTTAATCTATTTAGGAAATATTTATTAATTTAATGTATTATATTTATTAAATAATACTTTATTTTTACATATCCCAAAGACGACCATCCCTTGTTTGACTGTTCCTATACACCGATTGAATGTATATAGATGTGTATGTATGGACACATGTATGTGTGTGTGTATTGTATGCATATATGTATGTTGATATGAATGCATATGTACATGTGTAGACATTTGCTATTTCAAACAACCCCTGTGTACTTTTTCGTTTTTATTTTATTTTGACTAATTTTGTTTGCTATTTCATTTGTCACTGTCGGGTCTCTAAAAATATATGATTTGAAAAACTGTACTTGTATTATAATGTGACTCCAAATAAATAAAGAATTAAAAAATAAAATAAAATAATACTTTAATACAGAACGTTTTTACTTAATTCAATATATATATAAATCAGCGTTTCATTTGACGCCCTTATTCAGCTCGGGACGCCCTGAACTCGAGCCCAGGCCGTCCAAAAATATCAATAATGTTGACAGAAGATCGACTTTTTATCGCTTGAAATAACGAAAAGGAAAAAGGACAAGGCCATCCCTCTGTTGGAGGGGCAAAGGAGTCTGGTGGGATTATTTTCCGAGTATTGAAGATCATTTCCCCGACATCGAAGGTGCCTGCTCCGGGACAACACGGAACGTGCGCGATTTGGACGCGATGAGCGGTGCTAGTGGTGCTCACGTGCGTGCTCCACTAGCACCGCTCATCGCATCCAAATCGCGCACTTTCCGAGCACCGGAGCCTCGCAGCGGCGAAACTGAAGCTCCGTGGTGAACTGTGGTAACACGAAGAGCCGTTTGGGAAACAGCCGGCGCTTTAAGAGAGCCGAGCCAAATGATCCGGCTCAAAATTCAAACCCCCCCCACGTCCGCTATCGGGGTGGACGCCCTCTCAGCCCAGGGGCCTCATTTATAACGCCTTGCGTAAGATTCACGTGGGAAGGTTGCTTACGTAGTAAAAAGCAAACAAATAGGTACAGCACATTTCCGACATTTTCCGATTCACAAAACATTGCGTACCGGCGAGAGAAGTGCGTACGGCACTTCCTACGCCGGTTTCCCTTTATAAATCACGTAACGCCATATTTGCCTATAAATAGTCAAAGAAACGCCCGTTCATTCATCCTGACCGACTGCACGAAGGAGATCGCAGGAAATGAGGACAGAAAGCTAAAACAGACGTCTCACACCGTGTCAGGTTCTGGTTCTGTTGGGGAGGTGGAGATAAATCACATTGTTTGGTGGATGCCGTTTGAACCAGAGCAGCAGCATGAGGTCGGATCGTCACCAACATAAATAAATAAGTGGTCCGAGAAAAGTTAATGACAAAAAGAATACACATAGCCTTCCTCAGGCAGTGTGTTTGTACTGATGAGAGACTGAGAAGTGATCGGGGAGTCCCTCCGGAGTGTAGTCATGACGACTGGGTCTGAATTATGTGTTTGTATTTGGTGGTTTGTGTCCCAGCTGTCGATCAGCAACTATATATCCATAATCCACCAGTTAAAGGAGATGCAACCAATGTGTTGCGTTCTATCAGCTGTTCAGTTTACCACATGGTGTTCTCAGCTTCCACACCTCCTGGGTTTTACGAGCGACTTATCAAGTCTTGGCAAACGGCACAAAACTCGATTAAACGTGATAGTATATAAAACCATGCTTCGTTACCTATAGAAATGCAACACGGCGTCAGTTGAAAGTAAGTCTGTCCTCCTGCTCACCGCATCATTTATGAGAAAACATTTCATAACAAGAGAACATCATCGAGGGGTGATCAATAACATAGGGAGGCTGTGGTGCAGTGGGTTGTGCGGTGGTGTTCGGATCAGGGCGTCACAGAAGGTTCAAACCCAGGCCCGGTTCCAGAACAAAATGACTAAGGGTGCAACTGAGATGAGAGAGGGTGCAGTGGTAAAGTGCTATTTTTACAAGTGGGGAGTGGACCTAACACCCTCTAGGGGGTCCTCATCTCCTCTAGGGGGGTCCGGGGGCATGCTAAATATTGAAGTTGAAAGCATCAATCTGGTGCACTTTGAGAGCAAAATGAAGAGATCTATGGAGACATCTCAACACCCATATGAAACAGAACTGTAAGCAGGTTTACTATTTCTTTATGGATATTTGACAAATCACTCCCCTTTCAAGACCGAAATGTCTACATGCAGAAGATGGCATATTTTTTTGAGGAATATTCCAGCCAATCTCTGTTGTGAAACCATGAGCTGCAAAATGAGCGCCTCACCCCGCTGTACAGGCGAGTTGGGTACTTTTTTAATACACCTGGGTAGGCTCTGTTTTGCAGAGGTCCTCTGGCGGGCCGCCGAGGGGTGGCGGTGTTTGGGGTAACGAAGACGGCTGTGGCTGCTCCGCCTCCGTGGGCGAGGCGGGCAAAGCCGGCAAGTCGGGCGGGAGGACGTTCGTGTCCACGACAGTAACGTAACGTCCCCATGATCTGAACTGGTATACCTGCAGCAGATGCAGTGTGTGCTGGCGATAAGGGCTGGTTGTTTGAACCATGTTCTGATCCATCACTGACTGCTGGGTCAGCACCTTGTCCTCGGAGCGGCACAGGTCACGCGCACCTGACATAATAACGTTACTTACCGTTTAAATTGACCAAATAAATGCAGCAGACAATGCTATTCAACCACAATTCAATTTATTTTATTTCAACTATATTCTTCTTATTATTATTACTACTATTGTTATTATTGTTATTATATATGTAATATTTTTCACTTTTAATAAAAAAAGTTTATTTTTTTTTGCACCCCCGTAGCACCGGGCCTGAACTGCAGTCAGCATGTCGTTGTGTCCCTGAGACACTGTTGTTAGCATGCTGTTAGAGCAGCTGCAGCTGTTATCATCAATACTATAAATAACTGTTATAATGAACACGTGAGGGCTGAGTCTGAGGTGAGAGCAGCGGAGAGTCACTTCCCTCTGAAACGGTCACTTACCGAGAGGTGAACGGGGAGGAAAACTGCTGCGTCACAACGGGAGCAAAGTGAAAGTAATTTCTGACACCGGAAGTCCCCACAGAGAAGAGGAAGGGAGAGAAGGTGAAGTGAACCATTATCTGTACATCAGCTCCATCCTGTGGCAGCTCATGGTATCACAACTACGGTCAGTGCATATTAAAGGAGACTGCAGGGTAACCCAGGCCCGGCTCCAGGATGAAATGACTGAGGGGGCTGTTAAAAAATCCGAGGGGGCGTTTTTTTTCCTCTCACAACAACGAAAAATACTGGCGATGTAATGAATTGACACGCCAAGCTTTTTTCCTTCTCACTGCTCTACAATCTCTTTGCTTCTTTATTTTTATTCCGGATTGACCCCTCTCGTTCTGTGCTTTTACTTCGATCTTTAACGATAGTACTTTATTAGATGGCTGCACTTCGGTTAACAGACTAACATTGATTTCCTCAATTTATAATTATAATTATACCATAACCTTTTCTCCTCTATCCCTTAACTCAGGGGTTCCCAACCCGGCAGTAAATACCTGTGAGTTTATCGTAATATTTCCAGAATTACAAATATATACAAATATTTTATCATAAGGTTTCTTTCAAAAAGTGTTTAATTTCCGCCCCTATACCAGTCGTACTGTTTCATCCGGTAGCCCTCGTTAAACTTCCACCAGAAAACAGTTGAAAATGGCTTTTAGGATGTTCCGAGGGATTCTGCGGATAGGGTCTCAGCCTCTCGTTCGCCAAGTAGGAAGAGGAGCGCACAGGAGACAACCGTTTCTTTGCAGACAGTTATGTTCATGTGGGGAAATGGCAGTGCTTACATTATTTGAGATATATTTCAAACTCGGACTTCATTTTAAGGACATGTCGGCCAGGGGTGTAGAGCTATTTGTTTGAGCACCCGATCGGCAACACAGGAGAGTCTCAGTCTGTAAACCAGTCTGCCTTGATCTATGAATTCATGTTTGTTTGTTTGTTTGTTTGTTTGTTTGTTTGTAGCCTTTATTTAACGAAGCCCCTTGAGATCAAAATATCTCTTTTTCAAGGGTGACCTGCAACAGAGAGTCCGGGACCCTCACGGTATCTGCTGCCCACAGCTGTTTTATAGAAGGAAAACCTCCTTCACTTCATGAAATGGCTGCAGCATCAGGAGGCAGCGGGACCTGGAACCATGGCCGTATCTACCATCGTGGTCCGGACCTCGGTGACATTTTCCGAGCCGTGTGTATATAACAAAACTTGTGACATAACTGCACTAAACGGGGTTCTTTGTAGTACTTCCATTTACTGACCATGGGGGCGCTGCCTCGATTAAAGCAAACAGAAGACGACGACATGTATCAACAAACCACCGCAGCCCTGTATCGTTGCAGCGGATGAGCAGCAGATCCTGTGTGAACGCTCCACGTTAGTCAGTGGACGTCCGACAACATGCACACTAACTGATGTTGCAGCAGCTATAGTATAGGCTAAACTTTGGTTTAAATTGCGTGAATAAACTAGCTAGAGAGCTACAGTTAATTACATTCATCCAATGTCAGAAGGATTACCTTTTAACAAACGTGGTAATGCTTCTCTTTCATTTCAATTTGAGTAAAACATTGAAGATATAACATTGTGTTGTTTTCTTTTTACACTGACTCAGATAAAATGAAAAGACTTCGTCAGTGGTAAGAGAGAGAGAGAGAGAGAGAGAGAGAGAGAGAGAGAGAGAGAGAGAGAGAGAGAGACAGAGAGAGAGAGAGAGACAGAGAGAGACAGAGAGAGAGAGAGAGAGAGAGACAGAGAGAGAGAGAGAGAGAGAGAGAGAGAGACAGAGAGAGAGAGAGAGAGAGAGAGAGACAGAGAGAGAGAGAGACAGAGAGAGAGAGAGAGAGAGAGAGAGAGAGACAGAGAGAGAGAGAGAGAGAGAGAGAGAGACAGAGAGAGAGAGAGAGACAGAGAGAGAGAGAGAGAGAGAGAGAGACAGAGAGAGAGAGAGAGACAGAGAGAGACAGAGAGAGAGAGAGAGAGAGAGACAGAGAGAGAGAGAGAGAGAGAGAGACAGAGAGAGAGAGAGAGAGAGAGAGAGACAGAGAGAGAGAGAGAGACAGAGAGAGAGAGAGAGAGAGAGAGAGAGAGACAGAGAGAGAGAGAGAGAGAGAGAGAGAGAGAGAGAGAGAGAGAGAGAGAGATGGAAGTCAGGGAGGAACTGCAGGTACGGTCACACAGAAGAATGTAGGCTTAATAACCTCATCTATCTGTCTCTCTATCTATATTATCTATAACAATAGTCTTCATTTACAATAGGCATAATTGTAAAACAACACACATCTATTGCAGCTATGATGTCATAATAACATACAATTGTATAAAACATAATTTGCTTACATCTTTGTTCTCTTTTGAGAATCAAACGAAACAGATTTAAAAAAAAATGCAAACAAACAAGTGAAATGAACTAAACGGCTGAATTGCTTTTAATTCACTGCCAGGAGCGACAAGTGAGGAGGAGACAAGTGAGGAGGAGACAAGTGAACAAGGAGGGAGAGGTTGAACAAAGAGAAAGAGTAGAGGACAGAGAGAGCAATGGACGAAATGGAAGAGGGGGTGCAGGTTATGGAAAGGAGAGAGACGTGGACATGGACACTGAGGGAAATAGCACAGGAGACACAAGGGGACAAGAGAGACCAAATACCAGAGTAGACCGGGCCGGCAGAGAGGTGGCAGGAAGAGATGAGATGATAACGGTCAAAGAGAGACAATTCCACATGAGTGTGATCCAGCACGCTGGGCCTCCAGAGCGAAGACGGTGAGTGCTTCCCTGGATCACTTCACTGATTAAACTGACATCACAATGGAGTTACTCTCTTTAAATAGATATACTGTAAGTGTAAAATAATCAATGTGGTGTCCTTGTTTTGCCGTCCTTGAGCCAGGGCTCCCTATTGTTGTATGTAGGTTATTCTTGGTTTTAGAATGAATTCAGTAATGGTGTGTGTGTAATAATAATACATAGTGTTTCTCAAATGAAGGGGGGAAATAATGAAATAAAGTAATGTATCAAGACTCAGTGCGAGGTATTACTTTCTTCAACAATACACAGACATTGCAGCGCATCGTTTCAGGTCTCAGCAGGAGAGTGATGGGTTTGCTGACAGAAGCACTCACTTAAAGATATGCTCCCTCTTGTGGCCAAAGGGGGACACAGCTCTTGTCTTCAGATGTACTCTGCTTGAGTGCAGGAAAATGTAGCACAGTGACTATTTTGTCGACTTAACATCATAAAACAATACATATTGTAATAAACGGGACATTATAATCTCCGCACATTAACTCCTGGGCCTCTGCCATGCTGCCAACATGAAACAAAAATGAAATAAACAATATAGGGGTTGCTTCTTCTCTGAACCTCTAAACTGCATCCCTCCATCTCAAATAAACCATAAACAAATACATAAAGTCGTGTTTAATGCATTATATCTATTTATACTACTTTTATTTTTACGATTTCGATATTATTTATTTATATATTTTATGTATTAATATTAACTCCTTATGTATACCTGTAATGCATTAATTTCAGCCATTTATTTTAACATCTTTGCAATTTCTTTAAATATTTAAGGAGCCCTTTATTTACAGATGTATGCAGTACTTTATTTCAACCATTTTGTTTTGTTTTATGTTATTGAACTCTTTCTGATGAGAGATGACGATATGAGCATTTGATTGGTCGGTTGGCACTCAATGGGCGGGGTTTGTGTCTGTGCTCGGCTGTTCATTGGTTGTTTTATAGAGGCATTTATATTTAACATTTTCCCAGTACTTTTCAAATACTTAATTACCCGTTTTTAAATCATTACATATTATTTTTTATATTTTTACGATGTCTATTATTTTATTTATTTGACTTGTATGTTATTGAACTCTTTCTAATGAGCACTGATGATAGCGGCTGTTCATTGGTTGTTTTAAGTGGAAGAGGCTCGCT
Source organism: Champsocephalus gunnari (assembly GCA_036324595.1). NCBI lineage: Eukaryota > Metazoa > Chordata > Actinopteri > Perciformes > Channichthyidae > Champsocephalus > Champsocephalus gunnari. The sequence goes on from CM070445.1 coordinate 2,460,161, forward strand.
CGTTGCCTGCCCATTGGTTGGTCGATAAGGCAGTGGGCGGAGCTACATTTGAACCAGAAACAGGTTTCAGGTTTCATTAGCATTGAAGCTAAGCTTCGTCACTAACAGCGGAGACTTCTGAGACACTTTCCCCGTCCTGGGTCACTCCTCAGCGGGCTGTAAAGGACCGGTAACCGCCGTGTGGCTGGTTGTATCCGTTGTTACGAACTGGTTCTTTGTGATCATGGCGGAGGTATCGGACCCGGACAAGAGGAGAGGAGGGAGGAAGAGCCAGCTGAGCCGCAGGAAGAGGACCAACAACCGGGTAGAGATCCACAGAAAGATCCATATCTATATATATATGATCGATTACTGGTCCTGGTTCAACAAAGTACTCAGATGTGTTACTTTAGTAAAGGGAGAAGTACTCAGATATGTTACTGTAGTAAAGGGAGAAGTACTCAGATGTGTTACTTTAGTAAAGGGAGAAGTACTCCGATATGTTACTGTAGTAAAGGGAGAAGTACTCAGATGTGTTACTTTAGTAAAGGGAGAAGTACTCAGATGTGTTACTTTAGTAAAGGGAGAAGTACTCAGATGTGTTACTTTAGTAAAGGGAGAAGTACTCAGATGTGTTACTTCAGTAAAGGGAGAAGTACTCAGATGTGTTACTTCAGTAAAGGGAGAAGTACTCAGATGTGTTACTTTAGTAAAGGGAGAAGTACTCAGATGTGTTACTTTAGTAAAGGGAGAAGTACTCAGATGTGTTACTTCAGTAAAGGGAGAAGTACTCAGATTGTTACTTTAGTAAAGGGAGAAGTACTCAGATGTGTTACTTTAGTAAAGGGAGAAGTACTCAGATGTGTTACTTTAGTAAAGGGAGAAGTACTCAGATATGTTACTGTAGTAAAGGGAGAAGTACTCAGATATGTTACTGTAGTAAAGGGAGAAGTACTCAGATGTGTTACTGTAGTAAAGGGAGAAGTACTCAGATGTGTTACTGTAGTAAAGGGAGAAGTACTCAGATATGTTACTGTAGTAAAGGGAGAAGTACTCAGATGTGTTACTTTAGTAAAGGGAGAAGTACTCAGATGTGTTACTTTAGTAAAGGGAGAAGTACTCAGATTGTTACTTTAGTAAAGGGAGAAGTACTCAGATGTGTTACTTTAGTAAAGGGAGAAGTACTCAGATTGTTACTTAGTAAAGGGAGAAGTACTCGGAGCCTATGTTATGCTGCTGAAACGCAAAACATTCCCACATTGGGATCAATAAAGTACTTCTTATTTTTATACTCAGATCTTGTACTTTAGTAACAGTAGAAGTACTCAGATCTTGTTCTTGAGTAAAAGTAGAAGTACTCAGATCTTGTTCTTGAGTAAAAGTAGAAGTACTCAGATCTTGTTCTTGTGTACAAGTAGAAGTACTCAGATGTTGTACTTTAGTAAAAGTAGAAGTACTGTAGATCTTATACTTGAGTAAAAGTAGAAGTACTCAGGTCTTGTTCTTGAGTAAAAGTAGAAGTACTCAGATCTTGTTCTTGAGTAAAAGTAGAAGTACTCAGATCTTGTTCTTGAGTAAAAGTAGAAGTACCAGAGTGTAGGAATACTCTGTCACAGTAAAAGTACTGCATTCAAACTGTTCCTCAAGTGAAAGTAGAAAAGTATTATCATACAAATATAGTTAAAGTACAAAACTAAGTACATTTAATCAAGTATTGTACTTAATTACAATTTGAAGGTACTTGTACTTTACTTAGCTTAACTATTATGGTTTATTATCTCTCTAAAATAATGACTAAGTATCTTAAAATGACAATTCGTGTTATCGTTGTTTAATACGTGCAGATACTCAGCTCCACATACTCAGACATTATTTCATTTAAATCTTTTAAATGTATTTTATTTTGAAATATTAAGTAATTATTTTGAGATATTTCAGGAACTAAGTTATCATCTTGAGATACTCATTATTTCAGAGAGATATTAAACCATACTAGTTCATTACTTCCCAGATGCTAGAAGAAGAAGATTTACTTTATTAATCCCCAACGAGGAATCAATGAAGGCTATTATTGGATTTACCAATTCATTGTTTTAGTTTGAGATTATGAGTCTTTAATAAACAGTGTAAGGAGAGAGGAGGGAGGAGGAGGAGATGAGAGAGGAGGGATCAAGAGAGGGATGAGAGGGGAGAGGAGAGAGGAGGGATCAGAGAGGAGAGGAGGGAGGAGAGAGGAGGGAGAGGAGATGAAGAGGAGGATCAGAGAGGAGGAGGGAGAGGAGATGAGAGAGAGGGATCAGAGAGGAGGAGGAGAAATCAGAGAGGAGATGAGAGATAAGTCTTTAATAAACAGTGTGACGGAGGAAAGAGGAATGAGAGAGGAGATGAGGAGGAGAGAGAGATGAGAGATAATCTTTAATAAACAGTGTGAGAGAGGAGATGAGAGAGGGGATGAGGGAGGAGAGAGGAGATGAGGAGGAGAGAGGAGAGAGAGATAAGTCTTTAATAAACAATGTAACTGAGGAGAGAGGAGATGAGGGAGGAGAGAGGAGATGAGGGAGGAGAGGAGATGAGGGAGGAGATGAGAGATACAGTGTGACTGAGGAGGGAGGAGATGAGGGAGGAGATGAGAGATACAGTGTGACTGAGGAGGGAGGAGATGAGGGAGGAGATGAGAGATACAGTGTGACTGAGGAGGGAGGAGATGAGAGATACAGTGTGACTGAGGAGGGAGGAGATGAGGGAGGAGATGAGAGATAAAGTGTGTCTGAGGAGGGAGGAGATGAGGGAGGAGATGAGAGATACAGTGTGACTGAGGAGGGAGGAGATGAGAGAGGAGATGAGAGATACAGTGTGACTGAGGAGGGAGGAGATGAGGGAGGAGATGAGAGATACAGTGTGACTGAGGAGGGAGGAGATGAGAGAGGAGATGAGAGATACAGTGTGACTGAGGAGGGAGGAGATGAGGGAGGAGATGAGAGATACAGTGTGACTGAGGAGGGAGGAGATGAGGGAGGAGATGAGAGATACAGTGTGACTGAGGAGGGAGGAGATGAGAGATACAGTGTGACTGAGGAGGGAGGAGATGAGGGAGGAGATGAGAGATACAGTGTGACTGAGGAGGGAGGAGATGAGGGAGGAGATGAGAGATACAGTGTGACTGAGGAGGGAGGAGATGAGGGAGGAGATGAGAGATACAGTGTGACTGAGGAGGGAGGAGATGAGAGATACAGTGTGACTGAGGAGGGAGGAGATGAGAGATACAGTGTGACTGAGGAGGGAGGAGATGAGGGAGGAGATGAGAGATACAGTGTGACTGAGGAGGGAGGAGATGAGGGAGGAGATGAGAGATACAGTGTGACTGAGGAGGGAGGAGATGAGAGATACAGTGTGACTGAGGAGGGAGGAGATGAGGGAGGAGATGAGAGATACAGTGTGACTGAAGAGAGTGACTGAGGAGGGAGGAGATGAGAGGAGATGAGGGATGAGGGAGGAGATGAGAGATACAGTGCGACTGAGGAGGGAGGGAGGAGATGAGAGATACAGTGTGACTGAGGAGGGAGGAGATGAGGGAGGAGATGAGAGATACAGTGTGACTGAGGAGGGAGGAGATGAGGGAGGAGATGAGAGATACAGTGTGACTGAGGAGGGAGGAGATGAGAGGAGATGAGGGATGAGGAGATGAGAGATACAGTGTGACTGAAGAGAGTGACTGAGGAGGGAGGAGATGAGAGGAGATGAGGGATGAGGGAGGAGATGAGAGGAGATGAGGGATGAGGGAGGAGATGAGAGTACAGTGCGATGGGAGGGATGAGGGAGGAGATGAGAGATACAGTGTGACTGAGGAGGGAGGAGATGAGGGAGGAGATGAGAGATACAGTGTGACTGAGGAGGGAGGAGATGAGAGGAGATGAGAGATACAGTGTGACTGAGGAGGGAGGAGATGAGAGAGGAGATGAGATACAGTGTGACTGAGGAGGGAGGAGATGAGAGGAGATGAGAGATACAGTGTGACTGAGGAGGGAGGAGATGAGGGAGGAGATGAGAGATACAGTGTGACTGAGGAGGGAGGAGATGAGGGAGGAGATGAGGGAGGAGGGAGGAGATGAGGGAGAGGGAGGATGAGAGATACAGTGTGACTGAGGAGGGAGGAGATGAGGGAGGAGATGAGGGAGGAGGGAGGAGATGAGGGAGGAGGGAGGAGATGAGAGATACAGGCAGTGACAGACGTGGGTGCTGGTGTTTCAGGTGACTCTGGAGA